>JACTOM010000929.1:20705799-20826878 GCA_015832385.1 Elymnias hypermnestra
CCCCAACGTCCATCGGTTCGTCGGACTATGTGCCCCGCCCATTGCCACTTCAGGTTCGCGATTCGTAGGGCTATGTCGGTGACTTTGGTTCTGCTACGGATCTCCTCATTTCTGATTTGATCGCGTAGAGAAACTCCGAGCATAGCCCTCTCCATCGCACGCTGAGTGACTCTGAGCTTCCGAATGAGGCCCATAGTCAGCGACCACGTTTCCGATCCGTAGGTAAGCACTGGCAACACGCACTGTTCGAAGACTTTAGTCTTCAGGCACTGAGGGATATTGGACGAAAACGTCTTCCGGAATTTCCCGAACGCTGCCCAACCGAGTTGGATTCGGCGGTTGACCTCGGTGGTATATGTATATCTATATATATCTCTGGTGTATGTATATCTCCTTGCTATTACGGTCTCCCTGAGGCCAGGGTTGTATGGAAGAAATCGCTAATGAGTCATGAGACCGCCCAATTACACACTTAATACAGAATAAGTGTACTTTTCTTTGTACAATTTATCAGTATATTATTTAGCAATAACAATATATCAGTCCAACCGTTGACTGATTTTGATGCCAATCTTGTGTGTATTCAGATAAACATATTTGAGAACGGTTTAGGTCGACAATTTCAAGTTTCCATAAAACAGTTTTATCCCTGTATTCATCGGGAGCAACTAGTATTAATAAAGTTATAATTAAGAGAGATTTTTGTAGAATAATAGTATAACAAAAAATTATAACCACGCCATCACGCCTCAGAGGTTTAAAAACTCATTAACAACTCGAAACTCCTTGATACGGTTAATATATTGTTTTCTAAGCGTTTCAGATTACAGGCAATTTACATACATTTCAATAAAATTATGCTTTTTTTATGTGTACAAAAAGAAAAATAAATAGATTCTTACCACGTAAAATGATATTTTTTAATGTTAACATTTACATGCAAATAGGTGGCCATCGGGTTAATGCTAAATGGTTTTTGAATTTCTTTTTGATTAATAAAATTGTAATAATATATTAGCCATTGTTTCAGAAAACTGCCAAGACACTAATATAACTTTTTATTACTAAATTCAATAGATACCAAATAGAATATTAATGATTTCTTCTTAGAATTGGATGTGAAAGAACCCCGGTAATTATATTTCTTTCATGTATTTCCTGGTAGGGTAGTAACTAGCCACGGTCAAAACGCCACCGTTACAGATTAAAAAATACAATTTTCTTAATTCACCTTGCAGAGAGTTTAATCATCAGTATAAACTCGCAAAGACAGGCAATTAATTACATAAATTTAGAAGATATACACAAGAATACAGACTGTTTTGGATTTAGCAAAGCAGTGGTTATAATCCAGAATTTGAAAATTTCTTAATGATATTTTCATTTGCCCAAAAACTAGATAAATTTCAAATAACAATTAGGTACATAGGTTTTACAAAAGAACTTTAAGGCCAAGGTTTAAAAACTGCAATTCTTAAGAAGAATCCACGCGTGTCAATAACTTCCAAGTCTTTAATATTTCCTCAGTGAGAATCTCTGTAACTATGACAATACACATAAAAGTGTTAATAAGCCGGTATGGTTGTTCGTGCGTTTTTAAGTTCAATAAACCTTCATAACAACGATTTGGAATTCTCGCCGCGTGGGCAGAGGCCGAAATAATAGGCCGTGAACACACGTCCCTTGAGTAGGGCTACCACCTCTAAATGCCATTAAACAAGGACAAAAAGTAGCGTATGTAAAAGATATATTACAAGCTGCCACCTATAACTCTGTTTGCTTGAAATATGTGGTCACTTATTTTCTTAATTACCGAGAAATCATATACGGAGATATGACGCAAGGTCTCTTGGAAAGCGTTAGAAATGATATAACATTGATAAATTCGCGATCATCGCCAGTATGGCTTTGTACGATGCACCCGTGTGGGTCAATGCCTTGGCCGCATCAAATATCTCATTGCTACATAAGGCAGAGGATGATTGCGGTTATGGCTATAAGAGGGTACCGTACAGTATCATTGACGGCAGGGACTCTTCTGGCTGATCCTCCGTGGAAGTTCTTGCGGCTGTCCGTCGACACAGGGCAGCTGCGAGGGCTCAATGTCTGCAGCCTGATGCCAATAAGGTCGGTAGGATTAGGGTCTTAACTGACCAGGCTCTGATTCAGAATTAACAGGAGAACCCCCGGTCCCCAGCGTTGGGCGTGGCCACAGTGGAAGCGATTCTTCCTCACCTGGACCAATGGCTCTCCGGAGCACGGGACGCTTTCATACAGACTGGTGCAGATTCTGTCCGGGCATGGTTGTCTCGGAAAATTCTTGTAACAAATCGGCCGAGAGGAGTAGCCTAACTGCCATAAATGTGGTGCAGCTATTGACTCAGCACACCACAGGGTGGCCACGGTGGCTCAGCACACCACACGTTGGCCTCAGCGTCACCTCTTGGTGGCGCTGATCGGCGGGGATCTCCCTCTGTGGAGCATTGTAGGCGTGAAGCTCTCCAGTGAGAGACGTTGGACGGGAATGGCCTTCTGCGAGACCGTAGTCTCGCTAAAGGAGACCAGCGAACGAGAGAGGGAGAATGCTGTAGATGCCCCTCTCACCGCCGAAGAAGACGGGATACTAGGCGGTGCATGTTTGCGCACCTGCTCCCGCTTCTACTTGGTTTCTCGGATGAGCCTGACTGAGGATTCACGGATCCTCAATCAGGCTCATCCGAGAAACCAAGTAGAAATGCGCAAGTTGATCCTCTTCTTCCTCGCCGAGTCCTTCACTCCCGAGCTACGGGTCCGGGTAAGTGCGTAAGTGCATTTTTTCAGCGAAAAAAAAGGCACCTGCTATTAATTTCTTATTATACACTAATTTTCATCGAGATCGATCAAGACGTTCTAGAATCATAAAAGTACAGAGAAAACAGATAAAATTGGTATCTTTAAATGAAAGGGAAAATATAATTCGTTCTTTGACTATCGCATCTTAGTAGTATGTAAGTATATAAGATATTATTTTAAGTCTCTTGTTAAATTAAATAAGTTTTGGAAAATAAATTACATTGAGTATGAATCAAAAACTGAAACTAAACTAATTTAATCTATAAAGTATCTTATTATTATCTACCAATTTGTTTTCGTCGTCGTCTCAACCGATGGACGTCCACTGCTGGACAAAGGTCTCTCTTAATGAATTCCAATGGGCCCGATCTTGCGCCGCTTGTATCCAGCGACTGCCAGCGACCTGATATCATCGGTCCACCTGGTGGGGGGTCTGCTGATGCTGCGTTTGCCGGTGCAAAGCCGCCACTCTAGCACCTTCGGTTCTGCGAACTATATGCCCTGCCCATTGCCACTTCAGCTTTGCAATTTGGTAGGCTATGTCGGTGACTTTAGTTCTCCTACGGATCTCCTCATTTCTGATTTGATCACGTAGGGAAACCCCGAGCATAGCCCTCTCCATTGCCCGCAGTGACTCTGAGTCTTCTTACGAGCCCCATAGACAGCGGCCATTTCTCGGAACCATATGTAATCGCTGGCAACAAGCACTGTTCGAAGACATTTGTGTAACCTTTGAATTGGTGCATTATGGAATGGCACTGAGGAATTATAGATGAAATGATGTCCCGTAGTTTTCCGAACGCTGCCCATCCGAGTTGGATTCTCTTTTTCGAAGTTGGACCTACCTAATTGGATCGTGTGTCCCAGGTAGATATACTCGTCTACAGTTTTAATTTATTTTAATAATTACTTAATAATATACTTTCTACAGTGGTGTATTTTAATTTTGTGAAATATATGTGAATAAATGTAGATTATATAAAATTATTGGAGCTACTTAAATAATTTTTGATTATGTTATCTGGATGAATAATACTTTAATGCGGACGTATCTCTGTAATTCTGAGATATGGTAACACTATTTATGCTCGACTACAATAGTCTATAAATATTGAAAAAAAAGAAGCAACGATAATCTATTGGCATCGTTTGATATTCTAACTATGTATCCACTTTGTATGCTTTCGCTGATCCGCTCAGAAAACCTATGGTGCGGTGACGCAAAACTCTGTTTATGAAATACTTAATATCCTTACTATATTGAGTGTATAATAAGAATAAAACTTAGTTGCTAACTGCTTAATTGGACTTCATATATTTGTCACTGGCAGTTCTCCTCGGTGTTACCCACGTAGATCTTTATTTTTATCTCGATATCCGTCATAGTCGTCATCGCTGCAATGGATGGATGTCCAATGCTGGACATAGGTCTCACGTACTGATTCCACAAGGATCAATCTTGCTCCGCCTGGCTGCAGCGGCTACCGGCGACGCTCTTGATATCATCGGTCCAATTTCAGGCCCCAACTTCCATCGGTTCGTCGGACTATGTGACCCACTCATGCCCACTTCAAGTTCGCGATTCATAGGGCCATGTCGGTGACTTTAGTTCTGCTACAGATCTCCTCATTTTTGATATGATCGAGTAAAGAAGCCTCAAGCGTACGTACCTCATTCCATAGCCCATTGAGTGACTCTGAGCTTTCGTATGAGACCCATAGTCAGCGATCACGTTTCGGAGCAATAGGTCATCAATGGCAACATGCACTGTTCGAAAGCTTTTGTATTCAGACACCGAGGGATATTGGACGAAAAGATCTCTCGTAACTTACCGAAATGGGAATGCGTTTACGCACGCCGAGTGAAGAAAAAATCCACAACACAACCAGAATACCTACTAAACCCCAGCGAAATCCTCTTCATCTAATTGGTAGAGGGCCAGAAGCTCATGCATTCGGCTCAGATGGCTCCCGAGATGCATGCAGCAGAAGGTTCAAGTAAGCTGTGACAGGTGGGGGACAGAACACCTACTGCTCCTCAACTTCCTCTGGCGGAGAAGTGCATCATCCACTGCCTCTCTCGCCCTCAAGTTTACCTCCTTCTGTAAGATGACATACCTGCGTTCAGAATTCGACACAGATGGCTCCCTAGATGCTTCCAACAGACAGTTCAAGTAAATTGGAGCAGGTGGGCGACCGTGCGCCTACCGCTCCTCAACTTCCTTTGGCGGAAAGGGCATCATCCAGTGCCTCTGTCCTTGTAAGATGACAGACACAAAACAAGGTGAAACCCCTCCATATTTTCTGAACGCTGCCCAATTCAGTTGGATTCGGCCGTTGACCTAATTCTCAAAATTGGACCTTTCTAGCTAGACTATAAGTCCCAAGTATGTGTACTGGTCTGCAATTTCTAGCACTAAGTTCTTAACGATGTCTGGGTGGAGCGTAACATAGATATTGGGTATAATTTTTTTTTTTATCCATGTTCAGAGTATAAACCTCTGCTAGCAAAGCGAGTACTCACACCACTAGGCCAGCGAGGTCGTCAACTTTGCTCTACTACATGTGCGAAGTCGAGGCGTATCGCTAATTTCCAATAAAAAAAATATAAAATACATCTGAAATAACGTTTTCCAGTTAAATTACTTTAAGTGTGAAAGCAGTTTTATCTTTGAAATCCTAAGATTTAACTATAAAATAAAGATCGAATGGCTAGCGGAAAGGTCAACATTTGATGGTATTTTGCCTACGCCTCTCCCATTATTGACACATTCTCGACAAAATTATCATTACAAACACTAAGCTCACTTTAAAGACAATATGTATTCTATTCTTATATGTATAAGCTCCTTAATAAGTCATTGTAACAGTAAACGTAGTTTTGTAAAAGTGATTTGAATGGATTTTCAATTTAGCCGTGTCGCAGGTTAGATGTCGTAAACATTTTCTCAGTGATTTGTATTTTATTACTGGAGCTTATCTCAACTTTAGGGACCGGTGGACGCTTGTTAAGCTGAAATACGCGTAAGTATCTATCTAATTCAAATTTGAATTTAATTATGGCTTTTGTAGGCCTATTAGGTAAATATATATTCAGATGGCAAGTGATAAAGCCTGAGATGGTAACATACCGGTTAAAAGATAATTTACCTCTTAAAAGTAAACCACAGTGTTGTACTTGAAACTGCCTCTCGCTGGAGACGCTATTACAGACGCGATGTTCTCCAGTGAAAGATAGATCGAATACAAAAGGAAACCTTATCACTAGCAATCAATTTATACCAGGCAATCTTTGGGCGAATGGAAGTCCTGGTGTAAAAAATGTTAGGTGGTTTACAATGATATTTATAAACAATGTAGAGCAGGAGCGGCTATTGTTTGCGCGAGATTAATCTCCCTGAAAAAGGCTAACCTCCTCCCGTCTCCGTTAATCTTCCATAGAACCCATCCAGTATACCAGGAAGAAATGCGCAAGGTATTCGCCTTGCGCATTTCACTCACAGATGAACAATTTTAGAAGGTATTTCGCCGTCTCCTCCATCATTGAATCGGAAACTTCTGGTCATCGGTTAGGATTGGTGCGTAAAAGCTTTTTCCAGCGGTAGAAAGAAGTATTGTATCTAAAAGCAATTTCTTTGCTTGGCAACACAACTTTTCCTGTAGTGTGGTAAAGGCCAAACAAAAAATTGCATCTAATACGTTGCTGTATAGAAAATAGTGTGTGATAAACCACCTCATACGAGATTAGTGCACTCATATCTTGAACTGTATAATCACATAACGTCAGGTAGGATTGTCTATCTATCCACATTAAAAATAAACCTCCTGACCTTCCGATTTCATATACAACGTAAGTACTATATGAGGACACGATTCCACAGTTTATCCAACTACAAGATAACGTCAGTAACTTTCAAGGGTCCTAAGATCGATTCCTGACAGCCGTAGATCCTCAGTCGGACACATCTGAATCTCTGACGTCTCACTTACGGATGAAGAGGGTTCTGCAAGCTTTTAGTGGATTTTTCGAGGCCTCCTTCCTCGCCAAGGCCCACACTCCTGACCCATTCAGGTCAGGATAAGTGCGTAAAAGCATTTCCCAGCGCTAAAAAAGGTTATGGCTAGAGACTTCAGCCATGGCTAATAAACAGCTTAACATTAAAGACGTGCTGTTAAACATTAAATTTGCATTATTTTACGATACTTTGCAGAAACCATATATCTCTGCCTTAAACAGTATCATTACTTAGCATCATGTGAGGTTAGAGTGAAGGTAACCTGTTAGTAAAAAGAAATACTGGCTGCAGTTTAATTCTACAATTGTTTAAATAGATTATAACGTGAGTAATTACAGTGAGATGATGAATGAAATCCAATGAGACAACAAAAATGAAGTTACGATAATTATAACAGAGACAAACAACAGCAGTAAAAAGGTATATCAACAAAGTTGCGGAAGAGATCAGAACGGAAAAGGCAGAGCCGGGTAATAAGCATGTACTGTAATAGAAGCTGGTAAATAATAATTTGGTTAATGACATCACAGAAGACAATACGTTTTGTTCGAGAGTAGGGTGACCACGTTACTTACGAATTTTAAATTTCTGTAAAGCCTCTTTTTATTGTTTCTGTTTGATTATATTCTCACCTGATAGGCACTGATGATACAGCCTAAAACAGTAATAAATTATGCTGCTCTTAATCGTGGCTACAGTTAAACTGAACAAAATAATGCCTGGTGATGTGTCCTTACATCTATTCCATCGTTTCTTGTGTATTCCCAAATTTTAAATAGATACCATTAAATGTCCCATTTTAAACATTTTAGTACCAAATTATTGTTTTAAATTTTATATTTTGACTTTCGACGTAAAATAGCAGTTTACTGTGTACACATATTTGATAACTTAAAGAAAAAGCACATCTCGTTTTAAAATAAAATTTCTACAAATTCTAGTAACCTACATTAATTAACAATTACTTTAAGAGTAATTGTTGTAATATTTATTTTATTTTATTTATTTGGTTTCCAACAGAACTTATTACTAGATACGTGGTAAAATAGAAATATATTTACAATAAAACAAGGTGACTAATATTCTAATTAAAGGAAACAACGACATGATATGAAATGAAACAAAAAAGTGCATATGCAAACTGCTGTTACAAAAATTAAAAAAATTAAAAAAAAAAATTATTATGACGAAAATAAAAAGAAAATATATTTAATTATAAGACCTAAACTAAACTTTTTAACTAAACTTTGGAGATAGTAAGGCCAAAGGCCTATTCACCCTTTGTAAAGGGAGTGACGGACAAAATAGGCAGGCTACTGAGAAACGACTATAGCATCAAAACTGTCTTCACTCCCTTACAAAGGATAATAAACATGGTAAGATCTCGTTTACAAAATTGGCTGCAGCTGTGGACGCTCTTATATTGGGCAAACGAAGCGCTCCATAGCAACTCGTGTGTCAGAACACATAAATGCCGTCAAGCACAACGACATACAAAAATCTGCGATCGCGGAGCACATTTTGCAGCAGGGAACTCAACACTGGATAGAAGTTCATAGCCCGAAAGTTCTTTCCACGGACCGCCATTATATGCCGAGATTAGTTCACGAGGCCATTGAAATTAAAAAGTATCCTAATTTCAATCGCGAAGATGGTTTTAAGTTGACTGATACGTGGAAGCCAGTGGTGAAGTTATGCCAAATGAACAAACGACGCAATTTTTCAAACTTAAAACGTGACTTTTTGAGTGTAGTATGCCGAAAAATGGATGTGGGTGTAGTGAAAAATAAAAGGATCAGACGTAGGGTAGACAGATTCTGCCCTTGACAGCTTGACACAACCGACCACAGCAGTAACGTCGTGAACACGATCCATGCAACTGTGTCGAAATATCGGCAAAATTAAAAAACGCCATCGTGGTATGTACCGATTCAAATAGTCAATAAACTAAACTATGTGCTTCCTTTTAAATATTGGTAGTGTGTCCCGAAATATATCAGCTATATTGTAAGTGAAAAATTGAAAAATGAATTAAAAAAAAAATAAGTAAGTAAGTAGCAGCCCATTAACGTCCCACTGCTGGGCACAGGCCTCCTCTCTCATAGGAGAGAGTGTTGTTAGAGCATAGACCCACCACGCTGCTCCACTGCGGATTGGCAGGCATAGTACAAAAGTGCACTCTCTATTTCTTCACTCTCATAGTCTGATGTGACGGTATCCGACACGACCGGTGAGAGATCAGGCGCAGGTCCGACGGCTTAACATGCTCTCCGAGGCACGGGGGTGGATCACACCTCCAAATTTTTCCCAACATCGGGCAAATATTGAGAAAATCTTAATAGAAAACTCAATATTGATTTTTGAAATGGCCCGACCTGGGACTCGAACCCAGGATCTCACGTCTATAGTCGATCATGCTAACCACTAGACCCATGAGGCAGTTTTTTTAACTTTTTAGAGCATATTAATTATTATAATTAAAAAATTTTTTGTTAAAATTTTTATGTACACATAAATATAGTCTAATGACTTAAATCTATAATAAAGGTTATCTGGACGAGATTGCTTGTAGCTATAAGACCGCCTTTGAACGCTTTATATTTTTATCTTGTGTACAATAAAGTGTTTTGTATCTCTCTCTCTTTAGGCAAACGATAGTTTAACCTCTTGCAACCATTTTCTATATCAAATTTATATGAATTATTCTATTTTTTTTTTTCATTTAATCGTGGATACTCTAACAAAGCCCAAGCTTTTGAATGACAATGCACGCTGGACCGCCCACAGTACATCCGGCGTGTTTAAACCATTTTATTTCACCGGGAGTCGAACCCGCTAGTAGGCGTCGCGAGTTAATTATTATAGAGTCAATTATATTGTAACCGGTTTAGGAGCGAAATCTGATTGTAAACAGATAACACTTCTAAAATGTTACTTCAAACTTATAATCAACAAATTGAAATAATAAATATCCTTTAGATTGTCCTGCCGCATTTTATTTGCCCCCCGGAAATAACCACGGACGTTTTTGCGTCGATTGCTCCAGGGACGCTAAAGTGGCTCTCGAGACTTAAATGTTCCTGAAAGACTGCCAAATCTTATGATTTTTTGTTTGCTAGTAGTTAAACTGTACAATATTTTCTTATGTTTATTAAATTAAGACTCTTGTGTAGCGTCATGTTGTGCTAAACTTTGAGATAGTTAAAAAAGTCCGTCTTGTATTTATAGGCTCATATCTTGAAAATTAAAACTTTCCTCAGGGGTTTTTACTGTTATTCACATCACATATATAATGAAAAACACAGATAATTAACAAACTTACACAGTTTATAAAATACCACAAAAAACTTAACACCCTTAGTAACGGTCACTTTGTAACTGATTTATTTTTTGATTTTTCTGTTTTGTAGTTCTAACTCTAAACATATTTTATTACGACTGTTACCGAGAAGCGAAACAGATACACATTATGATAAAAAGAAAGAGGTGTTTACATTTATGATTGCCTGAGTTGAGACAGAATTATCTTATCATGTGAACTAGAAATTGACACGGGCAATCTACTTCAAGTCCACCTTGCCAACCGGTAGTTGACATGGGCAGTCTAAGGGCAGATTTTGATGACCTCGCTGGTTTGCAGAGGAAAACCCCCTCTTTTCTATGAATGAGAAAGCCTGTTCCTAGTTGTAGGACGTTAACGGGCTGCTACAACATTTTAACTCTTATTAAAATGCCAGCTCTAATTGCCCTTTTATCTATGGTCGACGGGATATATAAAGACAAAAAAAGAAACATTATTAAATAATATGACTCATACGTATGACTCACAACGACATTCATAATAGTCAAGTTTTACTTTTAATATATATAAAAAGGAAAAAGCAATAAACAAAACAACCTTATGCAAATAGGAGTATTTTGTATATTTTTTAAATTAACAATTGGTTTATAGCCATGGTTTGTCTGTCAAATACTTCCGATTTATCCGGAGCATACCTTAAAAGAGATTTTAAGACAGTCTTCTAAGCATACAGGCTGGGTAACATAGTGAGAGATGTCGGGCTGGAGTTGTCTTCTTTGTGAGACCGTAATTAAAGGAGACCCACCAGCGGGAGTACGAGAATGAAATGGCGTTCTCTTTCACACCAGCCTTCGTGATTTCTCAGTTGGACTCATCCGGAACACCTGGGAGAAATCCACAAACTGATGCTCTAATGTCTTACTTACGGACGAAGAAGTTTTCGCTGAGTTTTAGAGGGTATTGTTAGGCATTCTCCTTCGCTAATTCCCAAATTACTTATCCTTGGGTGCAGGTTTGGCAAAAAGGGCATTAGATTAGATTCCCGATAGAGCAATTTATGAAAAAATGTTTCCCATGATGGTACGAAAATCACGGTTAAAGCCTTCTCAAAATTCAAAGTTTAAGTACCGTATTTTTGCTGTTATCAATTCGTACCTTGAAGTTCTTAGTAGAAGTAAGTTATTTAGCTGTTTTTATTGAATTTCATACATACTGATGGCCTGTACACTTCGCACGTTATACATTTAAAAAAAACGTAACATTCATGCAACAGGTAGTACAATAATGGTTAATTTATCTTTGAAACACTGTGTTAAAAATATAGAGTGTTATACTTGACTCTTTATACATAGTTATGTATACCTTTTAATATGGAGGTGTAATTAATTAAGTTTCTAATTAAAACTTCTATATTTCTGATAAATAATTTGTAACAATAAAAATTAGAAACCATAAAAAAACAAGTTCGTAGTTTTAATTACACTGGCTTCTCTCCTTAGGCTTGATTTTGATAAATGCCTTTAAATTTATTCGATCATTAAAAATCTATAAAACCACGAAATACGTAGAAACAATTGTTGGTAGGGAGCAATAAACTTATTTTATAACCCACAACACATCAATATGGGCATACGAATAGGTTTTAAATAAACGGGTCTCAACTTCTGAATTCTTCAGTTAAAGTATACCCATAAAGATTAAAGATTAAGATTTTATCTTAAAAGAAAATTTGTTTTTTATGGTTTTTAATTATTTCAACTTTATCGAGGCGCATAGAGTGCGGTGGGCCAAGTCCAGTGCAATCCTATAGAAAAACTGGGATTTGCTTTCATATATCAATTAATTTAAAATATATTCATTGATATCTACTCTAAGCTCACGCCCTTTTCCATTTTTAATTATTAATAAAATACTTTTTTACTGATGAATCCAAGTTTAAATACATTTTTTATACTTGTAGTGGAGGGTACTTGATGTTAATACAGATTTTTGAAATATTTATTGATTAATTACATTTTTTATGCCTAAATTTCTAGAGCGCCATGTATTGAAAGCTTGGGAAAATGAAAAAAGTCTCTTTTCTATGATATATTCCTGTTCCATTGCCAATAACTAGATTATAATTTTATATAAAATTTTTAACAACTCACACAGACTTTACACTGCTATTTATATGTAAAAGTTATAGACTGTACTAAATAAGTTATCTATATATATGAAAGCATTTTTACTAAACTGACACTCTGCCAGCAAAAACAAGCTGTGTGGAAACCATTAAGAAATAATTACCGATTCCTAGGTATCTACCTAAATTAGTAGATTCTATTTAACAGTCACGGGTCCAAATCCTGGGCACAACTAAGTTATCTATTCAACACTTGTGTCTAATTCGAAAAACTCGTCATTGTCATGTTCGATGATGGAAAACATCAAGAGCTATCATGAGAGCAACTTCTTGGAGGTGTAACAAACCAATCCGCAATAAAGCAGCTTGTTGGGTCTATTCTCTAAAGACCCTCTCTTCTATGAAGGAAAATTGCGGTACGTTAAAAGACTGCTGCAAACCTATGTTTTAGGTAATCACTGCCATAGATTATGTGATCACTTAACACCAAACAATATAACAATCAAGCGTCATTCAATAATATAATCAATAAATAGAATAAATCGTCAGCCTTGCACTTTATCCCTTCGCTTGTCCGAAAAAAACATTTTTTTTTCGTTCTATTCCAAATAAAATGTCTCAAAAAAGGAAAAAAATAATCAGTAATCTGTCCGTCGTTAAATACAACACGGACTTTTTTGCGTCGATTGCCCCGCGGGTCGAATAACGTCTAAACTAGCTCTTATGACTAAAATTTCATAAATTACTACCAAATGTTATAATTTTTATATTTGCTAATAATTAAACTATACAATGGTATCTTTTATTTTTTTAATTAAGACTCTGGTGTAGCGTCATGTTGCGCTATACTTTGAGATAGTGAAAAAAGTCCGTCTTGTAAATAAAAACTTACCTCAAGGGTTTTTATTGTTATTCACATCACTTGTATAATCAAAAACACAAATGATCACTAACAAACACTGACAGTTAATAAAATACCAGGTAAAACTTAACGACCTTCGTCGCACCACACGCACCGTTAATAACGGTCCCTTTGTAACAGATTTATTTCTATTCTCTGACGTTATCTCTATGCCTATTTTGTTACGACAGTTACCGTGAAGCGAAATAGATAATACACATTATGACTTGAAAAGAAAGAGGTGCTTACTTTTCTGATTACCCCAGTTCAGGCAGAACTATTGTATCATGACATGACCCGGCAATTTACTTCAAATCGGCCATGACAACTAGTAGTTGACACTGCCAATTTGTGGGCTAGGCATGTGGATGTAATTTTGATATCTTTGCATTTTTCAACTCACTGTTCTTTTACATTTTAACTATTGAAATATGATGCTCAAAAACTCACATCATCAGTAAAGTAATAGACGATCTTTGCAACATTGTCTCAGAAAGTTAGGAGTTTACACTCGACTCTTCATACGCATGAACAGTCGAAATACAAAACCGTTATATTACAATTACTAAAAGCCATAATCCTCTAGAAACATATAAAACTATATGGCTTTAGATAATATGTGAGAAGTCCCTTTGTTACATTCTAAGAATGTATGGTGTTTATACCGCCATAATCTTTTGTTACGGCCCATAAATTGGCTGTGAGTTAAAATAACTTAATTTACAAGTAACTGTAAATTCATATTCGCGGCTGTGTTAGAAATTTAATTCTCATCCCAATTGTGCTCAATAAAACATCTACGTTTGCCTATTTTTACGTTTCTGTATATCATTTTGTAACTATCAAAATATTATTTATACAAGTTTATACTTTTGAACCGTCAGTCGGCCCGTTGGTTAAAAATCTACCACAAATAAGACAATGACAAATTTGATGAACTACAATATTGACATTTTTCTACAAATTATAAAATGGAGGTAGACTAAATATAAAGCTGTGTTTATTTGTTTGACCGCTCAAATCTCACCAACTACTAAACCGAATTGAAAAATTCTTTCAACTTTGGATAGCTCATTTATTGAGGAAGGCATTAAGTCATATAACATCACATTACAATTAATAGGACCGGAGCAGGAATAAAAAATGTTGCAAAAACGGGGATATTTACTCGTTTTAGAGCTTCCGTAGCTTGCGCTGCGTAAACGGTTAAATTCACGCACCAATTATGTATGACGTAATTGTTCCTCTTTAAAAGTCCTAAAACAAAGTCAAAGATAGTATATGTCTATCTTTTACGATCGACTCACTACAGCCCTTTTCTCTCTTTGTGAATTCAGGCGAAGTTATCTCTTTTATATGTATGTACTAACAGACTGGCACTGTTTTATATATTAGATTTCTTAACGTAAAATCTTGTGCAGTGCAAACTACATAGGACATTTTTCAAATATAAACAGTAACTCAATGCTCATTACGAACGGATGTAACCACTCGTAGCATCACAGCTCTTTTATACGGATAGAAACATTAACTGCCACCCGAATGTGTAATTACACTGGAAATATAAAACCACTCATGTATTGAACCTTTTGTTAGAAAAACGCGGTCAGTAACTTCATTTGTTAGCAGTCAATTTTTGTAATAAAATCTATTAGAAACGACGTAGATGGTATCGGGATAAACATATAGTCTAAGAATTGTAGATAGATCTATTTATGAGAAACTTAACTGACATTATCTTTAAATATATGTAGTATTTCTTAATATATATTTATATAAGTCGGAATAAAATAGTTTCCGGAACGCCAGAACCATTTCTCAGCGCTAGACAGGGTCACAGGCCGGTGGCATTCTCGGGAGTTCTCGAGTAACGGACCGCCAGAGCGGTCGGCTATTGAACTGTCGCGCATTCCTAACTAATATTGTTAATAATGTCTCTGAATTAATTAATAAAGTGTTTGATTAAACCGACATTACCCACCGATGCCCACACTTTGGAGGTTGGACCCCACAAATGACGATGTCGGCGGGAAACTATGCCTTTTCACATTATATACCTTATTACACAACAGTTTTACCAGTTATCGACGGTGGATTAGGATCAACATTTTATAAAATATATCTCATTAAAAAAGTTAAAAGAAATTAAAGAATATCTAGTATGAAATATGTAAACACTATACGAAATACCACGACATCGTTATGAAAAGCTTATTGATATGTTGTAGTATTGTGTTTTTATGTGTATATATTTTAAATCAGACTTGATTATAAACAAATGTAAAACAATAGGAGTAGTGTAGAAAAAGACCATCATATTCGTGTGTGAGATGCTCACGTATGGATTCTCATTCAACGAAGTCTTTGATCCATATCCTGGACAAGCAACACCAAGTTTCTCTTTACAAAAAGAAACTCACATGCTTGATACTTTGAAATCCATAAAATTGCTTTTTGGTGAAGTAAAACATCATCAGGCAACCAGCATATCCTGAGGGCGTATACCCTTAAAATTCTGGCTTCTATGAGTGAAAAGGCCTATGCCCAGCATGGGACGTTAATTGGCTGCTATTTATTTTGATATAGATAAATTATAAAGGTTATAAGTGTTACGAGGTGCTCTAAGACCTTTGGTAGCTGTCTCTTGTACTATCAAAGCGCCCATAAAAACCAAACAATGTACTATAACAATCGCCAAATTTGCCTAACGTCAAATTGACGTTACAAAATCGCCACGCCTCATGAATCCTAGAATACAAAGAGTTTTTCGACATTAAAACGTAATTGTGTATTGTGTGTAACCTTAACTCGAAAACTATTTGAAATTAGGTCTGGTGAAAACAAGTCAACAAGGCAATCATGTTGCTTACAAAATTTAGTTTAAAAGTAATATGTTTCAGTGATCGCTTGAAATTTTCCGTTATCACAAAGATAGTAAATAAAAAATCAAGAAAGTACCTAATTAAAGAAGGCAAAGACAAATATCATGTAGTTATCATAAATTAATTGTAAGGATAACGAAAGATGAACTGAGTTTGTGAAACTCACCGTTGATTTTGTGTGTGATTGGTTTACGATATATAGATGAAAATAGAGAAAATGATCAATTTTCATAAAAAAATTGACTGCTGAGCGAAAAACTTTCGTATGGAAACCAAGAAAATTGATGCTAAAGGGACCTATCTAATCCATAAAGACGCTAAATTAAAAAAGGTTATATTTAAAATTAAAATATTGTCATAAGCACTAAGTAGGTTACATTAGAAAAGTTGCAGTAGTCGTTAAATTTACCTAAAATTTCTGATATCCTGTGTAACTTTGTAATGTTTTTCTTTTATAAGAACCTTCTGATGTTAAAAGTAAACATAACATAAAAATAATTGACAAAATTAGTCCTGCGTCATGCCGTGACATAGAGAAATAGAGATTCATTCTTATATATAAGGATTAGTACTATTTATTACTGGAAACTTTACTGATATTGCTGTACTAGTTATTCTTGGCTGTTCAACCTTCTCATTGATTTTTGTCTGACAGATTTAAAAGAAAGTATGCATAACCCATACATACTTTCTTTTAAATCTGTGAAACAGAAAAGAAGAATGAATGAATTACTCATCAAATATTTATATTACGCTGATGAGCAAGTGATACTTGCATCATCAGCTAATGAGCTACAGGAAATGGTAAATATTATGAATGAAGCTCTGAAAAAGAAAGGAATGAATGTGAATATAAACGAAACGAAAGTTATGATTTTGGAAAGAGATGAATTTATGAAGAATGGCAATATTTTGATAGATGGGGTACAAGTGGAAGAGGTGAAAGAATGTATATACTTGGGATCTTAATTTACAAATGATGGAACATGTAAAAGTTATATTGAAAGGAGAGTGAATGCAGGGAATATGGTAAATGGTGCTCTGCACGCCTTTATGAATGAACAGATGGTGTCTCAAAGAGCAAGACTGGCTGTGCATTGAGGAGTGTTGGTGCCAATACGTATGTATGGTAGTAAAAGTTGGGTATGGGAGAAGAAGCATAAAAGTAAAATAAATGCGAAAGAGCGGAGAGCGTTGAGAAGCATGAGTGGATTGTAGTGACAAAGTAAGAAATAATGCGATAAGAGGATGTCGTGGCATAAAAGAAGATATAGTGACTAAATTTTGAAGATATAGAAATATATGCTTAGATGGTTTGGGCACGTATGAAAGGAGACTGAAAAAAGGATTTATGAGTCAATAGTGAATGGGAAAGTTAGACGAGGAAGACTAAGGCGAACGTTCCTGGACCGAATCCAGGACATTTTCAATGAGTGCCAGATCAAGAGTGCCCTAAACCGACGAATTTGTATGAAAGGTTTAATGAGAATGAAAGAAGCGAAGGTGAAATGCAAGGTTCGTGGCAAGTAGAAAGACATAGTCTCTGCCTACCCCTATGGGAATGAGGCGTGATGCTATGTATGTATGTTATTCTTCAAGCAAAATGGAGGAAGATATTCTTAGTAAGCGTAGCTATTGCGAAAAGGGTCAATTTGCTATATATTAAACCAATCTGGCCAATACTTTGATGTACTCATGATAAGACTGGTGGGTGGCTTCGATGGTGGTTAGGAGGCTTCATTTACCTCCTGGTGTGATCGCAGTCAAGCACTAACCTGACAGCAATAAAACAATAAGTGAATGAGCAACCATTTTTTGCTTACAACTATATTAACTGACGCGCGCAACTCCATCAACATCTCATAATAGAAAGACAGAAGGAACCAATTTGGTTAGCAATAAAGGTTATAGTGAGCTCACCTTAACAGATAGATATCTGCTGTCACGTACTTTCTTTTAAAGCTTTCAAAGGGGAACAATTCTGTCATGTATCACTGTTTGTGTAGCGAAAGCTTTCAAAAGAAAAACCAATTTCAAATATTCTTTATTGGTACACCGCTGTATTTTATAAAATCTCCCATTTTGATTTTAAATAATATATTTTACTGTTTGTTATCTTAAAAAGAATAAATATAACTGGCGGTGAATGAGATACGAACAGTATCTTTACAATGACGCTGGTACGTAGCTTCCCGCGGTGTATAGGATAGAATTAGCCAAAATTAGCCATCGCCCTGCCACATCCTTGTTTGCGCTGTTGCTATGCTGCAGTATATGAAAAATATTGAGATTAAACCAGTAAAATTATTCACAAACAACATTTTTATCGAAACAAGAACAAGGATGGGTTTTAAACTTGCTTTAGTTAGTTTTGAAATCCTACGTAATAGATAGATGTATATATGGTGGTGTAATAGATAGTTTGATATATGGTGTTGTAGGCGTTTTATTTATTTATAATAATCTACAGCACCTTAACTGAGATTTTATTTTCATGTGTTAGCCAAGTCGGAGAAAGAATCACAGCTAAGTGTGTATATTTGCTTGAATATGTAAATGAACGTAATGTTTAATACTTGTTTGTTTGACATTTGAATGCCGGTTGCATGCACGAAAAAGCATGTCTCATTGTCACGTTCCACTTAAGCTTAGCGTCCTAACGATAAAGAGGCGCGATCAACCTAATTTTACGTAAATTTTTGTTCTTAAGAAATTATTGCGTAAAGTTATCGTACGTTAACCGACTTTATAGAGAACCACTTTTTTAATTATAACGTATTTTTGGTCATAGACAAGATGTCGATGGTTTGGAAACATTTATTGTAATTATTTGAGTAAGTAATGTAACTAATGGTTATTTTTATATGTTAAGGGTTGCTTACTGGAATAATTTTTTATTTTATTTTTATTTCGGAAACCAAACAGTACAATTTGTGCTTAAAACTAAAAAGAAATAAAGTTAATACATAGACCCTCTTTCTTTTCACTCTTAATAACTACATAAAGAGCAGGATATTGGAATATAAAACAATAATTAACAATTAAAATCGAAAAAAATAATATCTTAGAGACTAAATGAAGTATGATAAAGAAAAATAAAATTAAAATTATAATATAATATAATAATCATCACCATTATAACATTACACAAAATACTTTCGTCGACTGTGTTTAAATCCTTTATTAAAGGAAAACTAATTGAGAAATCTACACAAATATTACAAAATGGAAACATTTGCGTTTGTTTCATAATAATAAACTTTATTTCACAGGTAAATACTCAGTACAGTCACACACAATACAGTCTCAGTTATATTACAAGAAATTTAAATAATTAAAATATAAATAAAAACAAAATTGAAACGAATTATAAATACGATATTCATTCATATTTGAGATAATTGGCACTAAAATATGTCAAACTAAAAATTAAAAATTGATTAACAGACGAAAGTTATTATGAGTGAGATTTTTTTAATAAGAAATAGCGAAATATTATGAATTCACCGTTTTTGTTTTACTTTTTACTTTGTTTATTTATTGTTTACACTTTGTATTTTACATTTAAATAAGCTGATGTTTTTTTTATCATCTACTTTTTAAAAAAAATACTGGATATTATCGTTATTACTTTGACATTATCAATAGTCGTAATTTATTTGACATTATCGTAAATGATAACGAGACATAGGCAATATAAAGTATATTTCATTTAATAAACACTCCTAATTTTGCAACACCCTGACAAGGTTTCACTTCTTATCAATGTTACTTGTTGAATGCAATAAATAAAATACATAAAATGTTTGGACATATAACCAGAAATGGAAGCACACAGGATTGATATGTAGAATTTAAAGTGAATCACGAATTACGTGATTAGCGAGTAATATGATAATTTTTCATAATGATTTTGTACTCGTAAAATAAAAGGATCTTTGCATCATTGTCTTTCTATAGACATCGGTCTATGGTACATCGGGAAAAAATATATGTTTATATAATAAAATTTTAATCTCAAAAGTTTGTATATGCATCACATCAACATTGCATTGCGACATCAAATTCAGGAAATGACTCTATCGGGTCGCTGGCTCTACCCTACATCACACAGATACAAAACTGACAAGATAAATAATATCGCAACATTAATTTTTACTAGCGTATTTGTTTTATTAGCTACTCCTTGCGTAGCTATAGATACCGTGCAAACATGGAAAAACTGTTTGCTTAATTTCAAAACGATCGGGATTAGATTTGAGGATATCATGTTGGGTGAGTGACTGAGTTTAGTGGTAACTGTCTTTCCAAGGCGGTTTCTAGTTAATTGGTTGAATGGTTGCAAAGTCTGTAACGGACATAGATACGAAAGAAACAAACAACGCCAGCAAAACAATATATATATATANCCTGGACCGAATCCAGGACATTTTAAATAAAGACCAGGTCAAGAGTACTCTAAACCGACGAACTTGTATGAAAGGTTTAATGAGAATGAAAGAAGCGAAGGTGAAATGCAAGGTTCGTGGCAAGTGGAAGGACATGGTCTCTGCCTACCCCTATGGGAATGAGGCGTGATGCTATGTATATATGTTATTCTTCAAGCAAAATGGAGGAAGATATTCTTAGTAAGCGTAGCTATTGCGAAAAGGGTCAATTTGCTATATATTAAACCAATCTGGCCAATACTTTGATGATCTCATGATAAGACTGGTGGGTGGCTTCAATGGTGGTTAGGAGGCTTCATTTACCTCCTGGTGTGATCGCAGTCAAGCACTAACCTGACAGCAATAAAAAAATAAGTGATTGAGCAACCATTTTTTGCTTATAACTAAATTAACTGACCCGCGCAACTCCATCAACATCTCATAATGTCTGCTGCTCATTTCATGCTTTCTTTTAAAGCTTTCAAAGGGGAACAATTCTGACATATATCACTGTTTACGCAGCGGAAGCTTGCAAAAGAAAAACCCTGATTTTAAAATCCTTTTCATTGATGCACCGCTTTTAGTAGTAGTGATTCTCTATGGGGTAATTTATAAAATTAGTGGGAGATATTAATTTTTAAATAATATATTTTACTGTTTGTTATCTTAAAAAGAATAAATATAACTGGCGGTGAATGAGATACGAACAGTATCTTTACAATGACGCTGGTACGAAGCTTCCCGCGGTGTATAGGATAGAATTAGCCAAAATTAGCCATCGCCCTGCCACATCCTTGTTTGCGCTGTTGCTATGCTGCAGTATATGAAAAATATTGAGATTAAGGATGGGTTTTAAACTTGCTTTAGTTAGTTCTGAAATCCTACGTAATAGATAGATGTATGTATGGTGGTGTTTTATTTATTTATAATAATCTACAGCACGTTAACTGAGATTTTATATTCATGTGTTAGCCAAGTCGGAGAAAGAATCACAGCTAAGTGTGTATAATTGCTTGAATATGTAAATGAACGTAATGTTTGATAATTGTTTGTTTGACATTTGACTGCCGGTTGCATGCAGGAAAAAGCATGCCTTATTGTCACGTTCTACTTAAGCTTAGCGTCCCAACGATAAAGAGGCGCGATCAAACAAATTTTACGTAAATTTTTGTTCTTAAGAAAATATCGCGTAAAGTTATCGTACGTAAACCGACTTTACAGACAACCAATTATTTTAATAATTTTTTATACGTATTTTTGGTCATAGACAAGATGTCGATGATTTGGAAACATTTATTATAATTATTTGAGTAAGTAATGTAACTAATGATTATTTTTATATGTTAAGGGTTGCTTACTGGAATATTCTTCACCATTATAACATTAAACAAAATACTTTCGTCGACTGTGTTTAAATCCTTTATTAAAGGAAAACTAAATGAGAAATCTAAACTAATATTACAAAGTGCGAAACGTTTGCGTTTTTTTAATAATAATAAACTTTATTTCACAGGTAAATACTCAGTACAGTCACACACAATACAGTCTCAGTTATATTAAATGAAGTAATTACAAGAAATTTAAATAACTAAAATAAAAATAAAGTAAAAACAAAATATAAACGACTTATATATACGATATTCAATCATATTCCTCACAGTTTGAGATAATTGGCACTAAAATATGTCAAACCAAAAATTAAAAATTGGTTAACGGACCAATGTTATTATGAGTGAGTTTTTTTAATAAGAAATAGTGAAATATTATGAATTCCTCGTTTTTGTTTCTTTATATTATTTGCACTTTGTATTTTACGTTTAAATAAGCTAATATTTTTTTATCGTCTACTTTTTTATAAAAAATACTGGATATTATCGTTATTACTTTGACATTATTAATAGTGGTAATTTATTTGACATAATCGTAAATGACGACAAGAGACATAGGCAATATAAAATATATTTTATTTAAAAAATACTTCTAATTTTACAACACCCTGACGGGTTGAATGCAATAAATAAAATACATAGAATACATAAAATGTTTGGACAAATTAAAATGAAAACACAAGGTTGATATGTAGAATTATAAATGAATCACGAATTACGTGATTAGCGAGTAATATGATAATTTTTCATAAAGATTGAAGAAGATGTACTCGTAAAATAAAAGGATCTTTGCATCATTGTCTTTCTATAGACATCGGTTTATGGTACATCGGAAAAAATATGTGTTTATATAATCAAATTTTAATCTCAAAAGTTTGTATATACATCACATCTACATTGCATTGCGACATCAAATTCAGGAAATGACTCTATCGGGTCGCTGGCTCTACCCTACATCACACAGATACAAAACTGACAAGATAAATAATATCGCAACAAGAATTTTTACTAGCGTATTTATTTTGTTAACTACTCCTTGCGTAGCTATAGATACCGTGCAAACATGGGAAAACTGTTTGCTAAATTTCAAAACGATCGGGATTAGATTTGAGGATATCATGTTGGGTGTGTGACTGAGTTTAGTGGTAACTGTCTTTCCAAGGCATTTTCTAGTTAATTGGTTGAATGGTTGCAAAGTCTGTAACGGACATAGACACGAAAGAAAAAAACAACGCTAGCAAAACAATATATGTATATACTAGCTGACCCGGGCAACTGCTTACCTTGCCTTCTTTTTAAATGTCTGTTATCTTCTTATATATGGGGACCAAGTGAAAGAGGTGAAAGATTTTGTATCTAAATTTACAGAAGATGGAACATGAATGAAAGTGATATTGAAAGGAGAGTGAATGCAGGGAATATGGTAAATGGTGCTCTGCATGCCTTTATGAATAGTCAGACGGTGTCTCAAAGAGCCAGACTGGCTCTGCATGAAGGAGTGTTGGTGCTAACACTTATGTATGGTAGTGAAATGCGGTAGAGATGAGAGTGTTGAGAAGTATGAGTGGATTGAAACTGAGTGACAAAGTAAGAAATAGTGTGATATATTGATAATAGAACGATGTGACGTAAAAGAAGATGTAGTGACTAAAATGAAGAAAGGTATGCTTAGATGGTTTGGGCACGCAGAGAGAATGAATGAAAGGAGACTGACAAAAAAGATCTATGAATCAAGAGTGAATGCGAAAGTTAGTAGGGGAAGACCAAAGCGAACGTTCCTGGACCAAATCCAAGACATTTTAAATAAGTGCCAGGTCAAGAGTACTCTAAACCGAAGAACTTATATGAAAGTTGAGAGTGGAAGGAGAGAAGGAGATATGCAAGGATCGTGGCAAGTGGAAGGACGTTGTCTCTGCCTACCCCTATGGGACTGAGGCGTGATGCTATGTATGTATGTTATCTTCTAAGATATCCATTTACTGAAACACTGTTAACAACAGCTTTGATCTATATGATATATTCCATCTTTGTAATGTATTTATTTATACAAAGAAAAACACAGTTTTGTATAAAATAGTTTAGTAAATAACATATTTTTTGTGATATGTAAAATATGAAAAATGTTACTGTGGGTTATTCTTTTGAGATAAATACATACTGTCCTGGACATTTTTGTCGATATTTTATCGATATACATTTCTGTAGAACATTAATTTGATCTATCTCATAAGGTTTGGCCAGCGTTTGCCATTTAAGCCCACAAAATTATTCTCTACGATATAACATTACAAATGTTATTTTCGATTTTTCTGTGATATAATTTAAATATATATTATACAATAAGCCTTCTAGAATCAGTCTATCTATTGCTGAACGCCGCATTGAAATCCGTCAAATAATTTAAAAGATCTAAATGAAAAGTCAGCGGAAACGACTTCATTTTATCATCATCATCTCAATCGATGGACGTCCACAGCTGGCCATAGGTCTCCTCCAAGGATTTCTATAATACACGGTCTTGTGCGGTTTGTAACCATCGGCTGCCGGCGACCCTTTTCAGGTCATGTGTCCATCTGGTGGGGGGTCTACCAACGCAACGTCGGTAACTCTTGTTCTTCTGCGAATCTTTTCGTTTCGGATTTGATCCCGAAGAGATACTCCGAGTATAGCTCGTTCCATCGCCCGCTGTGTGATCCTGAGCTTCCTAATAAGGCGCATAGCATAACTACACTATATAAGCAGCAAATGGTAAATTTACTTCAACACACAACAACTACACTGTAATAAGGGAAAAAGGAATCCCTTAATTTTATACTATGTCAAAATTAAATTCGCTTCCAGTAACTTTACGGTTTAATACATTGAGTAGGCATAGTGATGAAGCTACTCGTGCGTTAGAAATATTTACGCATTAGCATCTCCGATCAGTGTTGAGTTCGATTTTTCATTCGATACTGATAAACATTGATCAAACAACGTGTGTACATATTGACGATTCAATCATATTTACGCGTGGCATAGTAAATGTTGGATTTAAACTTGTTTTAAAAACTAATAACAAAAAAGCTCTTCTATCTAACAAAAACCTGCCAATTTTATTTTAGCATTCTTTCCTTTAGAGTCACATAGCTACATAGCATAAATTTTCTTTTACTACAAAAAAAAAAGAATGTTTTTAGATGAAATATAGCCCCTACCGAGGTCCATTTAACATTTGTGGCCTGCACCAATATCGTTATAAAATTTATGGGCATTCTATAAAAAAGGTTGCAGGCCCATTGAACTCACTATAAATTTATAAAATAATATGTAAATAATAATTAGAATTTATTTATTCCTTTTATACGCATACATACGCACATAGACTCATATTTTTGTTGCACGAGGTGTAAATCTTCTAAAGATACCCGGCCTTTTGGGGAAAAGGTCAGATTTTTTAGGTTATACCCCGTAATACACATACGCGCACACATACAAAGAGAGGGGGGGGGGGCAGGTTGTGAGGGAGAGAGACGCACGCACGCACTATCGAAGATGGATACCCGCTCGATTTACGTCTTCATTTATTTATTTGAAAAAGGGCACCAATAGGTTACATCTTTAACCAATAGGTTAACCGTTAATTCCAAATAAGTCTTAAAGATTAGAGGTAAACCTACTTTCTGGTAGCCTCAACGTGCTTATGTGACGGAACGGAAACACATTACAAAGAATGAATAACAGAATTATGTATATTTATTTAGGAACACCAACAGCATATACATTAAGCGCTAGAATATTATAAACTAGAGTTAGTAATAATGATACATTCGAATGTATGAGCCAATTATAGGCGTACACAGCTTCACAATTTTGATTTAAAATCAAAATTTACATAACTACAAGGATACTCAAATTGTTGGTAATATTTTACAAATTTATGATTTGAAGCACAGTAGGCTTTGTATTTTTATTTTTTAAGGCTGGGAAATCCTCGTGGATACCTGTAATACTCGGGAGGATGATACAGGGTAAGCCGGACCCATACCAGCTAAAACCCAGCGGTGCTCCTACATCACTCGGAGACGGGGTCACGACAACGCGACTGACAGACATTCGCAACCCCGCCAGCGATGTGCCTATTGAGGCACAACTCGGTCAATGATCAAAACTTACTCCAAAGGTGAATTGCCTGCAGCGCCTCCCTCAATCGTTTCGCCATCGCCTTCCGCGTCGTGACATCCCCGCAAAAGGAGAGCGTAGCACACCATGCTCTCGCGCTGCTTACCATCATTTTAATGACGGTGGGGAGCGAGAGAGCCGCACCAATAATTGCCACGAGCGCGGCACGCTGAACAGTCCAGGCTGGGCACGCCTAAAGCGTGTGTTGGGCCGTGTCAACGGCGCAGCCACACTCGTGGCACACCTCGGTAGGCTCACACCTAGCCACTCCGCACAGATACTTGCCAAAGCGACCGTAGCCTGACAGAACCTGCGCGAGGTGAAAGGTCACTGCGCCATGTACTCTGTATAACCATTCTTCTAATACGGGCTGGATTGCCAATACGGTTTCATGGCCCGCTTTCGGTTGACAGAGCCGCCCCCTCCAAAGCACAGTAGGTTGTCACAGAATATGTCAATGCTAGGATTATTTGCACAAATTCGGTTATATGTACAATAGTCTATTGTTTCAGGGAATTCTTGTGATATATGTTCGCGAGAGCGGAATATGAAATATCTTAAAAATTGGTTTTCTGGTAGGTCTGATAGGCACGGTTATGTTGATATCATTCACATTTGATTCGCATCTAACTACACTACTAATTACTTTATGTAAAAATATCAAGTCATGCACAAGTATATGCCAAATGCCTGGTAAAGGCTCGTTGAAATTTTTCCATTCTTTGAAAATGAACGGTATATTCCGGATTCCATATTTGAGATGCAAATTCGAGATGGCTTTGTACTAGCATTTTATATAAAGAGAGTTTAGTGGATGTGTTAAACGATTTAGAATTTCTTCTCAAGAAACCAAACATTTGTCCATTATTACTCCTGAGTCTCGAACCTCATTAACAACTTTTAGGTTTTGTCCAGATATTACATAGGATGAGTTAAAAGGTAGCACTTTTTTTAATAAATTGGATGAAAGAACATTTACTTGGATTGAGTTTCATATTATTAATAAGGCACCATTGTTAAATTCTTTTCATCGTCTTGAATGAGTTAAGTATCAGACTGGGATTCAACAACCCGATAAATTTTGAAATCATCTGCCAAGAGTGAATAATTACAGTTTTGTATATATTGAGTAATATCATCGATGTAAACTAAAAAGAGCAGGGGACCCAAGTGAAAACCTTGAGGGACACCGTAACCGCGTTACATGTTACTGTTTCAAATTCCTTTATAACTACAGTTTGAGCGCGATTATAGAGATAGGATGGGAAACAAGTTAAATGTCTAAACGACAACGAAAACTAAATAAGACATTTAATAATTATAAAGTAACGAAAAGTGATATAAAATAAAAAGGAAGATGTATTGGGCGAAGAAGATATTTTTGAATTTGTTTTTAAATTTTGACAGAATGTCGCCCGTAATATCGATATCGATAACTTTATCTTCAGCGTAACTTAATGTATTATTTTTCTGGTTAGCGACATGCTTTTCATATTAGAAAATTATATGTTTTTCCTATATATTTATAACAAATAATGCATAATAGAAAACCTTATACCTTACTCATGATAGGTCAATTAGATGTGTATGAATGATTATAAATGCATGCATCTAATTGAAATCAGTTGACTTGTTTAATAGATGTTCTTATATTGTAATGCGAGCAATCTTTATAAATATTACTTGTATAGACACATATAATAATATAGTATTGTAATCGGTTACTATATAATGTTTTTTAATTACTGGCGCTCATATACTACAATATGAACAAAATCTCATCAAATTGTAACTACAGTTTTGTCGAAATATCTAAACTAGTATTATATAGAGGAAACATTTGTGTTTTTGTATGCTTGTAATGTTTTCATACAAAAACTACTGGACCGATTTAATACAATTTTTCACCATTAGAAAGCTGCATTTTTACTGAGCGACATTGACTATATTACTTTCTCAAAAAAAGTAGGGATCCCTAAGAAAAATGCATTACTGTAACACAAGGTGTGAAACAAAAAATCTGTTATCGCGTGCGCTGCGAAAACTATTGAAGTTCTATCTTCATCATTGGTTTTCTGTTAATTCATTGTTTTATAGCGACAATTGATGAAAGTGGCGATAGAAAATCAAGCCGCTTGTGAACTTTCATCTAAAACACTAATCCTTTAAAGATATGACCAAACCAGAGGATATACATCTTTTATAGATCTATATATGACATATATCTGTTAGAGTTATACGGGGGTATCGTACAGTTTCTTGCCATTCCCCATTGGAACTACGGGCGGAGGTTCTCGCTATCTCCTATCAGAGTAGAATAGCTGCCAGTGCATCCGGTAGCGAGGAACCGAACAATGACCAGGTCCGGAAGATCAGGGCTCTCACCAACAGAGCACTGATCAAAAGTGGAGCCAAGACCTTGGATCCCCAACTGCGGGTGTGAACACGGCGGCAGCGATCCGTCCACACCTGGAGAATTGGATCACCAGGAGGCATGGATCTCTCTCCAACCGTCTGGTGCAGGTGCTGACCGGGCATGGTCGCTTTGGCTAGTATCTGCACCAGATAGGTCGTGAGGAAACACCCGTCTGTCATGAGTGTGGTGCCACTGTAGATACGGTGCACCATACGTTGACAGAGTGTCCGGCGTGGGTGCCCCAGCAGCATATGTTGTCGCTGGTCTGAAGAGACCTCTCTTTGGGGAGCACAATTGATGTGACGCTCACCAGTGAGTTTGGATGGAGGGTGGTTACCTTCTTTGCGAGACCGTCATCTCGCTAAAGGAGGCTAATGAGAGGCAAAGGGAGGATGCTACTGATACCCTTCCTCTCCGGCGAAGGAGGCTGGGTTGCAATAGGCGCAGGTATGCGCTCTACTATTTCTCTCACTAAACTGTAGACTGTTATAGTCGGCATCATGCAGGTCACTAGAGTGGAATGCGAAATGGGACCCTCAAGTGATCTCATCCACGAATGACGAGTGATCCGCTTGGTTTTAGTGGGTATTCTGTTTTCAGCGAGTCCCACATTCCCGGTTGGAAGAATTTCTTCTTCTTCCGGGGTGCNGTATACTTATTTTTCAATTCTTTAAGTTTAAGACTAGATTTAGTTTATCGTAACCGTATGAATAGTTTTAAAATATTGTAGTTCAGTTAGTATATAAGAATATATTGTAGTTTACGTAGTTTACTTAGTAAAGTCGTAAAATATGTCAACAGGCCGAGGCGGTCCGAATGCTACTTGTGTTTTAATTTTATTTTTTTTTTATTTTTGTGTTTTTAGATTTATTTTATTTTTATTATTTTTTTTCTATTTTTTCTTCGGGGACGCCTGAAAATCAGCCTCATTTTGGTTTGCGTACCAATGCGGCATTATGCTGAGGTGCCTCCCATTTGGGATATTTGTTATTTTTACTTGTATCTTGTATCTTACATCTTGTTACTTGTTTATCCCAAATAAACGATTATTTATTTATTAATTTTTATTAAAGACCGTTTTAATACCTGTAAAATACTTTTAAAATTATTAAAATCTGACATTCTATTTCATTCATTCATTCATTCAAAAGATATAACGAATTATGAAATGTCAATCTAAAGAAAAGACCGTTATAATATAATGAAGTATTATAGCGATTTTATTTGCAGTGTGCTATTTTATTTACACGTGTTGCCACTGCCATGAAATCGGTATCTATAGGGAGGGGGGGGGGGGGGGNGGGGGGGGGCAGAAAGAAACATTATAAAATCATTGCATCCTAACTAATATTATATATACGAAATGCGACGATCTTCATCAGATTGACTTTAATTTCGGCATATATTATTATCCTTTCGCGACATAGTCCTTTCTTATAAATAATAGTGATTCATGAGGAAAGTATAGATACAAAATATGCCTTGGTTTTCTATTAATGCATTATAATGTAGCGACAATTGACGAAAGTGTCGATAGAAAACGAAGCCGTTTGTGAACTTTCATCTAAGACACTGACTAATCCCTTAGACATATGACCAAACCAAAGGATATACCTCTTTATAGATCTATATAAAAGCCCAGGATGTCATATATCTGTTAGAGTAATACGGGGGTATCGCCCAGTTTCTTGGACAGCGGCGACTCTTCTGGCAGGCGATTCCCCGTTGGAACTTCGAGCGGAGGTTCTCGCGATCTCCTATCAGAGTAGAATAGCTGCCATTGCATCCGGTAGCGAGGAACCGAACAATGACCAGGTCCGGAAGATCAGGGCTCTCACCGACAGAGCACTGATCAAAAGTGGAGCCAAGATCTTGGACTTCGGCTAGTATCTGCACCAGATAGGTCGTGAGGAAACGCCCGTCTGTCATGAGTGTGGTGCCACTGTAGATACTGTGCACCATACGTTGAAAGAGTGTCCGGCGTGGGTGCCTCAGCGGCATATATTGTCGCTGGTCTGAAGAGACCTCTCTTTGGGGAGCACAATTGATGGAGGTTGCCTTCTTTTGCGAGACCGTCATCTCGCTAAAGAAGGTTAATGAGAGGCAAAGGGGGGATGCTACTGATATCCTTCCTCTCCGTTGAAAGAGGCTGGGTTGCAATAGGCGCAGGTATGCGCTCCACCATTCCTCTCACTAAACTGTAGACTGTTATAGTCGGCATCATGCAGGTCACTAGAGTGGAATGCGAAATGGGATCCTCAAGTGATCTCTTCCACGAATGACGAGTGATCCGCTTGGTTTTAGTGGATATTCTAGTTTCAGCGAGTCCCATATTCCTGGTTGGAAGAATTTCTTCTTCTTCCGGGGTGCGTAAAAGCATTTTCCAGCGATAAAAAAAAACGATTACTATAACCATTTTGAATTCTAAGAAATGGTGGTCAAGTATAATGCTGTAATTGACAAGTTGCAGAGATGGATACAGTGTTGGTCCTTATCAATTTAAATACAGTAGCTAAATGAAGTTTTTTTTTTTAATTTTATTTTATTGTAATCAACAGCTACTATTACAAATATACGTACAGCTAGAGATATTATACAAAATAAGGCTACTTCAGATTACACATTGATAAAGACCAAAAGAAGAATTAGATATAAAAAGTTGACAATATGATATATGAAGATAACAAAAAATTAATAATATGAAATTAAAAAGTCACAACTGAAATTCGTGTGAGTGATGTGTGTGCGTGTGCGTGAGTGCGCAATTGCGTTTGAGGGGAGGGGGAGGGGGGTCTGCGTGTAAGTGTGTGTGAGTGTGTTTGAATGTGTTTAAAGCTTGTGTTTACTATTTTTTCCTTTTAATTCCATTTCTAGGTTGGAATGATGTGCAGCAATTGCTTTTTTTTATGTAGGTTACTATCGCCATACAATTCTAATTGATATGTTAGAAGTTATTAGTACAAATACTTTTAACACGCGCGAAGTTAATGTAATAAATGCGCTGTCTCTCATTATTACTATATTACCCGAAAATCCGATTCAGAACCAACACCTCGAACTAATGATTCACCGAGGTCCCCTTTGCAGAGCCAGCCTCGATGAAACGTTCCTACTTCTTTATTTATCATAGGCTTTACAATGACTTATTATTATTAACTAGCTAAACCCGCGACTTCGTCTGCGTGGAATGCTTTTTGGGTAGCTTTTGCTTCACTTGTATTAATTTATCCGTTCTTAGCTGACCTTTACTCGGCAAAAGGCATATTCCTACCAAATTTCAAGTCTCTACGCCTAATAGTTCCAGAGATATCGTGATGAGTCAATAGTTAACACTCCCAATCTCCCTTGAGTGTGGAATTTCGTAAAATCCGTTCTTAGCTGACCTCTACTCAGCAAAAGGAATATTTCTACCAAATTTCAAATCTCCATGCCTTATGGTTCCAGAGATATCGTGATGAGTCAATAGTTAACACTCCCAATCCCCCTTGAGTGTGAAATTTCGTAAAATCCGTTCTTAGCTGACCTCTACTTAGCAAAAGGAATATTCCTACCTAATTTCAAGTCTTCAAGCTTTATGGTTCCAGCGATGTCGTGATGAGTCTGTATATACCTGGATATCTCATATATTAGTATGCCATGAATAGTTTATCTATCTTATACTTAGATTTCTGATTTCAGCTATCAAAACTTTCATTATTATGTTTTATTTTTTAATGAATACGTGCGTGCCAAAGTTCGTGACGCGTTTTTACCATTACACTATTGTGTCGTGAGCCTCTGTTAAACATTGTTGACACAATCGGAATCATTGATGAATTATCGTGCCGTCGATACATGTTTGGTGGCCTTTCCGTCAGATATAATGATTGTCCGCGTTTAATAACAGTGAAAGTTAATGCTCCCAGCTCTCTTAAACGCCCACAATATGTTAAATATATATATTTGTAGCGTATATAAAAACGTTTTGCTAATTTTTTTATATATATTGCTGCTATGCCATTTTGTATGTTCTCCGGTTACTTATTATATATTTTTATAGCCATAACGCAGATGCTCTTATTAAAAAATGTGATGTGTGAACTGGAATCCAAAATCGTGAAATCAAAATATGGTCTGCAACTATCTCTATGTTGTATTTGACACAGAGCTTTAACGCATCTTTTTTGAGCAACAAATATCTGGTTAATCATACTATTGAATGAAGGGAGTGTGGGACTCGCCGATAGTACCAGAATAATAAAACCCAGCAGAGTCCTCGTCATTTTTGAATGGAAGGACAAGAAGTTCGTTGTGGCATTCCACTCTGTCCCCTCCGAATGAAGACGGCTCAAAAGTGTACTACATGGGGAAGAGTTGGATAAACCTCCGTCTCATGTTACCCATTCCCCTCCGTCGGGGGTACTGTGCCTCGACTGTATTTGCTCTCTCTCTTTGCCGTGCCTCCTACAACAAAATGACAGTTTCACTAAAACAGCATTCCAGGCGCGCTCGCTGACAAGCATTGTACCTGTAATACTTGCCAGTGTGAGGTGCGTACCGATCAGAGACGTCAGAAAATGACGCTGAGGTCCCTAAGCTGGACATTCGGCCATTTGTGGTGTGTTGTGTCTTCAGAGCCACGACAGTCGTGGCAGGTGGCCGACGGCTCACAGCTAACGATTTAGTACAGTATTTTCTGCTATACCAGCTATTGGGGACCCGAGATGCTCCTTTTATATTTGCATCAAGGCATTGTCAACAAGAACTTTCTGAATTCGTCGGTATCCGGTATTCCCCTCTGGCCCTCGCAGCTACTCTGCACTGGTAAGAACCTGCGAGAACTCCCAAGGGGGATCGCCTCCAGAAGAATTGCAGCCGTCCAGGACTGGTTCATCATACTGGTATTTCCCCTAAAAAATATACTATAGCGTAGAACGGAAACTATTTGCGCATGGTATGCTGCAATGTATCTATTTCTTTTATAGTATATTGTTAAGGGTTGGCGGTGAAACCCTGTGTTAAATTATACGAATTATAAAATTAGTATTGCACCGAAAACTGTCAATCATCGGTTTGGAGTTTAGGATTAACTGAAAACGTACTAAAACCCCGCGTAATCCTTAATCTGCACAGGAACCAACACACATCCAGAAACACGTTTTGTTACTTAGAGGCATCTCTTTACTGGAAGCATCCAACTAGTCCAGACATAAAGGCATTAAATAATACAAAGTTATTATTGTACTGTTTCAGAAATCAAGCCAGGTTTTGGCGAAGCCTTCCAATATTACGCAAGCGAGGCCGTCAAAACTGTCAGATTATTATGTTTGAATTTTGTTTACTCAATATTTTGTAATCGTCAACAGCTGCCGAATGGTCACGACCAACAATTAACCTGACAATCATGATTAAGTAAACTGATCGGCAATATATTAAGCAGTGACATGAATGTATATTAAAAAGTTCACCTTCGACGTCCAATTTTTGGCATGATAAATATAGGCTATGGTTACTGTCCGTTTACTGTCTGCTTACGAAAAAGATTCATTCTCATACCTAACATCATTTGTCAATATTTTTTTTAATGTTTCGTGATTTTTACACACATTTTTTCTTGTGAGTGTGTTGTTGTGCTTGTTTTGTGGTGTATGTGTTTGAATATTTTATGTTTTGGCTTTTCTGTTAGTGCCTATTTTGAGCGTGTGGTTTCCTATAAAATTTATTATTAATAACAATTTGGTGTATTTGTTTTATTGGTTGATTTCCATTGTAATGTCCTATGTGCCCTGCCTTGCTATGTCAGTTACAATATATGACGCACTTGTGGTTTTTTTTTTCATTAATTGCCATGTTTTTACGACTGGCTTCGATTACCAGCACAGCAAGTTTAGGAAATTTGTATTTATTTGTCTAGGGCGTGTCTGGAAGCTTCGGCCGTGGGTAATACCCAACCTACTAACAAAGACGTATGTTTAAACATAAATTAACTTATTTAACTATTGAACTAATAAAATGATATCTATTTGGCATTATTGCTCCATTTGAGGTGCCAGTTCATTAGTGAAATTTTAATAGAAGATAAATATTATTACACTTCAGAACACCATAATATTATATTTTTAAATTGCGTATTATTTACGAAAAGGTTGCAACTCAAAAATTACTTTCTCAAAAATTTTCTCAACATTTATTTTGACAGGTTAATTACTGCTTTCCAGTTACTTCAGTAAACCTGTTTCCCATTTTTTTTTATTGCTGACAGATTAGCGCTTGATTGTGATCTCACCTGATGGTAAGTGATGGTATCATCACTTATACACTTATAGACTGTATAGTCTAAGATGGAAGCGCGCTAATCTGTTAAGAGGCGATATAAGCCTTACGGTTTCTACACAGCATCGTACCGGAACACAAATATCTTTGTTTGGCGGTACGTTTTTGCTGGTAGGGTGGTAACTAGCCACGGTCGAAGCCTACCACCAGTCCAGACTCAGACAAATTAGAAAATACAATTTCCTAAATTCGTCCTACCGGGGATCGAACCCGGGACCTCAACTAGCAAAGCGAATACTCGCACCATTGCGTCAGCGAGTCCGTCAAAATTTTGACGCCGGTTTATTTTTTTTAAAGGTCACTTATATTGTTTCTAAAAACTAAAATTAACGAAGCAAAAGTAATATAAATTTAAGTGACATTTGCAAAAAGACTGTTTCCGCCCGGGATCGAACCGGGGACCTTGTGCGTGTGAAGCACACGTGATAACCGCTACACTACGGAAACATACATTACAATATTGAAATTAAACACAGTTTTCGAAAGAGGAATACATAAGCTAAAAGGTAAGTAGCAGCCTATTAACGTCCCACAGCTGGGCACAGGCCTCTTTAATCTAAGAAAATATACTTTTAGAGCATATGGACCTAGAATTACCGGGATATGAAAGTTTCCTCACGATGTTTTCCTTCACAGAAAAGCGCAAGAATGGATTATAAAGAACAATCAAGCGCGTAAGGTTCATCTTTATTTTGTTATTTTAAATATATAACTTCTTATTCCTTATTATATTATCGTTATATCGATCGATACATAGTAATTGTTTCCTTTTATTTTAAGTAAATGTAGTGCATGCCTTTAATTTAGAAATGTACAAAAAAGAGATCTATATAAGGTCTAGTTGGAAAGCCTATATATAACCTAATATGATGGAGAGAAAACAATTGTGTTTTTACATGTATGTATGTTTGTAATGTTTTCACACAAAAACTACTGGACCGATTATAAAATTCTTTTCACTATTAGAAAGCTGCATTTTCCGTGCTCAACACAGGCTATAAAACATTCTCGAAAAAATAGAGATCCCCAATAAAAATGCATAAATGTAACCCAAGGTGTGAAAAAATTGGTCACTTATAATTTGTCATCGGGTGCGCTGGGGAAACTATTGATGATGGAACAAAAAAATGTTCTACAATATTATGGACCGTATTAACTTCTATAAAAAAGTCCAAGATACCACATGTCCAACTACTGTAGTTATGCCACTATGACTATTTTTTTACATTTTGAAAGTTGATAAAAGTGCTGACAATAATCAAACCAGGTTATTCATACCTCTGAAGATCGGGATTAATAATCCCGATCTTATTAAAGACTATTTTAATACCTATATAATACTTTTTGAATTATTAAAATCGGACATTCCATTCAAAAGATATAACGAATTTAAAAACGCCAATCCAAAGAAAGTTGCAGCGGCCCTTATAACTGGCCTGCGACTGGTGAGTTAGCTCATACTCCAAGGATACCAATGATACTAACCGATGTACCTACACTGTCTTTATTTCTACCGACCTAAAAATTACTGAAGCGATATTACTTAGATATATATTCGTTGTAAAATAAAGTATGTATATTGATTTTCTTATGGATGTAAGTGTGTATCTAATAAACTGAAAAGAAGTAGTTAAAAACTAAGTGAAATTAATTAGTAGACTTTCCACTGCCACGAGATCGAAATATTCAAAGAAACATCAATTCTCACAGTATCTTCGTAATGTATATTAAATATAATAAAGTTTGATATATTACCTAAAAATATTGACTTATACAGCAATTTACACAATTAAAAAAAAAAATAAAAAAATGAAGAAGATTCAGAAATTATATGACGGTTTGAGCACATACATTTTTGCACATTAAAACATATTAAAATACAAGCGTATTAAAACGTTGCAGATTATTTAAGCGATAAAGATGTTTGGACTTGATTCCAATTGCATATGGAAGCTAAACATTGTAATCCACAAAACTGTATTTATAGTAAATTAGTTACCGCTGCGTTTCTTACCGGTTTCTTCTCAATAGAATGAACTTACCAGACCGTTGGTAAATCTTTTACAATTCAAAAGACCTTTTAGAACTTACTTGAATAAATTTGAAATTTTATTTTGAATGACATAGTTTTTATCTTGTCTTTATCTTATACTACCTGTTCTCCACAGTGTTACTCGCGTGATTCCTGATATTGTTTTTTAAAATAAAAGAAAACTAAGTCTTGTAACGTTTATCTGCCAGTCAAAAGTAGTTCAAAGATCAGGCGTAAAAAAACGACCAAAATGTAGTATAAAGTAGTAAGTTTTATATATTTTCTCGTCCAGAAATCTCATGTCAAGTCGAGTCGGAACTATTGACGAGTGAATGTAAATTGGACAAAATTATGTAAAATAGATACAACAAACAAAACGTTCTCATGTTATCGTCATGCAATTGGTGTTTAGGCAACGGAACCTCAAGGTTAAAAGTCATGTACCATTCGAGTAAACAATTTTTACTTTAAATAACATCTTCCAATGGAATTTAAGAAAAAGATACAGCGGAATAGTACGCAATGTATATATAAACAAAATGGCTTTTCTTATGATTTTAATGACCTATTTGTTAGATTCGTCTCAGCCTCGAATAGCTGAACGTCGGAACACGTGGTAGATTCATCACCAACTGATATACTTGACGATTCAAAAGAGCTCGATATTGGATATGGATGCGATGCGATGCGATATTGGATTTGCCGTACAATTGGACTATTAGATTAAAGCTATAAAATGTTTCCGCATGTATTTGTTGTGAACGTCGCGAGTTCCCTAAAAAGTTGTACATGAATATGGAGGTAGTACGAAATAACACATATTGATTGCGCGGGTAGTGAAAATTATCATTACGACGCGAGGAGGTGCAGAGGACGGACGGTGTGTATAGTTTTAAGTGAGTATAAGTGTTGTAGTTGGAGATATATTGGTAAGTGATTTGAGAATCATTTATAAAAAGTGACTAAGATGTTTGGACTTGATTCCAGTTGCACTTGAAAGCTAAACACATTGTAACGTTACAAAAACGTTCAAAAAAGTAACCGTTCAGTTTCTTGCCAGTTTCTTTTCAGCGGAGTCAACTTTCCGAATCGAGAGTAGATTTCTTACCAACGTACAGACTACTGACGATTCTATAGTTCATTTTGAGCCTATTTGAATAATGAATATTTTGATTTGGATTTAATTTTGACAGGTCAGTGCTTGATTGTGACCACACCTGATGTTAAGTAATGATAAAATGGAAACGCGCCAATCTGGTAAGAGTCAATCAAGCTCGTATGATTTCAACACAGCACCGTACCAGAACACAAAGCTCTTTGTTTTGCGGTACGTCTTTGCTGGTAGGGTGGTAGCTAGCCACGGCCGAAGCCCTCCACCAGTTTAAATTTGATCCCTGGACCGCACCACCACGCCAGCGAAGCCATCAACGACTGATGATGATATTGAAGCGTTCCTCAATGTCGTTATCATTCGTCATTTAACATATAGTTCCGGGGGCTTCACGCCCTGTCTTGTGAAGAGCCCACAAAAATCTCAGTCGGGAATCTCTTTTTAAACGACTTCAAAAGAAGGAGCTGGTTATCAATTCGACTGCATTTTTTTTGTATGTAAATTTCGACTGGATGAACGGATTTAGATGTTTTTAATATGAAAGGTGACGTCTCCCCTGGAGTCCCGTAATCCAGTTCTGATGATGACATCCATGAAATAATTCATAAGAAAAAATGTTTTTTTCCTTTTTAGAGCATTACATTTATAATTTGTTTAGAATAGTTTGTTTTAAAGCCGGTTGTCTTTTTGTTAACGGTTTTATTTACCAACATCATTCAACGGCAATTAATTAATTCCCACGCCTTTTTAACGTTTTAATAATCCTTCAAAATACATTCCGATTTTTCATTTAATTTTCTGATAATGATTTGAATTTATTTAGCGACGTCTTTAGAACGTCTTCTGAGAGATTGTTATAAAAAGGTAGTCTTTTCTTTCTTATTTATAATAAAGATTTTAATGCAATATAAAGCAAAGAAGTCACTTCACATATACACTGATACATGCTCTCTTTTATTTATTAATATTTGTTACAGCTAAAATGTACAAAGACATTATTCGCGTAACCTAAACAATACTATCGTATTAGAATGAACGATAAATTATATCGTCAATAAATGTCACGTGTCAAAGTCAAGTTGACATTTCAATGACAGCTGGTGGCGGATATCAGAAATATCAGCAGCCGGCTCTACTGCATTGGAATTTATATTAATAGGTTATTTAGAAACGCTAGGCATTATTGAATGGTTTCATATATTTATTTTCTATTTCTTTCGTTGAAACTGTCTTATTCGGCTGCAGAGATGAGGTCCTGGGTTCTAGTGCCAGGGTTGGCAAATTCAAAATAGATATTGATTTTTCTATTAAAATTTGGGGAGTTGGCGGTGTGCACCATTCCCGTCTCTCGGAGAGCACGTTAAGCCGTCGATTCTGCACCTGATATTTCTCTGATCGTGTCAGGTTGCCGTCACATTGGACTATGAAACCGAAGGAATTGAAAGAGTACTTTGCCTGCAAATCCGCAGAGGAGCAGCGTTGTTCTATAAGCATAATTTTAGACCTAAAAACCTTCTGTTCTATGAGTGAGGAGACCTGTGCCCAGTAGTGGAACGTTAATGGACTGCTACCTACCTTACCCTTTTTACGATAACCATATTTGTTTTCTCTCTAACCCTATGTGATGTACATATAGTCAGCTAATGATGAAGAATATTAGCCGAATTTGTTTGTCGAAATTTCTAAATTATTCTGTTAAGACTAAACGATAACAACTTTTGGGTTAAAAGTAATTTATTACGGCATTCCAATTTGTACTTTGTATGGGAAATATGTCTGGGCAGAGATCACAGATAGTTCTTCTGCAGTTTGGTACAGCTGCCTACCATTTATGGTTGCTTTGGCAAATACCTGTACCAAATTGTTGGCTGTGACCCGTCGGTCAGCTGTTATGAGTGTAGTGTCTCTTTAGACACAGCCTGGCAGAAAACGGTGGCAGAATACCCCGTCTGGAGATCTAGACCTCTCACTGGCAGGTATTTTAGGTGCAACACTTATCAGTGAACATGCCTGGAGAGCGATTGCCTTCTTTTGAGTTTGTCATCTCACTTAAAGAGGCACGAGAAAGGAATAGGGTGAATGCCGCCGAAACACTCCAACCTCGACCAAGGGGAGTAGGAAATAGAAGGTGGGTTCTTATAACTCCTCCCCTTGTAGAATATCTGTGAGCCGCCTGTAACCGCGGAATCAGAGAGTAATGCCTCAACGAACCTCTGGCTCTCCACAATAAAGATTGCCGGCTTGGTTGAGAAATTTATGGTAAAAGTAAGCAAGTAGCAGCTCATTAATGTCCCACTGCTGGGCACAGGCCTCCTCTCTCATACAAGAGAGGGTTATTAAAGCGTAGACCACGTTGCTCCACTGCGGGTTGGCAGGCATAGTACACAAGTACAATCTCTGTTCCTTCTGTCTCATAGTCCGATGTGACGGCAATCCGACACGACAGGGAACGACGACGACAGGGTGCTCTGAAACGTGAAAGACACCTCCAACTCTAACAAATTTTAAGAAAATCTTATTAGAAAACTGAATATTGATTTTGACCTCATGACCTCATGACTGTGGCTGAAAACTAGCCCAATGTGGCAGAAATTTATAGTATGTTCAGAATATTTTACAAGCTACCTCGGCCTTTTACCGATCTTTGTAAATGTTGAAACTATTGCTTTGTTCCACAATATATAGTTTAATTAAAATCTCGACTAAAGAAATGGTAATTTTATTTCGAAAACTAATTTGTGACCAAGGGGTGGCCCATTCACCACTTACGCCCCGAGTCCTCTAAATCTGGCCCTGAAGACAGAGATAATGAAAATTAAGAGAAATAAAACAAGACACGAAATATCTAATAATTTGTTAATCTTTACATATACAATTTAATAAATTTAACACAGATTATATTACAAATTTTCTTGCAAAAGGACGCCATTACACTATAAAGATAAGTGCGACGTAGTTTTCGCAACTTCTATTAGATGGCGCTATTTTACTATGCTTTAAAGCTGTATATACGAAGTTTATAAATGCATATCTATACTGTAAAGTCTCGAGAAATAATTCATTTTTTTATACCTATAACATACATAGTAACTGATTATATTTGTGGTCAGGCGAAGTATATTACGTGTACTAGTTTTTTTGTATGTATGTATGTATGTTTGTTACGTATTCACATAAAAACTACTGGATCGATTTTAGAATTTTTTTCACCATTAGAAAGCTGCATTTTCACTGAGCGACATAGGCTACATTACTTCGTCAAAAAAGTAGAGATCCCTTAGAAAAATGCATTAATGTAAACCAAGGTGTTAATCACAAAAACTATTGATGCTATTGTGCTGCGGAAACTATTGATGATAGAACAAAAAAATGTTCTACAATATTATAGAAGGTATTAATATCCACAAAAAAGTCCAGGATACAATATGTCCAACTACTGTAGTTAAACCACTATAACTACTTTTATGCATTTTAAAAGTTAACAAAAGTGCCGACAATAATAGAAACCATATTATTCATACTTCTATATTAATCCTTATCCTATTTAATACTTTATTAAAGACCATTTCGATAACTGTAATATTCTTTTTAAATTATTAAAATCGGACATTCCATTCAAAAGATATAACGAATTTAAAAATCTCAATCTAAAGGCAATAATGTATCACGAGTCGAACTCCAAAGTGTCAAATATCGTGTATGGGGAAGTTCTGAGACAATAAAGTATTACAAATAAATCTTTTCTCTAATATTATAGAAGAAAGGTTTGCATTTTGATTGTTTGTTTGTATTTTTATCAATTTATAATAATCAAGCTAAAAATTTCTGGACCAATTAGAAAAAATCTTTCAATCCCTGTTGAATATTTTTAACCGACTTCAAAAAAAGGAGGAGGTTATCAATTCGTCTGTATATTTTTTTTTATGTTTGTTACCTCATATCTCCCGACTGGGTCGACCGATCTTGATGATTTTTTTTAAATGAAAGGTGGTGCTCGTCATAGGCTCCCATTTTTTTTTAATCCAGTTCTGATGATGGCATCCATGAGAAAACCGGATAAGTGTTAAATTTGCATTAAGCATGTGCGCGACAAATGGACGAATAACTCAAGATCACGCCAACCGATTTCGATGATTCTTTTTTTATTGGAAAGGATATACTTCAAGGGTTGTTTTGTGATAGTTTGGTTAGGTTCTGATGATGGAATCCATGACAAAGTGACGGAACTCTTCAATTCTTAGGAGCAAATGAACGATACTCGGCAGAATCTTCTATAGGCTATCCAGATATTTGAGTTGCCTACCGTAACTTCGGTATGGTCAAGTGCTAGTCGTAGTTAAATATGAAGATCAATGGATCTCCTCAACGGCTTACAGTAAGGGTGCGGTTTATGGCAGAAAATATAAGTGTCTGTAATCAAATAGCAATGAGCTTACGTTTGTTGCTGCATTGCAACACGTTTACTTCAGATTCACTAAAAATCAAAAAATAAATAAAAATTTTAACAAAAAAAGAACCGCCTTCAAAACAGACTTACAAATATATTAATATGCTCTAAAAAGTAAGAAATAATTGCGTATTCTTTTATAGTGTTCTTCGTATTCTTATATTTGGAGTCGGTGTCAGCCAAGGTACCTACATATATAGCTATAGGTGGGAGAGACGCGGGAGCTGCCAAGTGGACACCCGGGGAACATCTACCTTGGCTGACACCGACTCCGAATATAACAATACGAAGAACACTATAAAAGAATACGCAATTATTTCTTACTTTTTAGAGCATATTAATATATTTGTAAGTCTGTTTTGAAGGCGGTTCTTTTTTTGTTAAAATTTTTATTTATTAAATTGAATCTCGGATATTCTACGTAAACGATGTTACATGGTTAAAAATGTATTATTTAGATATATATCGTTGTAAAGTAAAATCTCTATATTAATTAGATTATGAACATAAGTGTGTATATGATGATCTGAAGGGAAGTAATTGAAAACTAAGTGAAATACAACTTTTATGTTAACGAAAATAAATATATGGTCCCATTTAGTAGGCTTTAAACTGCCACGAGATCGGTATCTACGCGGGTGACACCGCGGGGCATTACACTATATAATTATAATTAAGATTATCAGCATAATATTACGTAAACGTGATCGCGGACAAAGCTCTTTGCAGTTGGAACTATAAAAAGCCATTAACCAAGGCAATAACAGCAGCCATTTTGATTGCGTGTTTATTCAAATAAATCGAGTCTAAGAGGTCAGAAGGCATGCATGACGGTAATAACCATCCCGTGATGTGGAATGGACACTCTGCAGGTCATTAAAATAAATTAGAAGCACTGTTTTATGAGTCCTCTGGTTATCATAACGTTTATGGTGAATTAAACAGGCGATGCACGCGGCTAGAGTGGATACACACTTGCGATAGGTGTATTTGGTATTACTACATCTAGAAAATCAAATTAAAATCACAATTTCTTCATCCAAGTAGGCTTTTACAGCATTTTTATATCTTCAAATGTCGTCTTCATATTGTCTCTAATGTATGACTTATAATGATATAAAAGAACGACTTAGAATCCAAAGTTACGAATGTTTCTTCGCGCCCTTTTTCAGAACAAACAGTCGGTTGTCTTAAAAACATAAATTTTACATCACCAGTATGAAATATCCAATAAATTTTTATAAACATTTCCACGCATTATAATTGAAGGCCAAAAAAGTGTTAAATAAACATACTGGGCTTGGTTAACTTTGGAAAACGTCTGCCATTTACAGTTTCGTTGTCAAAGTCGTCAATCAATAAGATTGAATTCCATGCATTTAACTGCCTCACTGGTCTAGTGGTTAGTATGTTCGACTACAGACATGAGGTCCTGGGTTCGAGTCCCAGGTCGGGCCAATTCTAAAATCAATATTGTGTTTTCTATTAAGATTTTCTCAATATTTGCCCGAAGTTGGGAAGTTGGCGGTGTGATCCACCCCCGTGCCTCGGAGAGCACGTTAAGCCGTCGGTCCTGCGCCTGATCTCTCTCTGGTCGTGTCGGATTCCCGTCACATCGGACTATGAGAGTGAAGGAATAGAGAGTGCACTTGTTGTGTACTATGCCTGCCAATTCGCAGTGGAGCAGCGTGGTGGGTCTATGCTCTAAAAACCCTCACTCCTTGGAGTGAGGAGGCCTGTGCCCAGCAGTGGGACATTAATGGGCTGCTACTTACTTAGTTTACTTTAAATAACTTTTATTAACCGACTTCAAAACAAGGAGGACGTTATCAATTCGTCTGTATTTTCTTCTTTATGTTTGTTACCTCATATCTCACGACTGGGTGGACCGATCTTGATGGTCTTTTTTTTTAAATGAAAGGTGGTCATAGGGTCCCATTTTAAATTCAGTTCTGATGATGGCATCCGTGAGAAAGCCGGAGCATGTGCGCGACAAATGGACGATTAACTCAAGATCACGCCCACCGATTTCGATGATTCTTTTTTTGGAAAGGATATATTTCAAGGGTTGTTTTGTGATAGTTTGGTTAGGTTCTGATTATGGAATCCATGACTAAGTGACGGAACTCTTCAATTCTTAGGAGTAAATGAACGATACTCGGCAGAATCTTCTATAAGCTATCCAGATATTTGAGTTGCCTACCGTAACTTCGGTATGGTCAACTGCTAGTCGTAGTTAAATATGAAGATCAATGGATCTCCTCAACGTTTTTAGGTGTGCACATATTGAGACAAATTTGTTAGTTTACTTCGGATTCACTAAAAATCAAAAAAATAAATATAAATTTTAACAAAAAAAGAACCGCCTTCAAAACAAACTTACAAATATATTAATATGCTCTAAAAAGTAAGAAATAATTGCGTATTTTTTTATAGTGTTCTTCGTATTCTTATGTTCGGAGTCGGCGTCAGCCAAGGTAGATGTTCCCCGCAATTATTTCTAACTTTTTAGAGCATATCAGTATATTTGTTTTGAAGTCTGTTTTGAAGGCGGTTCTTTTTTTGTTAAAATATATATTTATAAAAAAATATGAAAAATAGTGTTTATGATACATCTAATGGATCAATAGTATACAGTGTCATTAGATAGTTTGGTATAGTATTCCAAGAGTTGTCTCAACCGTTTGGACATCCACCGCGAGCCTTTCGACTGAGTTCATCAACTAAATATGTGCTACATCCATGTTTTATCTCTAAACTGCATCAGGTTTTAAGTCCACAGTGCCACCCAAACCATCTGCGAACAAGGGACAAGGGATTTAACAGCTCCAATTCAAATTAGATATTGAGTTTTCTATTAAGATTTTCTCAATATTTGCCTCAAGTTGGGAAGTTGGCGGTATGATCCACCCCCTGTGCCTCGAAGAGCACGTTAAGCCGTCGGTCCTGCGCCTAATCTCTCTCCGGTCGTGTGGGATTCCCGTCACATCGAACTATGAGTGAAGGAATAGAGAGTGCACTTGTATACTATGCCCGCCAGGAGCAGCGTGGTGGGTCTATGCTCTAGAAACCCTCGCTCCTCGGAGTAAGGAAGCCTGTGCCTAGCAGTGGGTCAATAATGGGCTGCTACTTACCTTACGTTATGATGCTGTGTAAAAACCATAAGAAGTAAATTGCCTCTTAGCATATTACCGCGGTCTCATCTTACTTTATCATCACTTACAGATCAGATCACGGTCTAAAGCTAACCTGTCAGAAATTGCGACAAATTAGAAGTTTATTGGTCGGTTGTGTGCGCATGGTATAACGGTTCATTATGATATATACAAGCTACTTGTTGCATATTTGAAAATAAATTGATTTTACACATTACGAGTTGATATTACGTGCTAAAATTAATGGTACAGATGTGTCGAATGTAAGCGTAGCCGGCAATGTGTGACCCAATAAATACATTCGTATGGAGACAGTCCAATTAGCTTGCAGAAATATTGGTATTTAAAATATAAAAAATAAAATTTTTAAAGGATAAACTAATAAAAAGAATTCGTTTACTGTCATTTTACATCACAATAATGAATATGAAGCGCTGGAAGACCTTTTTAAGCTTTTGGAGTGGAACGGACTGAGCATCAACATCAACGGCGAATACATCACTAATCTACGGTTTGTTGATGACGTTGTCATTATGGCAGAGGACCTCGAAGATTTCAATACAATGCTCGAAGACCTCAGCAGAGCTTCTCAACAGGTGGGCCAGAAAATGAACATAGATAAGACAAAAATTATGTCTAATATTCATGTACCGCCACACAGTCATCGTTGAGAACTCAGCTCTCGACATTGTTGTCGAGTATACATACCTGGGACATATAGTCCAGCTAGGTAGGTCTAATTTCGAGAAGGAGATCAACCGCTTAATCCAACTCGGTTGGGCAGCGGTCAGGAAACCATGCGAGATATTTTCGTCCGATATCTCTCAGTGCTTTAAGACCAAATACTTCGAGCAATGCGTGTTGCCAGCGATGACCTACAGTTCTGAGACGTGGTCGCTGACTATGGGCCTCATGCGGAAGCTGAGAGTCACTCAGCGTGCGATAGAGAGGGCTATGCTCGGAGTTTCTCTACGTGATCGAATTAGAAATGAGGAGATTCGTATTAGAACCAAAGTCACCGACATAGTCCTACGAATCGTGAACCTGAAGTGGCAATGGGCGGGGTACATAGTCCGAAGGACCGATCGATGTTGGGGGCCGAAGGTGCTGGAGTGGCGAACCCGCACAGGACGGCGCAATGTAGGCAGACCCCCCACAAGCTCGACCGATGATATAAAGAGGGTTGCTGGTAGTCGCTGGTGCCAGGCGGCGCAAGATCGGGCCTTGTGAACGTCATTACCTATGTCCAGCAGTGGACGTCCATCGGTTGAAGCGACGACGACCAATGAATATGAACTGTACATTTATACTATTTTACAAGTGTCCAAGCAGCCACAGCTTATTTTACACACTTGTAAACTACAAATGAATTTATTCATCAAATTTTAAACTTACGTTATTAGAACACAAAAATCACTGATAAATAATACTCAAATCTGCAACATGCGATTTAAATCGAACCTTCAACCATAAAAAATAATCAAATAATAACTAAATTCTGTCGTACAAATATAAAATTAAATCAAAACCGATTTAAGAACAGATTAAAGAATAGATTATCTTAATAACATAAAAATATACACACCGCTGTATTTAGCGGAACATAAAAAAAATAAAGGTTTGATATCAGCATCATAAGCATGATACTGATATCAAATATTTTTTTATGTTTGTATATTTAACTTATATCTGTCAAATACGTTATTTCTTAATATATAATACGTATTTTTAATTTATACCGCCGTTTTATTTACTATTATATTAAAAGATTCTTAATATGTATATATTATGAGGAGAAATACTGGAATCAAAAGCCGTTCAACACTTTTAATATAGTGAAGATATTTTAATTTGAAATTTTAATTAAACATAATTTACAGCTATTAATATTAATTAAATTCTGTAAAATGTTATAAATGATTAGCATATGATTAACCATGTAACGTGATAATTAATAAATATCGTTCTTTATATAGTGGTTTCAATGGTGCAAGTACTCGATTCGACAGCAGAAACCCCAGGTTCGATTACTGACGAAGAAATATGTGTATTCCAATTACTATACAACGTATATATACTCTTTTTTACGTTTAAAGTATTTTATATATCATAAAAGCAAACTATATATCGAAAAAAGGTAAAAAACTTTTTCGATTTTATACATAATTAATCTAAAAATCATAATATTTCATTGGTTCTTAAGTATTTCTGTCAGCTATAAGAGAGACAGAAGGAACAAATTTGGTTTGCATAAAAAAGGTTATGACGAGCCAACCATAAAAGATAGATATGTGCTATCATATACTTTTTTGTAGACCTTTTAAAGGAGAACAATTATGTCGTAGATAATTTTTACGAACCTTTAACCGTTTACGCAGCGCACCCAGTGGAATCTCTCAAAAAGAAAGAACCCAACTTTGAAACATTCTTCAGTGTTGTACCGTTCCTATTGTTCTTAGAATGATGATATGAACATAGCGGCTTGTCAGATAAATAAGCTATTTAACGCTGAAATAAATTTTCAAATCGGCCCAGTAGTTCCCGAGATTAGTGCGTTAAAACAAAATCTACAGTGTAATAATTAAGCAGTATTATGTTAACTCTCTCAATTCCTCAGTAGAGAGCAAACTTACTCGGACGAGTGTAGGAGCGTGACGGCTCAGTCCCATTCAATATCCACAAAATAAAGTCCACAGAATTAATAAAAAGCTGACAAGATGAGACATTGACTCGCTTGGCTGTGTAAATAACGGTGAAACAAGCCGATGACATAAGGAATTTTTATTAGTTTGTCAAACTCAACTCAAGACAGGTTCTTAATAATGGCATTAAAATTAATTGCTACACAAATGGATGGACATTTGCAATTTTAGAATTTTTTATAGCGTCACTAGCTTCACGAGTCACCCACGTATTTCCCGATCGTTTAGAAATATAGGGAAATACATCTCTATATAAAATCAACAACAATAATCGACTCAAGTATAAAATACAAATTTTGAATGAGTGTTTCAAAGCTAAGTCGTTTATTGGTGTACTAGCATTTGTACCAACGATAACAGACTTTAAAACAAGAAGGAGGTAATCAATTCTAATTTTTTTTATCTTTGGTACCTCATAACTTTAGACTGGGTGAATCGATCTTGATGATACTTTTTTATATGAAACATAGTGCTTGTCGTAGGGTCCCATTTTTCTAGGTCTGATGAAAGCACCCATAAGAAAACCGTATAAGTCTATAACTCTTATAAGCGAAGGTAGGTAGCCTAGATAGCCAAGGTAGGCCAATCTACAACAGTTTGACGGCCTCGCTGGCGCAGTGGTGTGAGTATTCGCCGGTAGGACGAATTTAGGAAATTGTATTTTCTAATTTGTCTCAGTCGGGACTGGTGGGAGGCTTCGGCCGTGGCTAGTTACCACCCTACCAGCAAAAACGTACCGCCAAACAAAGATATTTGTGTTCCCGTACGATGCTGTGTAGAAACCGTAAGGGGTATATCGCTTCTTAACAGATTAGCGTGCTTCCATCTTGTACTGTATCATCACTTACCATCAGGTAAGATCACAGTCAAGCGCTAATCAATAAAAAAAAAAAGTTGTGATCGGCGCGGGAGCTGTCATGTGGCACGCGGGACACGACTCCAAATATAAGAACACGAAAAACTCTAAAAAAAGTGACCCTACACAGTATTAGAAAAAACACTAAGACTATAAATGTCACTCAGTATATTAAAAAACAATTATGGAAATAGGCGGTCCATACCGAGAAAGAAAAAAGAAAATTGGGCTACTGAAACCACAGAGGGGTACCCTAGGAAAGGGAAGAGAAAGAGGGAATATATGTTCCATACATGGGAAGAAAACAGGGACGCTGCAAAAAGTGGGATATTCTGGGGAGTTTGAGTAAAGATCGAGTGGTGAGGAATGAGCTGTGGTCAACGTTATCTACGTATGGGGTGAGCGGGAAGCTGATTCAAGCATTGAAGTCTCTTTTAGTGCTTGTGTCACAATAAACGAGGCGTACATGGAGTGGTTTGACAGGTATGTGTTGTGTCACCATGACTGTTCAACCTATTCATGGATAACTGTTTGACAGATTTAAAAGAAACCAATGAATGAATTACTCATCAAATATTTACTCTACGCTGATGATTAAGTGATACTTGCAACATCCGCTAATGATCTACAGGAGATGATAAATATTATGAATGAAGCTTTGAAAAAGAAAGGACTGAAAGTGAATGTAAACAAAACGAAAGTTATGCTTTTTGAAACAGATGAATCTATGATGAATGGCAATATTTTGACAAATGGGGAACAAGTGGAGGAGGTGAAAGAATTTGTATCCTTGGGATCTAAATTTACAAAAGATGGAACATGTGAAAGTGATATTGAAAGGAGAGTGCAGGGAATATGGTAAGTGGTTCTCTGCACGCCTTTATAAATAGTCAGATGGAATCTCAAAGGGCCAGACTGGCTGTGCATAGAGGAATGTTGCCAATATTTTTGTATGGCAGTGAAAGTGGGGTATGGCAGAAGAAGCACAAAAGTAAAATAAATGCGGTAGAGAGGAGGAGAGCGTTGAGAAGTATGAGTGGGTTAAAATTGAGTGAAAAAGTAAGAAATAGTGTGATAAGAGATCGATGTGGTATAAAAGAAGATGTTGTGACTAAAATTGAGAAAGGCATGCTTATATACTTTGGGCACGTAGAGAGAATGAATGAAAGGAGACTTACAAAAAGGATTTATGAGTCAAGAGTGAACGGCAAAGTTGGAAGGGGAAGAGCCGAACGTTCCTGGACCAAATCCAAGACATTTTAAATAAGGGCCAGGTCAAGAGTACTTTAAACAGACGAACTTGTATGGAAGGTTTAATGGGAATGAAAGAAGCGAAGGAGATATGCAAGGATTGTGGCATGTAGAAGGACGTGGTCTCTGCCTACCCCTATATAACTATATAGCATAATTTATAACTTTAGATTTTAAGATTGCCAATAAAGGCTGTTATTATTGTTATTAAGAGATTCCTCACTGAATCGTCACAAAGTCTCCGGAACTATAGATGATTTGAAATTTAGAATAGTTTCTACTGTCGCAACGCAGACGGCCATAAAGAACAAGTTTTCCCGTATAAATCCCCAGGCATTCTAGACATCACTTAATAAATGTAAAACTTTTATTAAAACCATATAATTTGCAATAATATTTAGACGACAAAATTCTTTTAACATGATGATGATATAAAAAAGTCCCGTGAAGTGAAGCAACTCTCATAACTATAATTATTTCTATCGTTCCTTAATATTAACATTAATCGTACATTAGATATAATAAATCAAAATCAAAATATTCTATATTTAAGTAGTCTCAAAAAAACACTTTTGAATCGTCAGATTTGTGTCCGTTTGTAATACGTCTACCACCGGTTCGGAAAGTTGAATCCGCTGCTAAGAAACCAGCAAGAAACTCAACGGTTACTCTTTTAATAATAGTGAATGTTACAATGAGTAATATTTTGCATCTGTGAGCAACTGGAATCAAGTCCAAACATTTCTATCTTTTAAATAATCTTCATCATTATAATATGTTGAAAAAACCAATACTTGACGATTCAAAAATACTGGAAAAGCCTCCATGTTTACCTTATTATATCCTATAAGTTATTTTATAAATTTCCTAGTTAATTATATAGTTAAACTAAATATTTTTATTGCTTTCGCAGCTATGCCACAATTTGAATAAATACATACATCTTCATTAGGGCATTGCAATCACCAGTGTAAGTGGACCCTTGACTTTTACTACAGCAATTTATATATCACAGTTAAGTGTATTTAAACTGTTGGGTAAAGATCATATCTATATTAATTTAGGTGAGATTTTATATGCCCTGGTATGAGATATGTTTGGCTGAGGAGAAATTAAAGCAATTGAATGTGGTATCTGACGATAAGTGATAAATAAAACTTTAGATTAGATTAGATTTTACTATACTTCCGCTTTTAAAATCCTTGATATCTCCTAATATATCCAATTTAATTACGTGCTGTTTTAGGCACTTTTGATCTACATGAAATATACAATGTATGTAATATATTAAATTGGATAAGGAATATTACTGAATTGTATAAAATAGCTTGGGAAATAACACATATGTTTTTGTTACTGTTATCTTTCTGAGATATGTAATTCCATAGCGGATTAATTTCAGCTATCACGTAAGTTTTAGTCATTTGCCATTTAAGCACACAAAGATTAGAAATAATAAATGGAATAATAACTACATTTGATCATTCAAAAGCCTACTTTCTTAAAAAATTCTTGAATATTAAAACGCACATTATTCTAAAGTTTTATTAAAACAATATTTCCCGAGTAGCTCCGTATTTACTTTCCAGTGTCGATATTTTCTTGTGTAAAATCATATTCAAATCTATAAAAGTAACGACGTGACATCAAAAAATGTTATTAGTTGATTTAGACCTTTCTTTAATCTTTTATTGAATCACAATTTCTCTAAAGTTATATCGACTTGAGAAAACATATTTGCTGTAAGACTAAATAAACCAAAAATAGTTTTTTTTTGTACAATTTTAATCAGAAAATAAAACTGCGTCGATATATTTAGGTTCTATATTTTTAGGACTAAATAAAACATAGCTGAAGAGCCTCTCTAGCTTTCTATTTTAACATTATTGATATAATTTTTGCAAAATGTTAACCAGAGACTTACGCCATCGATTTTAAAAAGGTTTTGACTCTAGTGAAAACTTTATGTTTTGAGGCTTATAGCAAATACGATTTACGTCGATTATAATTCATATTTTTATTAGGGTTTCAATTAAAGTGGTTACAATTTAACAACCGATTCGGTGACGATAGTTGAATGCGAAGTGTTTAGAATCCCGGCGGCAGTAAAACTTTTATAATGTATACGAAAATAGAAATAGATCTAACGGCTTTTTTATTACTCTCGTACAGTAAGTATTTAATATATCTCGAGTTTTATTGCTACAAAATAATGAGGTCCGCGACATTTTTACGTACTCGTAATAAATTTCTGTTCAACGCTTTTAAGATACGATTTTGTAACAAATCGAATTCAAGAAGGCGACTGCTTAGTTTTATCTTCGCGCAAATAATAAAAGGCAAGTAATGTATTTCTCTAAAAGGAAAGCGATTGAAAAGAAAGATTATACGTAAATACAGATAAAAATAAGGAATCGTTTTGTAACACTATCCTTATTAACATTATAAATGCGAAGGTAACTATGTCTGTTAAACGCGCTTTCATACCAAAACTACTGATCCGATCTAAATGAAATTTGGTACACAGATAGTCTACAGTCTGAGAAAGGATATAGGCTGCTTCTATTTTACTAAAAATGTTACCCAAAAACATTATTCCACGCGGACGAAGTCTCTGGCTTAGCTCTCCGATCAATTTGGACATCCAAGTTTACAAAATTCAAATTCAAAATTTACCTGAAATGCAATTGTTCAGTACACTATTATAAATGAAATGTGAAAAGTCCTTATCGATCCCACACCCGAAAAAAATTTTCTCGAGCTCACAAAACGAACAAAACTATAAGTTTTATAACAAAATTAGTTAATAAAAATTGTAGATCAAATAATTATCTACAAAAAATGTCTAAATACTTATTTTGCTAAGAGCCACCGTTTTGGAGATGTAACAATCCAAAAAGTTGAAAGAGTTATATCATCCTATTAACGTCACACTGCACTCTTTACTCATAGGTAATAGGGCTTTAGAGGACAGACCCACGACGCTGCTCTACTGCGGGTTGGTAGGTTACACATAATCCAGAATTACTCCCGAGATATGCAGGATTTCCAGGTTACTGAAAATCACAATGATGGATTGGCACAAGACCATCATGGAGTAAAATAATTATTTCATAAAAATCAGCCCCACCCCAGTCATTGTTGAGAACTCAGCACTCGAAATTATAGACGAGTATACATAGGCCTGGGACTCAAAGTCCATAGGTAGATCCAATTTCGAAAAAGAGGTTAACCGCCGAATCCAACTCGGTTGGGCAGCATTAGCCAGATAGTCCAGTAGGAAATTAGCCAGATATTTTCGTCCAATATTCCTCTGTGCTTAAAGACAAAGCTCTTCGAACTGTGCATGACAGTGCAGCGTGGTTGCTGACTCAGAGTCACTCAGCATGCTTGGAGTTCCAATCAGAAATGAGGAGATTCGTAGCAGAATCAAAGTCACCGACACAGCCCAAGGAATCGCGTGAAGTGGACAATGGGCGGGGTACATATTCTGACGGACCGATGGACGTTGGGGTCAGAAGGTGCTGGAGTGGCGACCCGGCACCGGGCGGCGCAGTGTAGGTAGATTCCCCACAACATAAACCGATGACATAAAGAGGGTCGCCGGTAGCCAAGCCAAGCCACGCGGCGCAAGATCGGGCCTTGTGGTCATCATTTCGTGAGACCTATATCCAACAGTGGACATCCGTCGGTTGAAGCGACAACGACGACATTAAAAATATGACAAAATGTCTAGATTTAAAAGTGCTCTAAAAGCTAGGAACAAAGGATTTTTTTGATTTGATTTTATTAATTACTCGAACTAAAAATCTGCCCCACTGTGGCATGAAATAATAAGGCCCGAGCACACGTGCACGTCGCCCGCATCATTTAAATAGTGAATCGGTTCAAAAATTTACATAAAAGAATGGATGCAGAGAACACTTCGCGGGGCGCCGATAACAATTAAGCTATTGTTTTTGAGAACGCTTAAAAAGAAATAAAACAAAGGCAGCTAGTGTGCCGGCCCCAGTAACTTCAATCATGCGGGTTGTATTCAACCAAAATTTCATGGTAAAATGATGTCAACATCCGCATGGGTTATTCGAGTCGCACTCGTACAAGGAATCGTTGGTGGTAATTTATTTCGCGATGTAATTAAACTAGTAGAAGTCTCAAATTAATGGATTTCAAGAATTTTTAACGCGATAATATCTTGCCACTCTATTTCGAAATTAATAGCTCATAATTACGCGATAGCGAAGCGCGATCGACCTAAGCGTTCGCTTTAAGGAACATCTATTATGCGTAGCTATTAAGGTTAAATATCAAATCAAATCAAAATCAAATCAAAAATATCTTTATTCAAGTAGGCATATTACAGCACTTTTGAATCGTCAAATTATTTTTTTTTCCACACTCTGATTCTAATNCGATTTTTCTATCAACTTCCTTTTAACAAAGACTTTGAATTTATTAACTGACATCTTTAGAACTCTTTTTTAATAATGTTGTCACGTAAATTTATCGTCCAAAACCGGCCTTACAGACAACCATTCTTTTTATTGCTGAAAGAATTACAGCTAAGTACTTTTCCTTTCTTTCAGTAAATGGCAATTTGGCATAAATTATCTAGCAAATCAAGTATATTGCAAGAATCGCGTCTTTCCACTTGCCCTTGCAAATCCTCTTCACTTCTTTAATTCTTATTACACCTTTCATTCAAGTTCGTCGGTTTACAGTTCTCTTGACTTGGCCAGTTTTGGAACGTTTGACTTAGTCTTTCCGTTCCGGTTTTCCCATTCACTCTTGACCCGTAAATCCTTTTTGTCAGTCTCCTTTCATATATTCTCTCTACGTGCTCAAACCATCTCACCTTTCTCAATTTTAGTCACTACATCTTCTTTTATATCACAACGTTCACAATTTAAATTTTTATCATCTATAAACGGGTGAAATACATTGTTCAGCCACCACCTTATAAAAATGACACGCCGATGACAAGAGTTAATAAATACTCTATATTTATAGAGAGACAGGTCGAGGAAGAAAATAATAAATTTAATACAAGCGAGAAACACTATATAAAATATCAATTTTCTTAGCAATGAGACATAAAACTTGAATATACCCTCACAAATTATTTATAAAATCAGTTGACGGATACGTGATTATTGCCATAGTGTAATTGGTTTCAGTATCATTATTTAAGTAAACTTATGTCGTTAAGTATATAATTTTATGTTTACTTTTAAACATGCTAAACAACCTTTCTTCGCTTCTTTCGGTAGTTTTCTGTATATTTGTATTCTTTGAATTTTGGCAAGTACGTATTCTTGGAAGTAAAATGTGGCCTTCTCTACGGTGGCTTCAGTTTTTTGTTTGATGTTTTTTCGAGAATGTAATGAGTGTGTAAATGCAAAATTTTCTTCAATTCTTCGTTGACACTTCTATTTTGCGATCTGGTAAAATGTGATACTTCCCTCCTCAAATACGACCTTTGGTAAGTGACAACTTAGTGTAATAGATGAAATTGTATATACTTCATTAACGTGTAACTGTACACTTGAAGGTTAAAAGAGCAGTTTTGTCAATTAGATGTTTTTGATAATCAACCAGGGTTACAGGCTTAGTTTATAGTACTTCTAATACAAAGTGAAGTGATTTTTTTACCGTTAACGTACTTCTAAAAGCAATTATTGTTCTTGTTATTGATTAGTAAAATTGTTATTTACTACCATTTGGACTACGTGTAATTTTGGATTATTTATAGAATATCAGCAGTAGAAAGCCACTAGCCTTTCAAGAAACATATTCGGTAACTAATAAGGAAAACCGTAATATTTAGGCCAAAGAGGTAGTTAAAGAGTTCATCTTAAAAGAAAACCATGTCAAACGGAAGAGATTGATTATATATAAGCTTTTTACAATTATCTAGAATTCTACAATTATGGAATTAATAATCCCCATTAAGATTTCCACTAACAATTACTGATCTATTTCATGAACGTTTACTTAGTGATATTAGAGCCTGACTTGCGAGAAATACTGGTGACGGACGCTAAGACAAGCACGCAATTAACACAATGAGGTAATGATTCATCGCAATTTTACCGCGAATGTGGATACCAACTGCTGTAACTCACTGGTAAGCTCCACTTAGTTCTGAAACAACAAATAAGTCGAATTATTTTTTAAATAAAGTAAATAATTGCATCAATAAAGCAAGTCGATAGAAGATAAAATATAATTTAACCAAGCGGGATGTTAAATGAAGAAGTGATTATTTCAATTCTAAAAGAATAAAGACAATAACACGACCTATCGTTAAAGCAATATATATGTATCACATAGGTTAAATATTATTGATCAAGCTGTTGATTAGTATGAACAATATATATCATAAACTGACAGATTTCGTGCTGGAATTGTTTTTTGTTTGTACAGCCAACTATAGCCTTAAACTACTAGCTACGAACAAAATATCTATAGTATATAATAATCTAGAACTACATAACACATGTAAATAGAAATTGTAGTTACCTAAATTAGCCCACACGTGAATCGAATATGGATTATAATCCATGTTGTGTTTCGAAACTTTACGTGTTGATATACAAAAGAAGGATTAGAGGTCCCAGCATATTCCCTTGCATAACCCTGTAATAACCATTCTGAAATGGCCACATACATGAGGTCCTGAGAGCGAGTCCTGGTCGGGCTTATTCAAAAATGGATATTGAGTTTTCTAATAAGATTTTCTCAATATTTGCCCAAAGTTGGGAAGTTGGCGGCGTGATCCACCCCCGTGCCTCGGAGAGCATGTTAAGCCGTCGGTCCTGCACCTGATCTCTCACCAGTCGTGTCGGATTCCCGTCACATCGGACTATGAGATTGAAGGAATAGAGATAATTTATTTAAGTAATACTATTCTTCGTTTATTCATTATTAAATCCCATACTTTCCTCTTCGTGGAAGGAGGACCTCGGGTCCCCAGATGCAGTTGTGGCCACGGTTGTAGCGGTGCGTCCAGTCTTGGAAGATTGGCTGGCCAAGGGGATAAGGTACACTAACCTACTGGTTGGCACAGGTGCTAACTGGATATGGTTGCTTCAGAAAGTATCTGCACCAGATTTTTGGCTGTGAAGAGACGCCTGCTTGCCGTACATGTGGGGCGGCCGTCGACACTGCACACCACACAGTAGTAAATTGTCAGGCTTAGTGACAAAAGCGTCACATCTTGACATCGCTGATTGGGATAGAGCTCTCACTCCCCACCAGCAGCATGATTAGGGATGAGTCAGGTTGGAGAGCAGGGACCTCCTTTAGCGAGGCTGTCATCTTGCAGAAGGAGGCACGAAACAGGCAAAGCTTATGGCAAAAGGAGAGGGGGCGCCAGAAGAAGCAATTATGCTCGCCTGCTCTTCCTCAATTGAACCCTTAAGTCGGATTTATTCGCAGTGCCAGAGATGAATGCATCAGCGGACATCTGGACTCCAACACCTGGATGAAGTTATGTGACTATAGTTATAGTGAATATAATATGTCTAATTGTAGTTATATATAAAATATAACAAGTAAGTTTTAATTTCTACATTTAGAAATCCTCCAATCACAAGCCTTGCCTATTCTAATGTCTTAAAATAGTCAAATGGCGAACCGTATCCTATTTTAATTGTAATTAAGCAAATAAGACCTCGGACACAAAAAACTTAACAAGGAGAAATGCTTAATACTGTTTTATTTTTCATATCAACGCCGTAATAAAAAACATTTCTCCGTAAAAGTTAGTTAAACAACCTTTAAATCTAATAAGATATCAGAGTCAAATTGAATTACCGGTTATCTTATCTGAACTAAACACATGAGAACTCTACTGACATTTTTAACGCAAAAAATATACCAATTAGAAAATACCCTCGGCACAGTTTAATCTAATTAAATAGCCCGAGAAATCCTACATGAGTCAGTGACGGTATTTGAGATGTTTTCCTTATACCGTTACTTTTTGCGGAATTTCAAATGTTTGGCCGAAAGAAGTCAAGCGACATTACTTTAGCGGTTTTAGTAACGTTTCCTTAGACAGAAACAACTCAGGTCTAAGTTTCTTAAAAAAGAAAATGTGGTAACAATAGAATTTACTTTGTCTTTATTTAAAAATTTAAATTTTATTATAAACTTCAGCCTCCACAAAAGTTTAAATGGTATTAAAAATTTTTCAAAAACAAACTTTTTCTGGGCATATTATTAATTATTCAAGTGAAACTTCTTTAGGCTTTGAACGTAATTTTTTAACGGATGAAACGCGTGAATAGCGTCACGAAGATGTGCAGCGTTTTTAATGCCCATCCGTTTGAAGTTTAGGTAGTTTTAACATTTATAAATAGCATTTGTCATTTTAATATGCCACTCGTCATTTAATATACCATTTTTCATAAAATACGAAGTGAAAATGTTTTATAAATTCTCTTTCCTAAATTTGAAATACAAATACAATAAACAAATAACTTCTAATATTGATAAAAAAAACACGTGGCGTTAATATTAGACACTTTTAATATTTCAATGACAAATTCATTAAATTCCTAAGATATCTTCTTTTTTCCCTCCCTCTAAGTCTCGGAAATCTAAAGTTTTAGAATTGTATAAATTTAAAGAGGATTTATAAATTAGTTTGCCATTTTTTTTCCCCCTTTTGAGAGCTTCTGCTTCGTGCCCTGCGTAAACGGTTAAAGTTTCGGAAAATGTGTAGAACAGAATTTTCCCCTTTAAAAGCTCTGCAAAAGCATCCGTCTATCTTTTAAGAGTTGCTTCCTATAACTGTTTTTATTTGTCTTATTTACGAAGTGACCACCTAGTTTAAAATATTTCTAAAGTGAAACTTTTTATGGCACGGTAGAGGAAAGCTTACACGTTACTCGTGCTATGTGTAAGTATGTATCAGAGTCCATTTGGTCTTTACTAAGTCACACATTACTTCGAATAAATCAAGACAAATCATATATATATAAAATTAATTTAAAATCAAAACTCATTACATAATTTGTATTAAATTATTTAATATAAATTTACGTATTAAACAGATTTCAAACGAGTCATCCCGATCAATATACCCCTTATTTTAAAGCCATATTTCGTGCACGAATTGGTTCGCCTTATTTGCATATTACACTGTTAATTCGACCCTGCGCATTTTTTCTAGATACTCTAAACCTACCAGGAAAAAATGGCGTGGGGTCAGTTTTTTTCAGTAATTTAAAAAAAATAATTGTCATTACAATGGTGCAGCAAAAAGCTCTATACACTTTTGTTTCTAAAACATCTGCCAGTTGTAAAGCTGGAGTACGGTTATTATATTCCATAAAGAATTGGAGCATACAAAAAACCAATTTGCATTACGAGAATTTTTTTAAATATTGTACTAAATAAAACACTTAATAACTGACGAGCAAATCATGATAAGTAGAAAAGAATTGTTTTGGTACTTCAGTGTTAACGCTATCGCAGCTACAAACATCTCAATTTTTAAGGTTAAACTGCTTTTTTTAGTTCTTTTTTGTCATTGAAAAACGCCATCAAATCAAGAAGAAACTGTCCTAACCTTACCTTAAACATCGACATTTTTTAAAGTTAGGTTACTTTTGTTAGTCCTTTTTATTTAATTGAGAAACGCCATCAAATCAAAAAAGAACTGACCTAACCTTACCTTAAATATCGACATTTTTAGGGTAAGTTACATTTGTTAGCTCTTTTTATGTCGTTGAAAAACGCCATAAAATCAAAGAAGAACTGACCTAACCTTACCTTGAATATCGACATTTTTTAGGGTAAGTTACTTTTTTTAGCCCTTTTTATCGCTAAGAAACGTCATTGAATCAAAGAAAACTGACCTACCCTTACCTTGAATATCCACATTTTTTAAAGTCAGGTTACTTTTGTTAGTCCTTTTTATTTAATTGAGAAACGCCATCAAATCAAAAAAGAACTGACCTAACCTTACCTTAAATATCGACATTTTTAGGGTAAGTTACATTTGTTAGCTCTTTTTATGTCGTTGAAAAACGCCATAAAGTCAAAGCAGAACTGACCTAACCTTACCTTGAATATCGCCATTTTTTTGGGTAAGTTACTTTTTTTAGCCCTTTTTTATCGCTAAGAAACGTCAATGAATCAAAGAAAACTGACCTAACCTTACCTTGAATATCCACATTCTTTAAAGTCAGGTTACTTTTGTTAGCCCTTTTTATTTAATTGAGAAACGCCATCAAATCAAAAAAGAACTGACCTAACCTTACCTTAAATATCGACATTTTTAGGGTAAGTTACATTTGTTAGCTCTTTTTATGTCGTTGAAAAACGCCATAAAGTCAAAGCAGAACTGACCTAACCTTACCTTGAATATCGCCATTTTTTTGGGTAAGTTACTTTTTTTAGCCCTTTTTTATCGCTAAGAAACGTCAATGAATCAAAGAAAACTGACCTAACCTTACCTTGAATATCCACATTCTTTAAAGTCAGGTTACTTTTGTTAGCCCTTTTTATTTAATTGAGAAACGCCATCAAATCAAAAAAGAACTGACCTAACCTTACCTTAAATATCGACATTTTTAGGGTAAGTTACATTTGTTAGCTCTTTTTATGTCGTTGAAAAACGCCATAAAGTCAAAGCAGAACTGACCTAACCTTACCTTGAATATCGCCATTTTTTTGGGTAAGTTACTTTTTTTAGCCCTTTTTTATCGCTAAGAAACGTCAATGAATCAAAGAAAACTGACCTAACCTTACCTTGAATATCCACATTCTTTAAAGTCAGGTTACTTTTGTTAGCCCTTTTTATTTAATTGAGAAACGCCATCAAATCAAAAAAGAACTGACCTAACCTTACCTTAAATATCGACATTTTTAGGGTAAGTTACATTTGTTAGCCCTTTTTATGTCGTTGAAAAACGCCATAAAATCAAAGAAGAACTGACCTAACCTTACCTTGAATATCGGCATTTTTAGGGTAAGTTACTTTTTTTAGCCCTTTTTATCTCTAAGAAACGTCATTAAATCAACAAAGAACTGACCTAACCTTACCTTAAATATCGACATTTTTAGGTTAAGTTACATTTGTTAGGCCTTTTTATGTCGTTGAAAAACGCCATAAAATCAAAGAAGAACTGACCTAACCTTACCTTTAAATCCACATTTTTTAGAGTAAGTTACTTTTGTTAGCCCTTTTTTGTCGGTGAGAAACGCCATTAAATCAAGAAAAAACTATTCTAACCTGACCTTAAACATCGGTTACATTTATTAAGGTAAGGTTACTTTTGTTAGCCCTTTTTTGTCGTTGAGAAACGCCATTAAATCAAAAAAGAACTGTCCTAACCCTACCTTAAACATCGACATTTATTAAGGTAACGTTATTTTTGTTTACCCTTTTTTGTCGTTGCGAAACGCCATCTAACCAAAGGAAACAGACCTACCCTTACCTTACACATCGACATTTATTATGGTAAGATTACTTTTTTAGCCCTTTTTGTCGTTGAGAAACTCCATCAAAACAAAGAAGAACTGACCTAATCTTACCTTGAATAGCAACATTTATTAAGGTTAGATTAGTTTTTTTAGGCTTTTTTGTCGCCGGGAAACGCCATTACACCAAAAAAAAACTGACCAAACCTTGAAAATCATCATTTTTGGTTGGGTAAGGGTAATATTTTTGTAATTAAATAAACAAAAGAAAAGTTAAAAAAGCCTTTAGTAACATTGCAATTAGTTAATAGACTTCACCAATTATGTTATTCAAATTCCCATCACTCTTTGTCGAAGAATTACAAACATGTTTAGTTTTTATTACTTGTAACAAAATATATAAATATTAATTTGGAAACCTCTACCATAAAATATCATGTATATTCCAACAAAACCTCAACCTCGCTCTTTGTCTATGTTATTATAGTTTATCAGATATTTATTTGATCATTAAGTATCTTATTTGTGGAATGTTGGACATCACCATTTAATGAAAGCTCACGTAAAAGCTTTCTTTCTATATAAAGTTTCTGCTAAAGTATGTAGGAATTAACTTAATATATTTTATAATGTATTGACTATGAAATCATTTCATTTTAATGTCATCTAAATACTATCTCTTATTGGTTAGGTTGTTTCTGTATTGCTATAAAACTATGACAAATATTGTATTACAATGCGTAGCTATTTTAACAACCAATTAGAAAAATTATAAGTAAAAGCCCAGCAAAAAATAACATCGAGCATTAATTAAGAATAAAAAACTCCGTCAGTTCTCATTAGCGTTTTAATACTTTTATTGTCTAATTATAGAGCGTAAGTAGCTTAATAACGCGAGTTATCTGAGGAACGCTCGCTGTGTGAAATTTCATACCTTAAGGAGCATTGTAGATGTCTATCTACTATTATTTATTAAATAATTTCTTATAATAAATTCCCGGCAATTTATGTTATGTTCTAGTGTATATACACACTCACATGTACACACAAACAATGAAACTTCGTATAGGGATTCAAAAGTGGGGGTTGTAGAAGGATGAAAGTTCTTAATAATTTGCCAAGCTATTTCTTAAAAAACTCGATAACAGACAGTGTGATACGTGATTTATGGATATTATATGTTAAACGTAAGATCTTTTACCCTAATATCCCTCAGTGCCAGAAGACCAAAGTCTTCGAACAGTCCGTCTTGCCAGTAGTTCACCTACGGATTGGAGATGTGGTCGCTGACTATGGGCCTCATTTGAAAGCTCAAAGTCACACAGCGTGCGATGGAGAGGGCTATGGTTGGAGTTTCTCTAAGCGATATAATCAGAAATGAGGAGATCCGTAGAAGAACCAAAGTCACGTTAGGGTTTGAAGGTGCTGGAGTGGCAACCCCGCAGCGGAAGGCGCAGTGTAGGCAGACGCCCTACATTGGACCGACGACATAAGGAGGATCACCGATAGGCGCTGAAGCCAGGCGGCACAAAATCGGGCACAGTGGGCATCATTAGGTGAGACCTATGTATGACACATGTAAGTAGCAGCCCATTATCAGCCCAGTTCTGGGCACACTATTCCTCACTCTCATACTTCGACATGACGGTAATCCGATACAACCGGAGAGAGATCAGGCGCAGGACCGACGGCTTACCATGCTCTCCGAGGCACGGGGTGAAGCACACCGCCAACTTCTCAACTTCAGGCAAATACTAAGACTTTCTTAACAGAAAATTCCATACCAATTTTTTAACTGGCCCAAACCGGTGCTAGTACTTAGGTTTGTAGTCAAATAAGCTGACCACTCTTTACATTAGGGGTGTGCGAATATCGTTCGAATCCAATAAATTGAATTTTCGTATTATTCACGAATTAATGAAATATTTCTGGATTTTCAATTGTTTCTATTTATATAATTCAAATCGTGAATGGAAATATTCGATTTACAAATAATATTATTCGTAAGTCGACTTACGCATTCGACTTACGAGTGTCATTATATTATTCGTAAAGTCAGTCCAAATAAGTCAGTAATTACTTAGTGACTTACTAAGTCGAAATTTTCAAATGTATTTTTTAGAATACTGTATTTAATAAGATATAATTTCTGTTATTTCATTCTTTTTAAAATAAAAAACTATAATGACTGATGATTATTTATGTAAATATTTTAATGGTTTGAATAAAATGTATATAGACAGTTAAAATATTTGAATATTGAACATAAGAAACCCTGAATTGAAAATACTCGACAATTCACTAAGAATTTAGTACTTTACGAATAATTCGGAAAAAAATCGATTTAGTAATAATTCGTAAGTTCGCTCACCCCTACTTTATATGCTTCACAAAAACTTGGATATGGACTGGAAGTAATCCCTTTTTTAAACTGCCTACAGGTTAGCGCTACACTGTGATCTCACGTGATGATACAATCTACGAGAGTAGAGCGCTGCCTAACAAAAGGTAATATAATCCTTAAAAGGGTATATATAGCATCGCACCTTCACGTAATTATTATTGGGAGTCCAGACCGAGATATATATTGTAAAATGCCAATTACAATATTTCAACTATTGGAAATTGAAACCATGTACGATGCTTGTGATGTTTCGAGATTTAAAATAGTTTGTTAACGAAAGTAAAAAACAATAGAGGACCTAAGATATTCCCTTGTAAAACTCTATGTGATCCTTTTTAGAGGCAGAATAGAGTTTTAAATATATTAGCTTAAAGACTATAAAACCTTTCAAACTAATCCGAAATACAGCCGTAAGCTGTTTCACAATATTTTGTCAGAATCATAAATTAAAAGATGTCATAAATTTAATATTACTCACTTTATAGAATCGTTTGGTGTAGGCGTAAGTATTATATATCATTATAACTTAACGGTTAGACCTATTTAGACGGCTGTTTCACTAAAAGATAACTGAGTTTGAAGGGCCTAGCATAACTAACTTTTATCTCAGATACTATCAATAGAATTAAAAAAATTTCAGCATATGTGGCTAAGATTACCTAGACTGAAATGGTAAATGCAAAAGTAATTCTATTAAGTTATCAAGACTAATATACCGATAACGATTACTTTGGCTATTAAAATAGACAAGACATTGGTACTAAAAGCTAGTTTTTAATACACAACTTAAATTTGGAGAAAGCGAAAGAAAGAATAGTGATTCCAATAGAAACTAAAAAAAATTAGATTTCGGTATATAAAACATAAGCCTCACATTTTTGATAGTAAATAAGGAATTCTTTTGCAATTTTGCATAATCAAGAAGAAGTTAAAGATGAATAACAGATAATTGAGTTCTAATTTAAAACAATTTATATAAGAATGAAGTCAATTTAATCACCATTAAGCATGAAATTCTTAAAGTCACTATATAAAAAGTAAATAAATATAATGAATTAATTAATGCTTGAGATGTGTCATCGACTGTAGGACATGAATAAACAAATAATTTATCGATAATTGAAAATATGAACATAATATTTAAAGAAAAAGTGTGTACTTGTATTAAGAATAGAAATATACGCGCAGATATTAGCTTCTTCTCCTCTTTATGTGCCTCTTCGACTAACGAAGGTTGGCAGTCAGTTCTCCATATTTAACTTTGTCCCTCGCGAATAAATAGTTGAGCGGCACTCGCGATCCCAGTCCGTTCCCTGATGTTGCGCAACCAGGACTTCCTCTTGTGACTAATACGCCTCTTACCAGCCACTTTGCCCATCATTATTAGTTGTAAGAGTTCGTACTTATCATGTCTCAGAAACATGCCCCAAATACGCAACCTTCTTCATTTTGACGGTCTTCCTAAGTTCCCGCTGGCAATCCATTCGCAAGACCTCTTCCTTGGCAACTTTATGGGTCCAGCTGATTTTAAGCATGCGTCGGTAGGCCAACATCTCAGTCTCGCTCAGACGTTTGTCACGGGCGGACTGCTACGCGGCGCGCGACGATTTCGCTAGCCGCTGGGTCGTATTTCTTGGAATTGTAAATGCATGACCTTGTGTCTGTATTTTGTCGAGAATTTGATCTTGAGGGATTTGTTACTAAAAGTGTTATTCGTTTTTTCTTGATTTGTGTAGTAGGGTTTGTTTTCGTTAAACTTGTTATTGTTGAGAATTTTATCTTGTGGGTTTGTTGTTGGGATTGGTATTCGCTTTGTTCTTTTTGTAGTAGGGCTTGTTTTCGTTATACTTGTTATTGTTTGTTGAGGGGTTCTTGTTTGGTTGGCTTGTTGTTAATTGTTTGTATGTTGTTTGTCTAGTCTGAATTTTGTTATACATTCTGACGGCTGCTTAGTATTTGTGCCCCGTCATGGACGGCGGCAGGCGGTTAAGAGGGGTTTCTACTCCCCAAAAAAGGGGTGTGGATGTTACAGTAGAATCGGGAATGGAGATCGAGGAGAGGGACCGTAGTCCCGCCTATGACTCTATTGCATCAGCTTCGTCCAGCAGGGCGAGTTCGGTATGCAAAGGGGAGAAAGTGGCGCGTAGGAGGAAGGGGACGGGCATTGCTCAAGCGAGAGCTGAGCAGCGTAGGCGGAAGGAAGAGGCTGAAGAGGCGATTTTTAACCGCTTTCTCAGTGAAAGAGTTAAGAATTTTCGTTCGGAGGTCTGCGTGGATTCAGAGTGTTTGTCTGCCTCGGAGGAACCTAAAACAGGACGGACCAGTCCTCGACTATTAAGTACAGAGGAGCTGCGTGCGCTGGCTGGTCAAAAACTTACCAACATTATGATGGTGGTCCAGAAGGCTGGTAACCTTAAGGGTAGTTTTGTTGAAACTCTAAAAGATTCAGCAACGGCTCTTCAAGAGGTGGTAGAGGCCCTAGCTTCCAGAACGGAGGCTGACGAGTCAGCTCGGCTGAGAGCCGATAATGGAAGGCTCCGTCAGGAGATAGAAAATCTGAAAGCGGAACGGAAAGCGCACCGCCGTGAATTTTCAGAAATTCGGACGTCATTGCGGGAAGCGAAAGGCACAGCTTCAAAAACTTCTCACGGACCTCTAAATGAGGAGTTTATGGAGAATTTTAAGGCATCAATTATTACATCGATGGGAGCAATAGTAGACGCCAAGCTTGCCGGAATTGAAGATCGGCTGTTACCGGCGAAAATATCACGCCCTCCGCTGGCTGCCAACATGGCGAGAACTATGCCCCCACCTGCTTTACCTATATCAGCACCACGTCGGACACGGTCAAAACGGGTCTCTGCAGCAGCTCGGGAGGCAGAATCAGCGCGACAAGTAGGAGCTCTGTCCGGATACCCGAATACAGAGGTCATATCCGATGCGGAGGGTAATATGGCCACAGCAGGGGAGACAGCGGCGCAAGATAGTTCTTCCCATATGGATTGGGTAACTGTCGCAAAGAAAGGTCCAAAGAGGTCAGGTACGAAGCTTTCTGGAGAAAAAGAGAAAGTGTTGCCGAATCCAGTTTCTGGCAAAGTTGTGACGAAATCTAAGCCGCAGAAACTGGTAGAGTACGAAACCGCTGCGGTCATTGTGACTCTTCAACCTGAAGCAGCACGGAAGGGTGTGACCTATGCACAGGTTCTCCAGCGGGCTGAGGACTCAGTTAACTTGGAAGAACTTGGGATTGGAGCAGGTCTTAAAATTCGATGTTCTATCACAGGGGCCAGGCTTTTAGAACTCCCCAAGGAACGTACTGTGGAACATGCCGAGGCTTTAGCGGCTAAGCTAAGGGTGGCGTTAGATGGAATAGCTGAAGTGACCCGTGCATCAAAATCGGTGGAACTACTGGTAGTTGGTCTGGATGACGCGATTACCACGGATAAAGTGGCATCTGCAGTAGCGAGGACTGGGCGTTGCCCTATTGAATCTGTTAGGGTGAGTGAGATACGAAGGGGACAAGAGAGAATGGGCTCCGCAGTGATTCGTTGTCCGGTAGCAGCAGCTAAAATACTAGTGGAGGCTGGTCGGCTACTAGTTGGATGGAGCTCTGCGAGGATCGAGGTTTTAGATGAACGACCACTGAGATGCTTCAGGTGTATGCATCTTGGGCACACCAGGGCGGTTTGTACATCGCCAGTGGATCGAAGCTTGCTTTGCTTCAGATGCAGCCTCCCTGGACATAAGTCGTCGTCATGTACAAGTGCTGCTCGCTGTGCGGTATGTGCAGATATGGGACGTCGCTCAGACCACGTTATGATGGGTAAAGAGTGTAACCCGCCCAAAAAAGTGGGAGATTTGCAGTCTGGGACCAGAGCTGGTGATGATACTGAAATGCAATGAATAGGAAGCATTTCAGTATACTCCAGAGCAACCTAAACCACTGCGCCGGGGCTCAGGATCTTATGCTGCAGTCCATGGCGGAGTGGAAAATAGATTTGGCGGTTGTTTGTGAACCTTACTTTGTCCCTGATCAGCACTGGATTGGGGACGTGGATGGCTCTGTGGCAGTTGTAATTAGGGCAGATAGCGGACAATCACTTACAGTTCTGGAGAGAAGATCTGGATTTGTCGTAGTAGAGTGGGACAAGTACATTGTCATTGGTTTGTACTTCTCCCCTAACCGCACCCTGGCAGAGTTCGAGGCCTTTCTAGACTCTGTCGGGGCAGTGGTACACGCGAGGTCGCCAGGACACTTTATAGTTCTTGGCGATTTTAATGCAAAGTCCCAAGCGTGGGGTAACCCTACGACAAACGAGAAAGGGAGGGCGGTCCAGATCTGGGCTCTGCTTTGTGGCTTGTCCCTTCTTAACAGGGGGAACGTCCACACATGTGTGCGACATAATGGTGGTTCCGTGGTAGACCTTTCCTTTGCCACCCAAGACATCGCAAATAGGGTAAATGGTTGGAGAGTTGAGGACGAGGTGGAGACCCTTTCGGACCATCGGTATATCAGGTTTGAGGTGGTCTCTTCTCAAGGTTCAGGGTCTCACCCTGGAACTTCCAGCCTCCTTCCCAAATGGTCTCTATGCCGGTTAGATAGGGTGATGGCCGTGGAGGCGGCTATTGTACAAAGATGGGCCTCTCCTCAGCTTCGAGGGCACAATGTCGAAGAAAAGGCTGGCGTCCTGAACAGTGCGTTAACAGAGGTATGCGATACAGCCATGCCTAGGAGTCGACGTCGAATTCCTCGGCGTCAAGTGTATTGGTGGTCCCAGGAGCTGGCGGAACTTCGGATTACTTGTCATAGGGCTCGTAGGTCTTACGTCAGATATCGACGTAGGCGCCGTAATCAGGGTGGCTGGAATGAAGACGTGGAACTGCATTTACGAGCCGAGTATCGCCTGACTAAGAAGCAACTTCAACTTGCTATTAGTCAAGCAAAAACGCAAGCCCGGGAGGAGATGCTACATAGTCTCGATCGGGATCCATGGGGACGCCCATATTTACGAGCCCGAAATAAATTGCGGTTGAGCGGTCCGCCCATTACCGAATCGCTGGAGCCGGATCTTATTAGGCGATTAGTAGGCGAACTATTTCCGGGCCCTCCTAATAGTTTTGATCCCCCGAGTATGGCTCCTCTCGGTATGGCTGAAGAGATGAGAACTAGGCCCCCTCCCATAACTGATGAAGAGATTGGCCTAGTTGTCGAGCGCCTGAAGACGAGAAAAACTGCGCCGGGCCCAGATGGCATTCCAGGCCGAATTCTGTTCCTTGCCTGGGAATATATGGGCGGGTGGATTCGGCAGCTGTTCGATGAGTGCCTCGTCGTCGGTCAGTTTCCAAAGATCTGGAAGGTGGGAAGATTGTGTCTGTTGCGGAAGGGAGATCGTCCTTTAAACTCATCATCCGGATATAGACCTATTGTCTTATTGAATGAGATGGGAAAGATCTTCGAGAAGATCCTGGCGTCTCGTATCGTTCAGCATCTTGAAATGGTAGGACCCGGGCTTTCGGGCTCTCAGTTTGGGTTCCGTCGCGGTAGATCCACCATCGATGCTCTGGAACTCCTTCGAAGGCAGACAGCTGAAGCAGTTACCAATGGGGAGGTGATCCTGGCGGTTTCGCTTGATATCGCGAATGCCTTCAATAGTCTTCCACATGTGACAGTATTGGAGGCATTGCGATATCATCGTTTGCCTTCATATCTCAGGAGGTTGCTGGTGTCCTACCTCCAGGATCGAGAGGTCCTATGGGAGAGTGGCGGTCGTTTGTTCCGGCATCGTGTGCTTTGCGGAGTGCCGCAGGGGTCAGTGCTTGGGCCTGTGTTATGGAACATTGGCTTCGATTGGCTGCTGCGTTGCCCGCTGCTACCAAAGATGGGATTGGTATGCTACGCGGACGATACCCTCATCACGGCTCGAGGTAGGAGTTACGAGGAGGCCTCCCTTCTTGCTGAAGTTGGCACAAACATGGTCATGGAAAGGATTCGGAGTTTGGGTTTAGAGGTATCCATCACTAAGACCGAGTGCATGCTCTTTCACGGACCTCGGAGGGGACCTCCACGTGGGGCGGCTCTAACACTGGATGGTACGGTGGTGCGATTAAAAGCCCAGATGAAGTATCTGGGCTTAATGCTAGATGGTCGGTGGGGATTTCGTGCACACTTTACATGGCTTGTCCCACGACTCATCAATGCCGCTTCAGCACTTGGAAGGTTAATGCCTAATGTGAGGGGTCCAGGATCGCTCTGCCGTCGACTTTATGCCGGTATATTGTCTAGTATGGCCTTGTACGGTGCACCCGTGTGGGCCAATGCTCTAACTGCTTCGAACAAAGCTCTCCTGCGTAGAGCGCAGAAGGTAATAGCAGTTAGAGTAATACGGGGATACCGTACGATTTCTTGGACGGCGGCGACTCTCTTGGCGGGCGACCCCCCTTGGGAGCTGCGGGCGGAAGTCCTTGCAGTCGCCTATCAGTGCAGGGTAGCTACAAGGGCTCCCAGAGGTGCTGACTCCTACGATGACCAGATACGGAGGATCAGGGCTCTCGCCGACAGAGCTCTGATCGAAAAATGGAGGGAATATCTTGGGTCTCCAACTGCGGGTATAGCCACGGTGGAGGCGATCCGACCTCACCTGGACAATTGGCTCACCAGGAGGCACGGATCTCTTTCATACCGTCTGGTGCAGGTGCTTGCCGGTCATGGTTGCTTCGGCAAGTACTTGCACCAGGTCGTTGGCTGTGAGGAAACGCCCGCCTGTCATGAGTGTGGTGCTCCTGTAGATACGGCGCACCATACCATGGCGGAGTGTCCAGCGTGGGCACCCCAGCGGCATATATTGTTGTCGCTGGTTAGAGGAGATCTTTCACTGGAGAGCATAATTGAGGTAATGCTCTCCAGTGAAGTTGGGTGGAGGGCGGTTGCCTTCTTTTGCGAGACCGTCATCTCGTTGAAGGAGGCAAATGGGAGGATACGGGAGCAAGAGGCTGGAGCTTTCCCTCGCCGTCGGAGGAGGCTTGGTGGCAGAAGTCGCACTTATGCACTTCATGCCTCACTCTATTGAGTGGTAGAACTTCATAGTCGGTACCATCCGGGTCACTAGAGTGGAATGCAGTTAGGGAACCTCTAGTGATCTCACTCATGGATGGGGAGGGATCCGCTGGGTTTTAGTGGGTATTCTGTTATCAGTGAGTCCCACACTCCCGATGGAATTAAGCTTTCATCGGGGTGCGTAAAGGCATTTCCCAGCGCAAAAAAAAAAAAAAAAAAAAAAAAGGCCAACATCTCAAATGCTTCTATACGTTTTCTGAGATCCTTTTATCGTCCAAGACTCGCATTCGTATAGAAGTATAGGCCATACATAACAACAGATATATATAGATAGATATTAGCTAATAACAAATAAGTTAAAAAAACAGTTGCTGTTCGAAATGGGTATCCTAATTTGAATATCTCAGCTACTGTTCACGGGGTACCCTCAGATTTTAACAAATTTGCATACGACTACGTGGGAAACAGCGGTATACCACAATACATTTCGTTCTTATAAGTTTTATGTTATGTTAATATTTAATATATTCATTTATTCCTAATGCAGAGTGTCTATGCATGTCTACGAGTGAAAGAATGTTACGTAAGCTTTTTTATGTCTAACATTATCATGTTTTTAGATATGCATTTTAGTGACTGTATACACTTAAGGGACTGCACATTTACGGCGTTATAGAAAGTTGTCATTAAAATCAATATATCTTTCAAATCATAAGTTTTAACGTATATTGATCATGCTTTATTCTTGCTTGAGTTTCTTTAATATGTGGTTCAAAATCCACATAATCGTAACGGTATCTTTTCAAATAGATTTCATCAATTAAGATAAGTTTAATTTAGATAAAATCTATGAGATTTCATAGCCTACTAAGATTAATAAAAAAAGTAGAGTCACTACCAATATTAGACTTAATGGCAATATATTTGTATGTTGGTACAATTTAAGCGGCCTTTTTAGTTTGATGGTGACAAACAAAATATTTAAAAAATTGGTAATGAGACAACAATTTATTATTCAATTCGTATTATCAACTCACTCTCTATATTTATTTTTTTAAATCGTCAATAAAATCCATTACAATCAATCGCTCAGGTTCAAATACAATATATTTAAGTTGTAGTTGATATCTCCGATTAGTATGTTGAGCGACTCCGGCCGCCATCTTGGAAAAAGGGTTGCAAACACCTTTTTCGCGATATCTCGAGAATTAGGCGTCCTATAAAAAATTTGTAAAGACATAATTTGTAAAAAATCGCTTTGCCTTCAAATATGTTCATATAACTTTTTGCCTTAAATTTAAAATTAAAAAAGTTATAAGCAAAAAACTGAGAAAATGTCTATAAAATTTTCTTTTTTGCTCTATAACTTTTTTTATACATTACACAAAAAAAATACCTCTGACCAATCTTATAGATGGTCCTTTGAGGAAAATTCTTCTCTATTTTCAAGCGGCCGAGGGACAAGGGCCCACTAACTTGGGGTTAAGCTTCTATTGACCCCCAAAAATAAAATTGCGTCCTCCAAAAAAATGCAATATTCGGTCCTTAAATTGTAACATTTCAATTGACTAATGACGTTTAGTTTTACATAGAGTAACATAGAGTACTTACATAGTTTAGTATTACATTTATACATCGAGAAAACACGGGAAATATAAAACAAAACAGTACAATAAGGTGGTCTTATAGCTATATAGCGATTTCTTCCAGGCAACCTTTGGGTTATAGGAATTTCAGAAAATTATAAAGGGGTTGATAGTTGTGACAGTTAATGTAAACAGATACGAATAGTTTGTATAATAACCTAAATAAATACATAAATATATACACAAGAATATATAGAAAATATATATATTCTACAGAAAAAACAATCCTTATCCCGATAGGGACAGGTAATATGCTTTTACCTGTCTTTTAAAAATTGGTTACGTTACTTGCTTATACAGTCTTAACAAAATTTAGTCAGACCATCTTTTTCCGTGGAATGAATAGTTTAATACCGCGAAATCAAAGCTCTTTACCTACATATAGACCCACCCACATGCCATACAGGAAAATAAACGCACCCCCATACAAAGCACAGTGCCAAATCGCCCCATGCCAATCAATGCGACATCGACTCATGATTGGTTACCATACGGCCCCTACAACAATTACCAGTGTAAAATGACCCGCGGAATCTCTACTATCCACGTTTTATCACAGCATTTGAGGGGGACGTCTAGTTCAATTGTAACTGGATAGAGATCACGTGTGATGCTATAAAAGTTTTATTTTCCTCGATTTCCCCTATTTCGGGTATCCCCGGCTCATCCCAGGGGAGCTTGTCCAATCAAATTAAATCCGCGATTGACGTACTGGCGTTTGAATTTGGTATTGTCATTTATGGCTTTGTAATTATTTATTATATTTAGATAGAATACTCTTTGTTGTACACCATAAAACAAGTGAACAATAAACTTAATAGAAAATACAAATTAGGCAACCTTATCGTTTATTAGCGGTTTCTACCACTAAATCTTAGGGTTAGGGAGGTTATATGTGGTAAATAAAAATTTTAACAAAAAATTACCGCCTTCAAATCAGACTTACAAATATGCTCTAAAAAGTAAGAAATAATTGCGGGGAACATCTACCTTGGCTGACGCCGACTCCGAACATAAAAATACGAAGAACACTATAAAATTATACGCAATTATTTCTTACTTTTTAGAGCATATCAGTATATTTGTAAGTCTGTTTTGAAGGCGGTTCTTTTTTTTGTTAATTTTTTTATTTTTTTTTATTTTTAGTGAATCTAAAGTAAACGAGATCCAATGCAGCAACAATCGTAAGCTCATTTCTATTTGATTGCAGACACTTATATTTTCTGCCTTAAACCGTACCCTTACTGTAAGCCGTTGAGGAGATCCATTGATCTTCATATTCAACTACGACTAGCACTTGACCAGACCGAAGTTACTATAGACAACTCAAATACCTGGATAGCCTATAGAAGATTCTGTCGCGTATCGTTCATTTGCTCCTAAGAATTGAAGAGTTCCGTCAGTTTGTCATGGAATCCATCATCAGAACTTAACCAAACTATAACAAAACAACCCTTGAAGTATATCCTTTCCAATAAAAAAAGAATCATCGAAATCGGTTGGCGTGATCTTGAATTATTCGTCCATTTGTCGCGCACATGCTTATGCAAATTTAAGACTTATCCGGTTTTCTTATGGATGNTAAAAACAACCCTTGAAGTATATCCTTTACAATAAAAAAAGAATCATCGAAATCGGTTGGCGTGATCTAGAGTTATTCGTCCATTTGTCGCGCAGATGCTTATGCAAATTTAAGACTTATCCGGTTTTATCATGTATTCCATCATCAGAACTGGATTTAAAAAAAATCGGACCTTATGACAAGCACCGCCTTTCATTTAAAAAAAAATCATCAACATCGATCTACCCAGTCGGGAGATATGGGGTAACAGACATAAAAAAAATACAGACGAATGGTAACCTCCTCCATTTTTTGAAGTCGGTTAAAAATCAAATCAAATCATTTGGTGCTGATTGTGTATATAGTTCAGGTCTTATAATCAGTAAGTGCAACAATCCACCACGTAATGGCATGCAAATATACAATTAAAATTATATTACAAAATTTAACGCTATAATAATTATAGGTCTAAATTAAAATATACAATATGTCAGTTATATTAGTGTATACAGATGATAGTACTAATGACACCGTTGCATATTTTTGAAACGTTTAAATAGCACTTACGTTTGTTGTTGGTTTTTTAAAACTGACGTTTCATTTAGCTGTACTAACATAAAAGTAAAAAAGTAAGTAGCAGCCCATTAACGTCCCACTGCTGGGCACAGGCCTCCTCCCTCATATGAGAGAGGGTTTTTAGAGCATAGACCCACCACGCTGCTCCACTGCGGATTGGCAGGCATAGTACACAAGTGCACTCTCTATTCCTTTACTCTCATAGTCCGGTGTGACGGAAATCCGACACGACCGGAGAGACATCAGGCGCAGGACCGACGCCTTAACGTGCTCTCCGAGACACGGGGGTGGATCACACCGCCAACTTCCCAACTTCGGGAAAATATAGAGAAAATCTTAATAGAAAACTCAATATCGTATTCGAATTGGCCCGACCTGGGACTCGAACCCAGGATCTCATGTCTGTAGTCGAACATGCTAACCACTAGACCAATGAGGCAGTTTGTACTAACATGATGGAGCGTAAATGATGCTAATAAAACGTTTTAAAGATATGATTTTTTAAGTGAAAGCGTCACAAAGATGCAGTTTTTTATGCAAATTCGTTTTCGTTTAGATAGTTTTAATATTTACAAATAACATGTGGCATTTAAATTTGCCACTCGTCATTTATTATATTATTTTTCAGAAAATATAAAATAAATTCAGAAAACATCTTTTCCAAATTTTAAATTGAGAAACACAATGTAATTTCTAATATTGACAAAAACACGTGGCATTTTTATTTTCATTTAGGAGGAATTCAGGGACTTCTATCAACGGAAATAATTAGTCTAGGAACTTCTTTTTATTTGTGAATAGTATATTGTCATAAAAACGCGTAAATATTTTATATCATTTAGATGTCGTTTGCCGAAAATTTGAAGCATGCTTTCTATATTACGTATTTATTTAATCGGGAGGCAATGTGGTACTTTCTTTTCTCGAAATAAGGCCGAAAACTCGAACTTTCGATTCAGGTATGATGAAAAAGATATTAGCAAGTAGATTCTTATATATAAAGTCGTCGCTATAAAAAAAGATTAGAAAAGACACGTTTAGGCATTAATGTGAGCTGTACAGAATTTGTTCGCGACTTTTCCCTTTAAAGTAGAAATAATATATTTTGTTTAATTTAAACTCAATATTATTGTTAAAATCGATCGTTTTCGTATAGTATATTTTTGTTTAACTTAGAGTCCCTATATACATATTTATAGATTCGTATACAAGATGTTTCTTGACTTATAACATGTATATCATTTCCAAGAATAAATTTGTTTTTGCAATTAAAGTAAACCTGTGATTGGTAGGAAATAAAACGCCAATCATAGGATGTTCTTTTTATCGAATATAGTACCAACCACCGTCGTTTGCTTGTCACAATAGTGCACGTTTGCCAGTCGCAAACACCATATAATAATAGACCAATTTGGTAAACACGTTCCGCCTAGGAAGAGGCGGCCCAAACACGTCCTTGACGACCCAGACGACCAGACTACTATTGACAACGCCCCGTACACTATCACACACACACAGCGTCTTCGCCGGCGAAGACGAGGTCCCCGCTATCTGACGCACCCCGGCCGCGGCTCCCAGTCGCGGACCCATGGGCGTCAAGATTAAGCACCTGTCCGATTGTCCTTTTCAACAGCAGCAAACGTTGCTCTAAGCCTAGGTCCGAGCCTCGCAGGAGGCGCCCTTAGAGCAACGTTTTCCCCACGACGCAGCAGGTCCCCTCTCGGTTACACTGTCAAAGCCAGTAGGGCTAACAGCAACTACACACATCGAAAAAAAAAATAAACACGTTCCTGCTGAACTGTTCGAATCGCGATACATAAATCCTCGTCTGGTGACAAGTAGACGGCGGAGCGTCGGAGTGAAGAATCTGGTAGCATTTTCATTTATCCTGAACCGGCAAATCTTCGCAAGAGTGAGCTGCCGAAGGGGCTCACAGAATTGTTATTAGCCTTTTTATTTATAAAATGTCAAACAAACAAGGGAAAAAGGCTACATTTTGCCCAACTTTCTTGAATACTAAAGGTGTTTTTTGTATCAGGTGTAGCGAATGTAAAGTGGTAGTTCAAGGATATGTATATAAAAAAAAATTACAAATAATTAGATTACCACTAATAACCTGTAATTTAACCAACACCTGCCGCTGTTTATGCAGTGTTTTTTTTAAATTTCATTTTAAAGTATTTATATAACCTGACATTTATTGAAAAATTATAAAATGAAAAACATTTTTATTGCGTTGTCGAAATTTACATATATATTAAATGTAAACTAGCTGTCTGTTAACAGAACTTTTGATGCCACATCTAAAAATGGTTTGTGTTGAACTAATTGATCCCTGTGACTTCGTCTGCATATTAGTTCTCATATTTCTGAAGTACCTAGAGAAAATGTGGGAAACTTTTAACCTAAAGACTGACCAAGGTTATCACCAAAACTGATTCAGTAATTTCTTAGGAGTTCAATACATATGTACAGAAGAAATATATAGAAAGACTGGCTTCCTGTCAATGTTAAAGGCATCGGTACTCTATGAGCATAACGCAATATAGTCTGTGGTCGTAAGAAGCCTTTAGCGAGTTGTCAACCGCGAAGCGTTGGTGACGGGCGCAAGGAATAACCCCGCTTCGTGTTTTTATATAATTTTGAAGGGAAGTGCAGTCTCCCAAGCATTAATTGGTTGGTGGGGCCAGTGAAACACTATCGTCGCGTTTTCTAAGCCCATATAGTAGCCCTATATGAAAAATGGCGGGTCATAACGCGACAAGGTTAGCTCGCCCACGCGTTGTCCGCAATAGTCCTTCCTTCCTATGGATTATGGAGTGGATCAGAGAACAATCGTCGCCATCAACAGCCTTGGATGCCTTGGCAGGTTACACACTCTTCACATTTCAATAATACACATACAAAGACACACCCACGCTTCATTCATCTGCCAGGGCTCGTCACCGTCGAGGAGATAGGCGCCGGAAGACCAGGTAGGTGAATCTTCCCTTAAATTTCTCCTTCCGCCGTCTCGGGACTGACTCGACCTGGACTTCCATGGGCCGGGTCCACGGTCGAATCCTTGATAGGGTCATCGCCGGCGTGATCAGGCGTAGTTAGCAATTGTGTAGAAATATGATGAAATCGGAGTCGAATTCTTAATCTAAACCAATCCTAGATCCATAAACTGAGACTGTTATCTATCCAGTTCCTTAAAATAGGCTAGCCGTTTGAAAGGAGTACCATCCACATACACAAACTTATGTAAAAATCATGGTAAATACACTGCTGAGTTTTTGTGGGTTCTTCTCAGAACAGGGCGCGTAGGTATCCTCGTAATTTTAAATCTTAAGTCGTCTTATTTGTCGAATCAAAAGTGCTGTGAAAGCTTATTTAAGTAAAGAACTTTTGATTTGGGTCACATGCGCAGAAATAGTATTTATATATATATACTAGCTTTTCCTCGCGGTTTTGTCGAATAGTTCTTGATTCCGTTATCCCGTTATTAGTGCAAGTTAACTTCGCGAAAAGATGAACGACGAATGTCAAATGAAAAGGTAAATTTCTCAGTAAGTTTCGCGTATATCCGGATCCCGTGGGAATATGGTGAAACATGTTCTTAGTAAGAGATAACATCGCGTAAGGATGATATATACATCTATGTTTATATATGTGGCCTTTAGTTAAGTTATTATTATATTTAATTAGTATATATTATTATTAATTTTGCAACATTTTTATCAGGTCCTGTAGCCTGTCCTTATAAGTTGTATCGGGCTGCGTTCGTGTCGGCACCTGGGCAAGGGATCCAGCTGAAAATCAGCGCTATATGGTCTCCAGACTGTGTAGCATAAATGCTGAGCTGGGTTCATTTTCTAGGTTATGCCACACATCGCAGGGTATTATGAAATATACTAAAATATATTGTGATGTGTGATATTTTCTTCTTTCTTCTTCGTTCATATACCGAAATTCTGGTGGATATTTCTGGCTATCTGGCTTTCTGGGTATCTGGGTGGGTTAAAAAGTAGCCTATCTATTTTCTAAGGCTCTAGAATATCTTTATACCAAATTTCACTTAAATCAGATCAGTAGTTTTGTCGTGAAACCGCGACAGATAGAGTTACTTTTGCGTTTATAATATTATTAAGGAATGCGTGTTTTAATTCTATGTCAATTCTTTATAAACACCACCTACCTTCTCTGTCCATGGTTTAATAAGCGATAAGACCGCCCATTGCACACTAAAAGTACCCAATACTGAGTAATTGTACATCTATTTGTATCGTGGTGTTCAATAAAGTATATTATGTATCTTTCTGTATATAATGTTGTATCTTTAACATATTATCAAGTTATCACAGTCTAGCGTTAATAACATAAATAAGAAAATATTTAAACTTAGTATAGATTATGTATTTCTTTACATATAACGTGTTAGAATACAGTTATAAGTGTTTAATAAAATTTTATTGCACTTCCAGAGGCCACTGAATATTGAAACGTTATTAACAAAATGCTATATAATATTAATACATCGTTTGTTAATATATATATAATCTGCATATTTATTAAAATAATCAAGTCTTCGAATAGTGTGTGTTACCTACGGATCGGATACGTGGTCCCTGACTATGGGCCTCATTCGGAAGCTCAGAGTCACTCAGCGTGCGATGGAGAGGGCTATGCTCGGAGTTTCTCTACGTGATCGAATCAGAAATGAGGAGATCCGTAGCAGAACCAAAGTCACCGACATAGCCCTACGAATCGCGAACCTGAAGTGGCAATGGGCGGGGCACATGTCCGACGAACCGATGGACGTTGGGGGCCGAAAGTGCTGGAATGGCGACCCCGCACTGGACGACTCAGTGTAGGAAGACCCCCAACATGGTGGATCGCCGGTAGCCGCTGGAGCCAGGCGGCACAAGATTGGGCCTTGTGGGCATCATTTCGTGAGACCTATGTCCAGCAGTGGACGTCCATCGGTTGAAGCGACGAAGCGACGAGACGAACGAGTAATGAACTCTATTGATATTGAGGGATCTTTCTGGGGAAAAAAAGGTTAATTAAACGAAATACAGTATACACACCGGCATATTTGGCGGAACATTATAAAAAAATAAAGATTTGATATCTGTATCATAAGCTTATATGATACTGATATCAAATATTTTTTTATATTCCGCTAAATATGCGGATATGTTATATAATACTTCGTAACTTTTTTGAAGCCAGAACTAGAACTAATACACAGAATACTTTACCAAATCTCGGAGCGAAAAAAAATAAAAGTAATGTCAACTACCGCTTGACAAGCCCGATTTTAAGTTGACCTGAAACGATAATTATGTCTCAACTCGGGTAATAAGAAATACAAGCATCTCTCTCCTATTAAGTCATAATGTGTATTATCTATTTCGCTTCTCGGTAACTGTCGTAACAAAATATGAGAGATAACACTAGATAATATAACACCACACACGGACCGATGGACGTTGGGGCCCGAAGGTGCTGGAGTGGCGACCACGCACCGGGCGGCGCAGTGTAGGGAGACCCCCCACAAGGTGGACCGACGACATAAAGAGGGTCGCCGGTAGCCGCTGGAGCCAGGCGGCACAAGACCGGGCCTTGTGGACGTCATTACGTGAGACCTATGTCCAGCAGTGGACGTCCATCGGTTGAAGCGACGACGACGACGACGAATATAACACCAGATAATAGAAAAGCATAAAAACAAATCAGTTACAAAGTGATCGTTACTATCGGTGCGTGTGTTGCATCGAAGGTCATTAAGTTTTTGTGGTATTTTATATTTGTAAACTGTGAGTGTTTATTAGTGATTATTGTATAACTGATGTGAATAAATGAAAGCCCTAGAGGTAAGTTTTAAGTTTTAAGATATAAGCCTATAAATACAAGACGGACTCAAAGTTTAGCGCAACATGACGCTACACCAGAGTCTATAAATAATAAACAAAAAATAACATTGTATAGTTTAACTATTAGCAAACATAAAAATCGTAACATTTGGTAGTCTTTCATGAACATTTAAGTTCCAAGAGACTTCTTAGTCTATTGACTACAAACTTCCAGACACGAGATTTATATACATATATATACACATGAACTGCCTCATTGGTCTAGTGGTTAGCATGTTCGACTACAGACATGAGGTCCTGGGTCCCGGGTCGGGCCAATTCAAAATTCAATATTTAGATTTAGTCAATATTTCCCCAGAGTTGGGAAATTGGCGGTGTGATCCACCCCCGTACCTCTGAAAGCACGTTAAGCCGTCGGTCTTCGCCTGATCTCTCTCCGGTCGTGTCGGATTCCCATCACATGGGACTATGAGAGTGAAGCAATAGAGAGTGTACTATGCCTGCCAATCCGCAGTGAAGCCCTCTCTCATGCGAGTGAGGAGGCCTGTGCCCAGCAATGGGACGTTAATAGGCTGCTACTTACCTTATATACATATGCCTATTACTTATATCGATATATGTAATACATAAGATTTTTTACGAAATTAAGTAAAATAACAAGATGCAGTGTGATGTATATAGACTATTACAGAGTAAACTTTTCTTTCTCAAGCTGCTATACCAACGCAAGCGAAACGATACAATAACTATGAAACATAATAGCAAATGATTATCCTTTATTAATATACTCGTAAAGTAGGTAGGGTATGAGAGATAGCAAGATAAAGAAAAATTATGTAACTTAGTGACACTGAAAATTATATTAAGCCACATTACACTTTGAAGACTACCCTCAATAATGTGAATATTCACTACGCCAACAGAGGTCTTTTTTCTAATTTATTTGAGTCGGAACTAGTGGGAGCAGTTCCACCATAAATCTATCCTATCAGCAAAGAAATACTACCAAGTACTTAGCCTTCCAACTGCCTCATTGGTCTAGTGGTTAGCATGTTCGACTACAGACATGAGGTCCTGAGTTCGAGTCCCGGGTCGGGCCAAATTCAAAAATCAATATTGAGTTTTCTATTAAGATTTTCTCAATATTTGCCCGAAGTTGGGAAGTTGGCGGTGTGATCCACCCCCGTGCCTCGGAGAGCACGTTAAGCCGTCGGTCCTGCGCCTGATCTCTCTCCGGTTGTGTCGGATTCCCGTCACATCGGACTATGAGAGTNTGTTAACAAACTGCTAAACGGATTTTCATGTGGTTTTCGCCAACAGATGAGTGACTTTTGAGCTAGATTTGCTTTACATTCTTACACATTGTAAAACAAATACCAAAGTCTACCTTTCTGACAAAACATGTAGTCATAATATGTTATATTACGCTAGCTATTATGTTATATATTTAGTTAGTTTATATATAGATTAGAAGATAGATAAATAAGGATACTAGAGAAACAAATCAAGAAACGTGTTTTTAGATATATGACTCGATAATATTCATAATTTATTGTTTGGTTTGCCGTATCAATTGTAATCTGTAACAGCCCTCTCGGGTATTGCAAAACGCGGTGAAAGGCAATCGCTTGAGAAATAGACGACAATTTCGCGTACAGAATACAGATGCTGTTATACGTAACGTTATCTGTTAGGTAACATAACCTTGGACACTTGGCTAATTAAAAAAAAAAACTAAACGTCATTGATGACATTTTCTTTTTTCAATAGAAATAAATCGGTAAAGGATTTATAAGTACATCCGATGTTAACTGAATCCAATACCTACTTAAAGAGCTAAAAGAATAATGACTGCAATACTTGCGATGACTTATTTATATGTATAATACTTCATAATTTTTCGTTTCAAAGTCAAGTGACGATTTTATTTAGTAAAACACAATCTTAACACACGGCTACATGTTTTAATCCTAAGATATACATACATAGCATCACGCCTCATTCCCATAGGGGTAGGCAGAGCCAACATCCTTCCACTTGCCACAATCCTTGCATAACTCCTTCGCTTCTTTCATTCTCATTAAACCTTTCATACAAGTTCGTCGGTTTAGAGTACTCTTGACTTCGCCCTTATTTAAAATGTCCTGGATTTGATCCAGGAACGTTCGCCTTGGTTTTGCCCTTCCAACTTTCGCATTCACTCTTGACTCATAACTCTTGATCTTCTTATTAATTATACTATATTTAACGTTCTTTTTATACGTTACTATTTCTACCTATCTATAAAGAATTTGTATATCTAGACCAGCGGTCAGGAAATCGGGGAAAACTACGCCAAATGGGTTAAAATGAAACTTTTGTGAGTAAAAAGTATATATTTTTAATTTGTTTCAATGTTTTATTCAATTATTCATGTTCTATGTTTTCAACTATATGATTTATTTCTAAATTTTGTTTGTACCGCCTTTTTATTATTATTTGTTATAGTACCCATAATTGTCAAGCCTTAATTGTACCCAAATGGGTTTCAATTATATATAGTTGAGGCAAAAAAAAATTTCCCCTAGAGAAAATATAAGTAAATGATAATTTTTTGTTATTTTGTAATTCACATGATATTTTTTCATATATTATTAGACGAAATAACTAGTTAAAATTTTATATATAGCCCCCATAACAAATATTTTTTAATTGAAATGGTTTTTTTCGCGAAAAAATTCACTTTTGTGACGAAAATGATATATGTTTTTTAAAATCAAGTAGCTAATAAAATGAATAAAATATATATTACATAATGTTATAACTTTATTATTAAAAATAAATTATTTCTATTTGATAGGTATATAATCTATTCTTTTATTTTCTCCAAAAATTTAATTTAAAAAAGCTTTTTTATGAGGGCTATTTATAAAACTTAAAGCTTTTTTGTCTAATAATACAAGAAAAATTTCATATGAATTATAAAATAACCTTTTCATTTACTTATATTTTCTGTGCGGCCAATGTTTTCCTCAACTGTATATTACATATATTACTATTATTGTATTTAAGTATTACATTAATAAATTGAATAAATGATGTTTAACTTAAATTTTTAGTTATTATTTTCTTTTCAAAACTATCATGGGGGCTATAATATGAAAGATGCTAAAAAGAAGCGTTTGCTCGTCATGGGGTAACATCAACTTAAACAAAAATATTTTTGGGATAATAATTCAAAAAGTTCCTCGACCGCTGCTTTAGACCTTTATTTTTCTCTAAAACTTAAAATTTCTTCTTCTTTTTCTAAGACGCTACAGCCTGACCGAGCACATTAATCCAGACTGCTTCTTTGGCTTTGGATTTCCAGTTCTGTACATTTATACATTTGACGTTTTGAACGCCATTTCAACTTAATCCTGCCTATCTTACTTCAGTCGTCCGTTTGTCCAGCTCCAGCAGCTGCCTAGAAATTATAGTCCTACCTATTTTGATGAGGTGTCTTAACCAACACAACCTCTACAAAGCGTGCAAAAATTTTGCTCTTTCAATTACTCTTTTTCAATCTATGTATACATTTCACGTTATATTAAAGGCTGTCAGGCATCTCAACTGGCCCTGACTCTCTTTTTTAACCATTCGATTGTCCTTACAGCAGCTGTTTGGTCTCATTCTTTCTGATAATATATCCTGCCCATCATAAGCGTCCAAATTTAATCTATCGCACAACGTAGAACTAGTAACAGTCTTTGTTTTCCAAAAAAGCTCGAATAATTTGTCTTTAAAGTTTTGTGATACTTTAAATGTAATATTACATAACTAAGGCTATTCAAGCTGCACGTTAGCAGTATCGTCATAAAAAGAAATAACACACCAGACGTGTCCGACAAAAACTAGCTTCGTAGTCCGTAATAGCCATCCCACGTTTAATTTATAGGATAAAAAAGGACATACCGACCGTCAGATCACCTATGATTATGGAGGGTTGCACCCCTATTACATTAATATGAACCCTTTCGGCCGATTCATTATTTCTAAAACGTAAACGTGCTTCGGCATTCACCTTGGGTTATTTTTTCTTTCCTATTATTTTAGTGTGACGCGTTGCTTAGTTTTATACTGCGACTGAGTCTTTTTGATCTAATTGTCAACCTATGTTGTCAATCTGTCTCATAAATTCGATTTTTCTTTATTATATTAACAGAAATAAGAAAAAAACTATCGTTTTGTTCCCTACTTTCTATTAATATATTGATTTTCCAGCAAAACATTTTGGTTTGTTATTTTCTTAATATGAAAAAAATACTAATGACAATATGCTAATGACGATGTGATAACAAGAAAACTCGTAGTTTAATTAATGAATTTATGATTAAAATATGGTGAATATGTACAAATTTATAATATTTTCAATTTATTTCCCTTTATCTTTAAACAAACAGTATATATAACACACAAAATCAAAATACCTTACACCAAAATCAGTTTCCCAAGATTCATATTACTTATAATTTAAAACTAAGTGTAGATAAGTTATGAAATAATCTACTTCATATAGAAACTAGACTTAATTTTAGGAAGTAGTGTATTATTGACACATAATATGTAATAAGTTTGTTATTTATTTATCGGTAATCCAACAGCGTTTTAACAAGTTGTTACATAGAACTGGATAACACAAACTATATAATATTTGAAATAACAGAGTAAAGATTAAGAAGTCTGAATTTAATAAAAAGAAAAAACCGAGATATTTGATATGTATTTATGAAATCTTATGTACATGTAAGAATGAGTGAGTGTATTTGTGAGTAAATTGGTTTTTGTTGGTAAAATTTCGTCGTTTTAGAAGAATTAGTGTCTGTTGAAGAGAGAGATGAAGTAAAACGAATCCAGAGAAAAGCATGTACTGCTTACAACTTATTATGCATATGTTATCTGAATATCTTGTTTTAGCATATAAAACGTAGTATTGTATCATATATAATTTTCAGAGTATAAGAAATGCCTAATAAATATTTGCGTGAAAATCCGCCTTTTTATGGTCTGAAAACTATTATCAAACACGCAATCGGTCCTAAAATATCTCTTTTTTTCTTTGTTATCGATAAACTTGAAAACTTTTGGACCGATCGGCATGAGACCATGACCATTCGACGCGGAATTAATTGTAAAAGGTTTTAGACTATTCAGTTTTCGAATTCCATCAACCCTTTACCATTTTTTTTTTCAAATTTATGTGGACAGTCATTTGTTTCTGGTACGAAAACTCGAGCGCACAAAGCCCGGCAAAATGTCTAATGTCACTTCACTGCTTATAAACGCGTTTCCACACCCTCTCACGCATTCACCCACCCACTCCCACGCACTCCCACACAACCACCCACGCATCCACCTACGCATGCCCACGTATCCACCCACGCACTCCCACGCATCCACTCACGTACTCCCACGCATCCACACGGTTGTGACATGAATTATTAGACCGTTGTCTATAGCAACGGTTTTGTTAATTCATTCTGGGTTATGTAAAGATGTCATTTATTTACGCTATCTTTTGTTTCAAAACAAAAAAGATTCTGTGTATCATTTAATTGATTGTGTTTTGTTTAGTATTTGTATAACTGAAAGCTGCCACATTCCAAATCTTTTTGACAGAACGAAGTCTGTCGGGTATACTAGTTTATATATATTATCAGGATCGTTTTATGTTGTAACATTAAAGTTAATTTATAAATATACAATAGTTAAAGGTTTCACATTTTAATTTTGTTCTTAACAGAGAAAATAAAACAAATTCGCTTATTAAAAAAAGTATTTAAAATGTGCATGTAATTTACTAATGAAATAGTTCAGTTGCTAATTAAATATAAAACTATAGGTGTTGGTTTTATCGTTTGAAATATTTATAACGCAATCTACAATTTAAATTTTTACGAGCTGTATCAAAAATATTATGTAAAACGTTGCAAATGAAATGTTACATCACGCTAAACAATTCACAGGTGGTCGCTATTAATAAATTATCAAAACAATATTTATATTCTTATAGTATTATTAAAAGACAGTTAAATGAATTTCAATTCAATATCGTGTTGTAATTATATACTTTTTTGGTGTGACTAGCCAAGCACATAATAGTGTGCAATATTTAATCTAACACTTTTATATAACCTACATAAGTATTTCTACCTTTGTCCCTTGTAGAGTTTGAAAACTTCCAATATGCCCCATTAGTTTGGGAAAAAAAATAAGATTTGGTTTTACCCGGCTGAGTTTATTGTGGGTTCTACTCAAGACAGAGCGTGAATGAACCCTCTTAAATTTAGATTTATAGGCGTTCTTTAATGTCATTATCATTAATACATTGGAAAGAGTGTGTGGAAATACTTATATTTGACGATTTTTGAAGTGAAACTTCTAAGGCGCATGAGTGTAATTTTTTTACGGACGAAACGTCACCTACTTACAAATAACATGTGACATTTTAATTTGCCACTCGTCATTTAATAATTCAATATACTATTTTTCATAAAATATTTTATAAATTCTCTTTAACCAAAATTTAATTAATAATTTCTTATGACAAAAGCATGTGGAAATTTTAGTTACAATTTGTCATTTGTGATTTCAATGAATTATTTGTATTAATTTTCGACACTTTTAATATCTTAATGGCAATTTTTTCTCCTCCGAAGTCTTTGTACGTTCGCACTTTTACTTTACTGTTATGACGCTTGGTAAGTAATAATACAGTCTGAGATAGAAGTTCGCTAATCTGTTAAGAGGTAATTTACATCTTATGGTTTCTACACAGCATCGAACCGAAACAAAAATCTATTTGCTTGGGGGTACGTTTTTGCTGGTAGGATGGCATTTAGCCATGGCGAAGATTCCTGGGACCTCTGCTTGCAATTCCGTCAAAAGGTACTTCATATCCATCTTGAAAACTACTCACGATTGAGAATACTCCTTTCGCAATCTAAACAGTCATAAGGTTCAGTAAATACGATAATAATATCGCGTAATAATTCAAATACGTCGTATCAAGGTTCAATTATACTTGGTTTGAATACACTCCCCCTTCCATTTGAAAGCGCAACGTTTCCAGCATGACGTATCACCTCTGCATATTAATTCAGCGTTTAATTTCTATAATAATACACACGTACCCTAATGTTTACTGCCTCAGTGGTCTAGTGGTTAGCATGTTCGACTACAGACATGAGGTCCTGGGTTCGAGTCCCGGGTCGGGCCAATTCAAAAACCAATATTGAGTTTTCTATTAAGATTTTCTCAATATTTGCCCGAAGTTGGGAAGTTGGCGGTGTGATCCACCCCCGTGCCTCGGAGAGCACGTTAAGCCGTCGGTCCTGCGCCTGATCTCTCTCCGGTCGTGTCGGATTCCCGTCACATCGGACTATGAGAGTGAAGGAATAGAGAGTGCACTTGTGTACTATGCCTGCCAATCCGCAGTGGAGCAGCGTGGTGGGTCTATGCTCTAAAAACCCTCGCTCCTCGGAGTGAGGAGGCCTGTGCCCAGCAGTGGGACGTTAATGGGCTGCTACTTACTTACTTTTTTTTACCCTAATGTTTTGTTTTAATACCACTCTGCGAAGTCGGTAACGGTTTGCAGCATACTATTCTTAATAAATACAAAGCTACAATTCTAAGGACGTATATGCTAATTCATTTGAAAAATATTGTCGTGTTTTGCAATCGGAAATCTTATAAATGATGGTTATTTTGGCAGTAAATCTATCGAGGAACCCGAAAGCACATTTCAACAATATTGATATGTAATTTAGGATTAACAATTACTTAATTTTTAGGCATCAAACTGAGTATAAGTTACGTTAGACGCTGAATTAAGACCGCTCCCGAAAACGAAAACAGACGATAGTATTTATGACACCCATAATGATGGGACGCTCAAAAATCGATACTGATTTAAAGATATCGTATTTTTGAAACATTTAACTAAGCATTATTTACGCTACATCATATTTGTACAGCAAAATGCATTAATTTATGTAAAAAATCAGCAATTAAACAAAAAGTAAAAAAACAGAAGACGCTTGGGTCAACGAACGCACGGACGTGGCGCAGCAGTTTTTTGCACTTCCGCTCAATTTAGTCGTTTCTTCCGCTAATTTATTATCGTTCATTTACGTCTACTGACATGATGGAGCGTAAAATATGCTAATAAAACTTTATCGATCAGGATCGATTTTTTTCGTCACATCATCAAAGGTGTCATTGCTACTATCGTCTGTCTTCGTTTTCGGGATCGGTTTCCTAACACCCTGTATATCATTGCGTTTCCTCTCTTACAGTACGAATAAATTAGACGAAAAGGATAGCAATATAATAGAAAATTTACAATAAAGTAAGATGTATATTTAATTTTTGACATCGCTGAGATATAGTTTATGAGACATGTCATGAAAAATCCTCTTAAAATCAAAATCTTTACGAAAACTGACAAGTGACAGCTATTATAAAAAATAATTTGCAAATTCAAGATGTGATCAAATATTTGTTTTAAAATTATTAAAAAAAAATATGTAACAGGACGAGACATGAAACATTCGTAACTTAAAAGCATAAAAAATAACATCAAATATGTGTGAAATGTGTATAGATAATTTTTTGGTAAAGTGCGATCCTAGTCACGTTGAAAGGCATTCTGACAGCTCTGATTTTGAGAATGCCCACGAAATTCCTGTCGTTGCTCCTAAACAAGGCAATCACAGCCTTTTTAATAGCAAATCTCGTAAGACTAAACAAGAAAAAGATGTTATAAATCGCAGAATTTGCAATAGTTTTCGCCTCCATAGTGTTAACTCAAAATGTGGTAGAAATACAACTGAATTGAAGACAAATCAAAATGAACAACTTTTGAGCAGTGATAAATACATAAACTGTAAATCAAATTATCGTGATAAAGAGAATGTAAGGGTAAGTGTTCATAAAAATAATGGAGATCAGATATTCCATTTCAAAGAAAAAAGTAGTACCCGTTCACCTGTGCGAAATAAGATTGTACCATGTTTATCCACTATGTTAAAACGTCCTAATAACTATAAAACAAGTTGCATTAGACAAAATCAGACCGATATTTTCACTAGCAATTATTATAATAAAGCACAGTATGCAAATTGTGATCGCAAGCATATAAAAAAATGTAATAGACAGCATGGAGGCTTTTCAATTCAACCAGTCTATGCAGTTAATGAAAATATTACCGGTTTTCCATTTCAAAGAAACGATGATCGTGTAACTTTAACACAACTCGAAACAATCAATAAAAATATTTCTGATCAAAGTTACGATTGCAGTTTGTCTTCAGGTTCTGAATTAGAAGACATTAAACCTCATAGACATAAAAAGCTCATGAAACAAATAATGGATAAATTGGAAAAAAGAATAAAAAGAGAATATGCTAACTCAGGAAAAATTAGGAATGAACAACAACAATATCCATCAAAATTACAATTAAAATCTCCCTGTCAAATTTTTACTTCTTCATCTTGCCAAGCAAAATGCGCTTCAACTGATTCAGACGGCCTTAGTAAAATGCCATCTAATTCATCTGCTTTTTGGGATTTTCTTTTACAAAAAATGAAATATCAGATACAAAAAGCAGAAGTGTCAAAACAAAAAGGATTTGATTGCGCACAGTCGTGTGACCCTTGTACCCCAGAAAGTTGTGAATTCTTTAAAACCGCCCAAACGATGACCAAAGCGACTCAAAAAAAATCCGACCAATCACACTCGCAAGAATCAAAACTCAGTGGAGACCAGCGGGAGCGAACATTTAAATCTGATGGCTGCTGTACAGACAGGCAAAATACAGACCTGTCTTCAAGCGAAACATCAAATGTATCAAATAAAAAGAAAAATTCAAAAACAGAAGTTATTTGTAAATGTTATTCCGACAAAAAACACAAAGCCCAACCAAAAGATTCACCCTTATCGGGCAAACCATCACCAACAGAGGATGGAAGACCATGCCAAGAGAAACATGACGTTATTACAAAGGCAATTTCTGAAAAATATAAAGGGGAAATTCTGTGTATACATAATCCACCTTGCGTTTTAATAAACGGTTGTCTCAATTTACCCCCACCTAAAACATCTTCTGTTACCCAGGGGAACTTTTGGCCTGTAACTCAACCTAAGAAGTCTAGTTTCGCACAAATGTGTCGCAAAATGAAACGTTCCAAGCAAAAGAGTTTGGATCAATCAATTCAATATCACCCTCCTTACACTGACGTGCAGGAATACCTACCAGAATGTAGAACTGAGAAGATTGTTCAAAGTGTTTGCAATCATAATCCTCCATGTGAGGTTGTACATGGCTGTCATAAGGCGAAATTTAATCCGACATTGCAAAATTCTTGTGTCCACGTTCCAATGTGTCCTAAATATCCAGAATGTTTGCTAGAGAAAAGAAACATGGATAACAAAACTTGCATTCATACTCCCAGATGTCCCGAACTACCTCTATGTTCAAGGAAATATATAATTCTTACTGCAAAGGAAAATGTTTCAACACAAGTGAAACCAAAAATAAAAATCGGTTGTCGTCATCAGCCACCCTGTTTGATGATACCGAAATGTCTTGCACAAGCAATATGTGGAGACTGTATTCCAGGTAATGCTATACCTGGTTGTATCCATGAGCCAAGTTGTGAGATGATTCCAGCGTGCTGCAGAAAACAGGTCAAAGACTTGGCTTCTGTTCCTTCTCAATATCCGAATGCTTCTTGTCGAATCGTTTAAGTACAGAGTAAGTAATTATCAGTTACATATCTTTCCAATTGAATTATATAGATTTCTTCTTCTGTCTATAACCTGTTTTTGTCAGGTTTTGCAATGAATGGTCCCTTAAAGTACTCATTGGCACCTATTCTATTCCCTTTATATATTTTTTCTGATTTCTCTTTTTATAATTCATTGTAGTTAGTTGGTAAATCTTATTTTTATCAATAACTTTGTCTATCTGTAACGCTTCGTTCTGCTTATAATACGATAGTACATACAAGGCATCACACCTCATTCCATCAGGGTAGGCAGGGACCACGTTCTTCCACTTGCCATAATCCTTGCATATCTTCTTCGCTTCTTTCATTCTCATTAAACCTTTGATTTAGTCCAGGAACGTTCGCCTTGGTCTTCCCCTTCCAACTTTCGCATTCACTCTTGACTCATAAATCATTTTTGTCAGTCGCCGTTCATTCATTCTCTCTACGTGCCCAAACCATCTATGCAAACCTTTCTCAATTTTAATCACTACACCTTCTTTTATACGTTCTCTTATCACACTATTTCTTATTTTGTCACTTAGTTTTAATCCGCTCATACTTCTCAACCGCATTAATTTTACTTTTATGCTTCTTCTGCCACATCCAACTTTCACTACCATACGTAAGTGTTGGCACCAACACTCTTCCATGCACAGCCAGTCTGGTCCTTTGAGACACCCTCTGGCTAGTCATAAAGGCCTATAATAAGATAGGTATTCCAATTAATTAATTTGGGCTACGTGATATCTCTAGTTTATCAAATCAAAATAGGATCAAAAGGGTTAATTTTCGAAATAAGGTGCGTCTTCTTTATCTGGCATGAGAAATCTATTGAGTCTCGTGACCGAGTTTGCTTATTTTGCGATAAAACATACTTTGCAATGATACAGTTGATAATCTTTCATTGTCAAGTATTAACACGACAGGAATTGGTCTTATGCGACAAGAATGAGACAGCTGTTACATCCAATGAGATACTGCTTTGAAATAGACCACATTTGTCGTAATTGTATCTGACGTTTTGAGTTTAACTTAGATAGAACCAGCTTAAAACAAATTTTGCATGTGGACTATCCTTACGTGTTATTAAATGAAATTTACGCCACGTGTGTTTTTTTTTGCGCTGGGAAATGCCTTTACGCACCCCGATAAAAGCGGATCCCTCCCCATCCATGAGTGAGATCACTAGAGGTTCCCTAACTGCATTCCACTCTAGTGACCCGGATGGTACCGACTATGAAGATCTACCACTCAATAGAGTGAGGCCTGAAGTGCATAAGTGCGACTTCTGCCACCAAACCTCTTCTGACGGCGAGGGAAAGCTCCAGCCTCTTGCTCCCTTGTCCTCCCATTTGCCTCCTTCAGCGAGATGACGGTCTCGCAAAAGAAAGCAACCACCCTCCAACCAACTTCACTGGAGAGCATTACCCCAATTATGCTCTCCAGTGAAAGATCTCCTCTAACCAGCGACAACAATATATGCCGCTGGGGTGCCCACGCTGGACACTCCGCCAGGGTATGGTGCGCCGTATCTACTTGCTATAAACACAAAAACTATTGAACAGTATTTAAAGCAGTTTTCACCAATGATTTTTGAAGAAGATATACATATAAAAATGAGAAACTATGTCACTTTTAATAAATTGGTTGCAATATAATTATAATTGTTTAAAGGGTCTGAAAAAATAAGCCGTTTGAGAGCTTTCATTGAAAACGCTGCATAATCCTTTCGAGATGATGCCATTATTCCTCTTTCATAGATCTAAACTAAAGTCCAAGGTATCTTTTGAAGATAGCTCACTATATGCATTGAATCTACTAAGAAAATTGTTTTAATAGAAAAGTTATTTAGATGGATAAAATATTATTTTTTATTGATTCATATTCATTAATTTGTTCTTTTAAACCATGTAATTTAAATTGATATCTTAGGAGACATCAGAAATATATGTTTTCTGCTATTTCTATATTAGCTGATCGTCATCAGGCAGAAACTATGAAATGAAATGAAATGAAATGAAATGAAATTTTTCAATCAATATCAGTTATATATATATATTTTTTTTGTAAGCGATGAATCTATGATGAATGGCAATATTTTGATTGATGGGCAACAAGTGGAAGAGGTGAAAGAATTTGTATACTTGGGATCTAAATTTACAAAGATGGAACATGTGAAAGTGATATTAAAAGGAGTGAATGCAGGGAATACGGTAAATGGTGCTCTACACGCCTTTACGAATATCCAGATGGTGTCGCAAAGCGCCAGACTGGCTGTGCTTGCTGGAGTGTTGGTGCCAACACTTATGTATGATAGTGAATGTTGAGTATGGCAGAAGATTCACATAAGTAAAATAAATGCGGTAGAGATAAGAGCGGATTGAAACTGAGTGACTGAGTAAGAAAAACTGTGAATAGACTAAAATTGAGAAAGGTATGCTTAGATGGTTTGGGCATGTAGAGAGAATGATTGAAAGGGGACTGACAAAGAGGATTTATGAGTCAAGAGTGAATGCGAAAGTTGGAAGGGGAAGACCGAGGCGAACGTTCCTGGACCAAATCCAGGACATTTTAAATAACGGCCAGGTCAAGAGTACTCTAAACCGACGAACTTGTATGAAAGTTTTAATGAGAATGAAAGAAGCGACTGAGATATGCAAGGATTATGGCAAGTGGGAGGACGTTGTCTCTGCCTACCCCTATGGGAATGAGGCCTGACGTATTGAAATACTCGTACATTAAATATTTCGAGTATTTTGTAACAAATGATTTCATTTTATTTTAATTTCATTTTATTAAATCTATCCGTGTGCTTACTTAGTACCCATCTCAGAAGTGAAACTTCTTTGGCAAACTAATTTTTAAATCTTGTTTTTTATTTACACAAATTTAAAACTTTACATTTCAGTAATTTAATTGTCATTTAAATATTGAAAATGCCGAAAATTAATACAAATAATTGTAAATAAAAATGTCACGTGTTATTTGTAAATATCCAAACTTCCTAATCTTCAAAGGAATTAGCATAAAAAACGCTGCACGTCTTCGTGATGTTAATCACACGTTTTGATCCGTCAATATTTTATCCTAAAGCCTAAAGAAGTTTCACCTTAAAAATGTAGGCTTGTTATCCTCAACTACGCGAAACCGAGAAGCGTAGCTTAGTTTTTGCTATACTATTACATTAATTTTATTTCGATAACCTTATCGTGGCCTGTCACAATTATTTTCATCAATTAATGAATATCTCTTTTGACAATCACTTAGAACCTGACAATAATTACATCTTAAAAATACTTTTTTCTTAATATTAAGAGTGAAATTCATGAATGGAATACTTTATTGAATTTTTTGTGACTCGATTGAGTTTTAATTCTTATCTTTGTAAAATACAGTGTAAATTTTGACATAAATGCTTGATAATAATAATTTTAAGTAACTCACACTTTGTATTGGACGACATTTGATGTTAGAGCTTGATTTCGGTGAGGGCCAGGTCAAGAATACTCTAAACCGATGAACTTGTATGAAAGGTTTAATGAGAATGAAAGGAGCGAAGTGGATATGCAAGGATCGTGGCAAGTGGAGGGACGTGGTCTCTGCCTACCCCTATGGGAATAGGACGTGATGCTATGTAATAAATAGGGAATATATTATTTATGTTTATGAACAGCATTTCTGTTCTGTCCACGCTTTCTAGTATCGATATATTCCAGGATGTTGCTAGTTATATTATTCTGATTGCAGTTACACTTTTTAGGTGAACAATATACGCTGATAAGGCTTCTTTTGATTTTGAAATCGTGGATTATTGTGAATATTGGCGTCCATTGACCGTGAACCGTTTTCATTATCAAGTGTGAATTTGGATAATTTGCGAGCTGCAACTAATTGGGAACCAAACAATAAAGTCTTAGACAGACAATTCGTTCGTTTTATTTATATATACACTAGCAAAGTCCCGCGGTGTCACCCGCGTAGATACCGATCTGGTGGCAGTGGATAGTCTACAAGTCGGACTATAGATTTATTTTCGTAAACAGAAAAGTTTTAATTTACGTTTTACGTTAAGATACACACTTTCATAATCTAATCAATATACAGATTTTACTTTACAACGAATATCTTCGTCGTCGTCGTCGTCGTCGCTTCAACCGATGGACGTCCACTCCGACATCCAACCGATGGACATCGGTCTCACGTAATGACGTCCACAAGGCCCGATCTTGTGCCGCCTGACTGCAGCGGCAAGCGGCGACCCTCTTTATGTCATCGGTCCACCTTGTGGGGGTCTGCCTACACTGCGCCGTACGGTGAGGGGTCGCCACTCCAGCACCTTCGGCCCCCAACGTCCATCGGTCCTTCGGACTATGTGCCCCGCCCATTGCCACTTCAGGTTCGTGATTCGTAGGGCTATATCAGTGACTTTGGTTCTGCTACGGATCTCTTCATTTCTGAATCGATCACGTAAAGAAACTCCGAGCATAGTCCTCTCCATCGCACGCTGAGTGACTCTGAGCTTCCGAATGAGGCTCATAGTCAGCGACCACGTTTCCGATCCTTAGGTAAGCACTGGCAACACGCACTGTTCGAAGATTTTAGTCTTTAGGCACTGAGGGATATTGGACGAAAATGTCTTCCGGAATTTCCCGAACGCTGCCCCGACCGAGTTGGATTCTGCGGTTGACCTCCTTCTCGATATTGGACCTGCCTAGCTGGACAACGAATATATATCTAACTAATACATTTTAAATTCGTAACATCATTTACGTAGAATATCCGGCATTAGCAAGTTTAAAAATAGTCTACCGGTATTGAAAAATTCTTGATTTCAAGGAGATATAGGTATATCGGTGGGTATCCGTGCAATAAGCGCTGACTCTCCAGTTTCAGGCCAAGTATAAGGGTCGCTACAATTTTCATATTGAAGTTTTAAATTTTATATCTTGTGAATGGGATGTCCGATTTTAATAATTTGAAAAGTATTTTACTGGTATATAAACGGTCTTTAATAAAATAACATTAATAGGATTATGATTATTACAAAGGTATGAAAGATATGCTATGATTATTCTCGCCACTTACTGGTATAATTACAGTAGTTGGGCATATGGTATTATAGACTTTCTTGTAGATATTAATACTTTCTACAATATTGTAGAACATTTTTTTGGTCTATCATCAATTGTTTACCCAGCGCACACGATGACAGATTATTATTCCTCTTTATAATATTAGTTTAGATACTCGTATATACTATTTTGTGTAAAGGGGATGTAAGTTGTTATTCATTAGGTGATGAAATATCAAATTTTAAACTTGATAGGAGTCTAAGCTTGTAATTAATATTTTACATATGATGTTAAATGATCATACGCCCATATGTGATAAAAAAATAATAGGTAATGTACTTTAAACAAATGAGTCTCTTGCCAGTATCCTCTCGATTAAGTCGTGTTCACGATCCTATGGTAGATTCATTACCAAAGAACTAATTTTGGTTAAACATACACCAAATTACGGTATACATATATAAAAAATAAAGTAATTGTAATACCTCAAAGTAACATGTTTTTACTAAATATGTACGAATGTTTTTACGCAACTTTTTCTTTTGAGTGCTATGAGTAAATGGCTAAAAATTCGCAAATACCATGTACAACATAATTGTTTCTTTTTAAAAGTTCTAAAAAAAGTCTTCGGCAACATATGTCTATCTTTTAAGATTGGCGCTCTATAACCTTTGATATGCCAACCAATTTTTTTCCTTTTATCTCTCAGAGATGCCGAAGGAGTTTAGCTTGTTTTATTAAAAACTTTCTAACATCTATTGAAATTTCAATAAAACTTCAAAATCTGGCACGATAGTATCTTTTATCAACCAGTAACGTAACATTTGTCCACGTAACAAACATTAAAAGGTTATAACACATCTTTTTAGTGTCGCATTTCATTACACAAGGCACAATCTAACACAACGATTAACAAACAAAGAATTCCAAATGACCAAACTCGATTGTTACGCGTCCCCGGAATATTTTATTTTTAAATCTATTCAATGCAAATTGAAGATCTTTCAACCCGAGGCATTCTCTCACGGAAAAATTCGTAAACTGCATCCTCCATACTAATGTACTCGGTATGATCGGTTAGATTGATACAAACAGGGTTTGTCCCTCGATATTTGGATGGGAAGCCCTTTATATATCAAATACCCTTCCGAGAAATTAAAATTTCTATGTATTCTTTAATTCTTGTATCAATTCGTACTTTTCCTGTTCATCCAAGCCAAGTCGCACATGATAGAAATCGAATGTGCACAAACAGCAGTTATAAAGACAATGCCTGGAAGATTTCCAACACAGGAAACTGGGAACAGGAATAAGGGAACTGATTTACTTACTGTACGAAAATTATACATACAAAGGTGTGTAATCTGCTCCCATAAAACACAAATAATCCCAGAAATATACGGGCACAAAGACATTCGAAACAAATACATTGGACAAGAAGCGCCTTTGCGTCGCACCAATTTCCCTAAATGTCTCAATTGCTGTACAATAAAATAAATAAGGGTACGACCTAAGGTTCTGAGACGTGGTCGCTGACTATGGGCCTCATGCGGAAGCTCAGAGTCGCTCAGCGTGCGATGGAGAGGGCTATGCTTGGAGTTTCTCTACGTGATCGAATTAGAAATGAAGAGATCCGTAGTAGAACCAAAGTCACCGACATAGTTCTACGAATCGCGAACCTGAAGTGGCAATGGGCGGGGCACATAGTCCGAAGGACCGATGGACGTGCTGGAGTGGCGATCCCACACCGGACGCCGCAGTGTAGGCAGACCCCCCTTAAGGTGGACTGATGATATAAAGAGGGTCGCCGGTAGCCGCTGGAGCAAGGCGGCGCAAGATCGGGACTTGTGGACGTCATTACGCGAGACCTATGTTCAGCAGTGCACGTCCATTGGTTGAAGCGACGACGACGACGACGAAAATAAATAACGCAGAACACATTATGAAATTAAACAGCCACACATTGAAAAAAAAAATTCCTAATGGTCTAGACTATAATGTAACAGAAAATATGTTAATTTAATTACACACACACATACACATACACACATGGACGCACACACATACATACATACACAACCGCTAATATTAATTTTATACCTTATACTATCTAATGTTTTAGTTTTAAATTAAGTTTTCATTTTTAATTTTCCCTTAAATAACTAGATTAGGCGTAGAATAAATTGTAAACTTGGAAAGACACTGACCCCTAAATCACGGGCTCACCTAGTTTAGGGGTCCAGGGTATTTTAATTCTGTATCATTCTTTTTATGCCCAAATAAATAAAGTTATTATTATGCAATCATCTCCAAAACTATAGATTTGGTTGACTTAAAATTTTACTTAACTACTAACGTCGTAACGTACACGTTAACGAAGACCATGTTTCCCCATATTCCCACGAGATCGTGATATATAAGCCCAAAATAATCACATGAAACAAGATCTTTAAAACCATTCGCCCTATTGACGTGAAATTCGGTATACGTATTCCTTTCGCGATGTAGATGCTTACTAAGAATTGGTTGCCCTCTCTCCCGTGGTATCGGGGTGTAGAAACATATCTCCCGATAGACTTGAAACTCGAACTGGTTATACCTTTTGCCACATAGTTTCTTAAGAACAGGTTTCCCCATATTCTACTATCTTAGACTGTTTTTGTATCTATTACCCTCAGGTGACATTACAGTCAAGTGGTAACCTATTAACAACAATATAAACACCCCAGAACTGCTCCGTGGATGTACATTCGTCACAAAGTTTAATCGTAACCAACAATTAGGCACGTAAGCTTCATTAATAAAACTAAATAATGCCTACCGAGAAATTAGCGACGAATAGTTTCCAGAAAAACGTTTAGAGGCCTCATTGGCCCAATAAAAGACGTCCTGGGTTTGATACCTGGTAAATTAAAATTCGTAAATTGCAGTTTCTGATTCGTCATACTCTGGATTTTTGGGAAGTTATCATCTCACAGCAATAACTTTTTGGCACAATACTGGTACTAGTTACCTCTTTAAAGGTTACCACGATTCTATCTTAGACTGAATGATCACTTATCACCTTTTTGACAGTAGAGAATGCCTTTAAACACTCTGATCAAACCTGCAAGCTAATTGGATGTTTTGGAATCGAATACCTACTAAAACTTAACAATATCCTCTGCATTCACTAGAGGATTAGAAGATGCAATCTACAGTGGTACGCCGGAAGATTGCAGGTAGAAAACTTATGGAGGAAGCAGGAGAAGCACAAACCTAAACTTTCTACCTTTCAACCGGAGAAGACGAGCCTCCTTCAGCGGAATAATTGTCTCACAGAAGATCGCCATTCGTTCGTTATCGTTATAACAAAAAATTTTGAAAAATCACGTGCTTATTCAATAGACTACCATGGCTCCTATAAGTTTCCAGAAAAATCTCACATGGTTATAGTAACAATTTGAACATAGATATCCCTTCCTCGGAACTCTATCGAGCGCGTTAAAACCGTTCATTAATTTCATAATACAAACTTTATTGGGCATCCAATCGGCCGATCAACAGGCTAATATTTTAAAACATCACGAGATTAACCGTCGGATGCCTCCATACATTCCTTTTCAACATTCAACCGAAAATTATCGGTACTTAATGGCTACAGAACCGGCCCCGGGCGATGCCTATAAACATCTCAAACTTATAGCTTAGAAAAATTTCCTAATCTATGGCTACCCGGCTAAGGAATTTTATCATTTCGACCGTCTTTAAGTAGAGAACCAGTTGTGTGACCGTAAAATGAAAAAAATCTCTAGCAGACCCACCTATTGTATTATAAAACTTATCCGCTGAAAGTAAGGTACACTTTCCTTTGATTCGTTATAACGGGTTACTGCGTTATGGTACTGAGGTGATATGATCAAAAACTAATGAGTAAAGATCATTGAACCCGACCAGTTTTGGTCTTCGGGTTTAGTATTCCGTAGGTATATCATTAAAACAACAATAATTGACTAAATTATGCTTAATTTTATGATTCATATTTTATCATTATTGATATTCGGTTTTTTTAATGCCTGTCAAACTGGGTTTCGTCAACTTTGAAAAAAGTGGAGAAAATCAATTCAAAACTCCTCAATTAAGATGTATATAACAAGTTTAACATTAATTTGACGACAAGATATACGTAATCTGGTTTAAATGAGGCTTAGAGTTCTTTATCTATTATTTTTTTAAGTAAATGCAATAGCTAAGGGGATAGAAGTTAACGTTAGAAGTAAACAGTAAAAATATTTATTAATATTAGACAAAGTATTGATAATAGATTGATAATATCATAGTGTGTTTATTAAATACTCCTGAAGTTATACAAGTTACAGTTAAGCACCCATGGGGTGTTGTCTTTCCATCTAACACAGGTCCTCTAGGGGTAAGATTCGGGAGGTACCTGTGTCGAGTGGCAAGGAGAGAACCGACGGAAGAATGTCACGAGTGTGGCGCGGTGGAGGACACTGCTGATCACACGCTCGCTGCGTGTCCGTGGTGGGCTGACCAACGAGCAGCACTAATGACAGTAGTCGGAAACGTAGTAGCCTTTCTCTACCCGCTGTGGTTAACGCCATGGTAGGTAGGGAAGTCTGTTGGGAGGCGATGGTCTCCTTCTGTGAAAACGTGATGTTGCAGAAGGAAGCGGCGGAACGTTTCAGAGAGGTGGATGGAGACGCTTCCGCCATGCGTAGAAGGAGGCCGGGGCTAAGACGGACGGCTCATGGTCGACGTCTTCCCCCTAAGGGTTAGCTTGTGGCAACAGGTACGAAGCCTGTTTCCCGAAAGCGAGGAAGACAGGTGACATGTCGAGTGCTCCAGGCATGCCATCCGAGCGGAGGAGTTTTGTCGGGGGGAGCCTTGTAAGGCACATCGTAGGCGGGAGTGCGGACGCATTCCGATCCCGTGCTTTCGCCAGCGAACGTAGGGAGGAGCACCGTCAGGTTTTAGCCGGTAAAAGTCCGGCATAACTTACAACGCCTCCCCATGGTGTTGCAGGTATCCACGAGGATTTCCTAACGTTAAAAAAAAGTTACAGTTAAGCAGCATTTTATTGACGTCCGAACGTCACTTTCTTTTCAATTTTACAATAAAAGTTATAAATTTGGTATCTTGTTTAAAAAGGTAAGATAAACAGCAGCTATTGACGTCCCACAACTGGGCAAACTCTCGTGGGAACGCAGGTTTTATTTTGTATAAATTACTCTAAACATGTAGTGTATAAATTACTCTAAACATTAAATACCCTCGAAACAATCTAAATGAAATTAAATCAATTAAAATTATCTTCTGATGATGATGGTGGTGATGAATATGGAGCGCGAAATAACCTTCGTAAAATTAGATTTTAAGTCGGTTATTGCCTTTAATTGTACATTGGAAACTATACGATCAGTTTCCAGTACAATTTCCAACATTTATATTTTCCAATGTGGAATTGGCAATATTTACAGTTTCCAACTGTACTGCCTCATTGGTCTAGTGGTTAGCATGTTCGACTGCAGACATGAGGTCCTGGGTTCGAGTCCCGGGTCGGGCCAATTCAAATAGCTATATTGAGATTTCTATTAAGGTTTTCTCAATATTTGCCCGAAGTTGGGAAGTTGGCGGTGTGATCCATCCCCGTGCCTCGGAGAGCATCTAAGCTGTCGGTCCTGCGCCTGATCTTTCTCCGGTCGTGTCAGATTATAGAATAGAGAGTGTACTTGTGTACTATGCCTGCCAATCCACAGTGGAGCAGCGTGCTGGGTCTATGCTCTAAAAACCCTCGCTCTTCGGAGTGAGGAGGCCTGTGCCCAGCACTGGGACGTTAATGGGCTGCTATTTACAGTTTCCATTGTACAATTTGCAATGTTTACATGTTGTGTAATTTTTTTTCAATTCTCCTGTATATGACTATAGTTGACGTGCTGTAAATGACTACTAGAAAAAAAATATCGTATTTTAAAAGACACATAGAGACAGTTAATGTAATCAATTATACGACTGTATAAAATCAAATGCGTTATGTATCCTAAGGTTTATATTATAATATTTATGTCCATCATCCGGTAACGTAAAGGATATATCGTTTTTAATATAAAGTTAGTTTGAATAAAACTTTTTCATACCGTATATTTTCGTATGTCAAAATTTTATTCAAACTATCAAAATTTTATATTTCAAAGTTAAAGTCCAGCTCGAGTTGTGTTGCCTTGTGTTATATAAGGTAAGCTCTAAATATCGAAATGGGATTTTCAATAACATTTCTCAAACTAGCTACACTTAGCAAGGAATCAAGCATTGTACCACTTCTAACTTAACTTCCCAAGGTTTCCAATAGTTGCTCTCCCTCTCATTCTAACACGGTTATAATCACGTAAGTTGGAAAGAGACAAAGCGAACTTGTTATAAACCGTACAAGGAGCCATTTAAATAAATCATAGACCAGTCGGCATTACGACTGTCATAATAAATATTATTACAACTTTCTAAAAAGCAAGAATTGAACCCACACTGCCATCTGTATGCTAATCGTGAAACGTAACGCCTACGTGCTGCTATTTCGGATACAAATGTATGCAAACTGCCTCTCATATAAATCTATTAGCGAGTGAGACGTCAAATTATATCCATATATTGGAATGTCAGATTTTTTATTAACAAAACATAAAGACAATTACCTAATGTCCAGCCCTTCACGTGATCTCTGCTTTGGAAGAACAGTGCCTCAGCCAAAAAAGCTCAAATGAGAACCGCAAGAAAATCATAGTCTTAACCATTAGCTTTTTGTTTTGTTGTATCACAGTCTCATTTATACCGATTTGGATACGAGTTTTATACACAAGATACACAGACTTTGGTTCTTTGGAACAATAGTGACAAAATACAAAAAAGCTCAGCGGATCGCTATATGAAAATTAAAATGTTCAAATCAATCAGTAGTTTTGTGGCATTCTGTGGCAGGTGAACTTTTGCATATTAAAGAAATATTTCTTAAATGACGTTTTGTTCGACCGTAGTGTCAGTTTAGCCCATTTAAGTAGCAGTTTTAGGCACAAGAATAGATTCTTTAGAAAAATAGTGACACAATTCGAAAAAGTTCCAAGAAGAGCCATATATAAATGTAAGTGTATAAATCAACCGCTTACTTAATGACATTTTGCAATACCACAGCGTCATTTTTTGGAATTTAAATATGAGTTTTTCGTACAAGAAGATGACACCGTGATCGACCACTGGATATATACAGACCTCGGAAGAACAGTGGCACAACATTCATAAAGCTCACCTTACAGGCAAACTTTTTGTAATTTAATATACATAGCATCATTCCCATAAGGGTAGGCAGAGACAACGTCTCTCTACTTGCCACGATCCTTGCATATCTCCTTCGCTCCTTTCATTCTCATTAAACCTTTCATACAAGTTCGTCAGTTTAGAGTACTCTTGACCTGGCCCTTATTTAAAATGTCCTAGGTTTGGTCCAGAAACGTTCGCCTTGGTCTTCCTCTTCCAATTTTCCCATTCACTCTTGACTCACAAATCTTTTTTATCAGTCTCATTTCATTCATTCTCTCTACGTGCCCAAACCATCTAAGCATACCTTTCTTAATTTTAGACACCACATCTTCTATTATTCCACGACGTTATCTTATCACACTATTGTCACTCAGTTTCAATCCACTCATATTTCTCAATGCTCTCATCTCTATCTTATTTATTTTACTTTTATGCTTCTTCTGCCATACCCAACTTTCACTACCATACATAAATGTTGGCACCAACACTCCTCCATGCACAGCCAGTCTGATTTTGAGACACCCTCTGGCTATTCATAAAGGCGTGCAGAGGACCATTTATTATATTCCCTGCATTCACTCTCCTTTCAATATCACTTTCACATCTTCCATCTTTTGTAAATTTAGATCCCAAGTATACAAATTCTTTCACCTCTTCCACTTGTTCCCCATCTATCAAAATATTGCCATTCATCATAGATTCATCTTGAAATTTAAAATTGTATGTAAATCAAAATATTCAAATCAATCAATAACTTTATGGCGAACCTTTTGCATTATAAAGAAGTTCTTTGAAAGAATAGGGGCACAATTAAAAAAAACTGAAATGAGAGTCATATGAAAATCAAACAGGGTTTAAATTAACCAACAACTTGAAGGTATTTTGAGGTACTACAGCGGTAAAAATATTACCGATTTGAATATGAGTTTTTGACACAAGATGATATAAACAGACCTTGGTTCTTTGGAAGATTAGTGGTACAATTCAAAAAGCTCAAATGGATGTCATTTACAAATCAAAACATGTGTCAACCACTAACGTTATGCCATTTTGTGGTGCCATAGAGTCTTTTTTGCATTTGCATTTTGATTTCAGTATAAGTTTTTGACACCAGAAGATATATACCGACCTTGGTTTTTTGGAAGAATAGTGGCATAATTAAATAAAGCTCATTTCACAGGAGAGCCATCTGAAAATATTCAAAACACTGACATAATGACATTTTTGTCGATTTTAATATGGGTTTTAAATATTAAAAATAATCGACTATTCTTAGTTCTTTGGAAGAATAGTGACACAATTAAATAAAGCTCACTTCGCAGAAGAGCCATCTGAAAATGTTTAAAACTTCCTCTGATATCTTTGCTGATTTTAACATGATTTTTTCTTCGTACCCTGGAATAAAAGTGGCACAATTCAAAATAACCTAATTTTAACAAAATAATCGTCTGAAAACGAAACACAATTGTATTAAATATTATAATATTTTGTAGCACCGAGGCATCATTTTTTTCGATTTCAATTTAACACAAGAAAATATGGAAAAAAAGGAAAATCAACAAATAACTTAAATAATGTATGGTAGTGAGAGCTGGGTATGGCAGAAGAATCACATAAGTAAAATAAATGCGGTAGAGATGAGAGCGTTGAGAAGCATGAGTGGATTAAAACTGAGTGACAGAGTAAGAAATAGTGTGATAAGAGAACGTTGTGGTATAGAAGAAGACGTAATGACTAAAATTGAGAAAGGTAAGCTTAGATGGTTTGGGCACGCAGAGAGAGAATGAGTGAAATGAGATTGACAAAAAGGATTTATGAGTCAAGATTGAATGCGAAAGTTGGAAGGGGAAGACCAAGGCGAACGTTCATGTACCAAATCCAGGACATTTTAAATAAGGGCCAGATCAAGAGTACTCTAAACCGACGAACTTGTATGAAAGGTTTAATGAGAATGAAAGAAGCGAAGGAGATATGCAAGGATCGTGGCAAGTGGAAGGATGTTGTCTCTGCCTACCCCTATGGGAATGAGGTGATGTAAGTAACAAATAACATATTCTATTTTTAGAGTCAGTCAGACACAATCAATATAATACTATATTCGGTAGGGTCCTTAACTAAAAGTCTAAAAATAAAGTATGTACATTAGCCTCGTTAAGATTTAAAATTCTAGTTTTTATCAGGACTTTTGTAACAAATTAGTAACATATTTAAAATATCTGCTTTACTTTAATTACTGAAATTAAAAAAGACAGCAATTTAGTGTTTATTTTTTTAGTTTTCTTGTACTATTAATGAGCTCGAGAGATAACCGACAATCATCGTCGCAAACAATGTAGCTGAAATTATTTTAAATTTTTCCTCCACCGCAACAGAGCTACGGGCTTTATAAACATACAATCACAAAACCACAATAAATAAACTTGTTTGTACAAGACTCATAATAATATGCTAGGCGATAGCCGTGACTTCGTTTCTATTATCGTTTTTTGTAATGTCAAAACACCGACCGCAATCCTCTTATATTGTAAAAGAATGGCTTTGTGCTTATGACCACACGATAGCAGGAAAAACTTCTGATTTTCTTAAATATTTTATCGTTGAGCTTACTTTAGTAGTTCCCGATCCCGAGGGCATATGATAAAACCCTTTTTAAGTATACAGAATTTGAAAGGAACTGGGACAATAGCTTTACAGCTACCCTGACGAGTAATTCAGCGATTCTTTAATATGAAGTAAATAGATAACCAACTGTTGTCATCAGTGTTACCCGCGTATGTTACGATTCTGAGGGAATATGGATAAATCCTATCTTAACGAACGTCTAAACACGTAGATTGCCCATTTTAAAACGAACCGGTCCGGAACCGAAATAGCTTTGGATATATCGATATGTAACCGATTTTTTCGCTTATATACTTTACTAGCTGAACCCGCGACTTCGTCTGCGTGGAATATCGTCTTGGTATCTTGTCCATTAATTTAGGCAAATTGTTTTACAAATAACAAACATTGCCCTGCCCTGTGAGGATGGAAGTTCCTAAAATTTACTTTTGATAGTTTCCACTGTGTCAAATAAAATTCTGACCAAGTTTTACATACCATAAAGTTTGTAGTAAATGTGAGGTTTAAATTTTTTAAATGCGAAAATGTGATTTTTAATTTAACACCCCCGTAGCCCCCAGGACCTCGGGTCCTCAGCAGCCGGTGGGGCCATAATTGCGGCACTCCGCCCTCACCTGGAGCAATGGCTGGAGAGACGACAAGGAGTGCTTTCCTACCGTTTGGTGCAGGTGCTAACCGATCACGGCTGCATTGGAAAATACCTGTACCAAATCGTTGGCTGTGAGCCGTCGGCCACTTGCCACGAGTGTGGAGCTCCTGTGGACACAGCGCACCACACGGTGGCCGAATGTCCTGCTTGGGGACGTCGCAGATCGGTGGAGACCTCTCGCTAGCAAATATTATAGGTGCAATGCTTGTCAACGAGCGGGCCTGGAATGCTGTTGCCACCTTCTGCGAACCTATCATTTTGCTAAACGAGGCACGGCAAAGAGAGAGGGCGAATGCAGCTGAAGCACAGTACCCCGGACGGATGGGAATAGGAAACACTTTTGAGCCGGCTTCATTCGGAGGGGCCAGAGTGAAATGCCACAACGAACCTCTGGTCCTTCCATTCTCAAATGACGAGGGCTCCGCTTGGTTTTAGTGGGTATTCTGGTACTACCGGCGAGTCCCACACTCCCGTCTGTCTCACAGGCGGGGTGCGTAAATGCATTTCCCAGCAACAAAAAAAAACCCAAGTAGCCCCACTTGCGGGTGGAATTTCATAAAATCCGTTCTTAGCTGATCTCTACTCGACAAAAGGAATATTGCTACCAAATTTCGAGTCTACCACCTCATGGTTCCAGAGATATCGTGATGAGTCATTAGATACTTGGATATTTATTTATTTATAAACTTTCTTGTGTTAGAAAAGACGTTGGTAGATGTGCATTACGGTGTTAAAGAAAACAATACAGAGATAGACAGAAATAAAGAAAAATAAGTGTAAACTATTACATGAACAGCAGTGATAGCAACACCATATATAATTTAAAAAAAAAAGTGTTAATAGTTATAGTTGAGGTCATTCAAACAGTGATGTACTTCTTAAGAAAATGCCTTTTATAATATATATATATATATATATATAAGATGAACCCGCGACTTTTTTTTGGATGGCATTTTCATTAATTTAGGCAAATTGTTTTACAAATAAGAAACATACGTATAAAATTCTTCAGTGAGCTATTTGCTGTGTATTGCAGAAATATCGTGATGAATTAGTAGTTAACACCCGCGAACTGCCTCATTGGTCTAGTGGTTAGCATGTTCCGCCACGGACATGAGGTCCTAGGTTCGAATCGGGCCAATTCAAAAATCGATATTGAGTTTTCTATTAAGATTTTCTCAGTATTTGTCCGAAGTTGGGAAGTTGGCGATGTGATCCACTCCCTTGCATCGGAGAACACGTCGGTCCTGCGCCTGATCTCTCTCCGGTTGTGTCGGATTCCCGTCGGACTATGAGAGTGAAGGAATAGAGAGTGCACTTGTGTACTATGCCTGCCTCTCAAAACCCTCGCTTCTCGGAGAGACGAGGCCTGTGCCCAGCAGTGGGATGTTAATGGGCTGCTACTTACTTTACTTACTTTATCCGTGCAACCCCCTCCTGCGGGTAGAATTTTATAAAATTCGTTCTTAACGGATCTTTACTCAGCAAAAGGAATATTCTTACCAAATTTCAAGTCTCTACGCCTTATGGTTCCAGAGATATCGTGATGAGTCAATAGATACCTGGGTATTTCTTTTTTATATATAGATATAGATAGATATAGTTAACTAGCCCTTCCCGGCAGTATTACCTGCGTAAGAGGTCGAGGGAATATGGGAAATACATTTCTAGCCGAACATCTACAGAGTGCTGAATTTCATCAATTAATGTTTCGGAGTTCCAGTGATGAGTCATTGCGTGAATTATCGTTTTTCTATTATTTGTATATAGAGACACATAACTAGCAGTTCCCGGCAGTGTTCCCTGCGTAATCATTCCCTGCATATCTACAGATGTCTATAAATAAATTCAAAATCTTTGTTAAAAAAAGTTGATAGAAAAATCGTATTAAAAGTTGCAAGATTACCTTGACGATAGAAACGCGTGGGAGTGAACGAATTGCTCTAATTTCAATTAAAATATAGTAAACTAATACGGTATTGTAATGATGATGGTAACAAAAAAAATACCCGACTGAGCTTGTTGTGGGTTCTTCTCGGATCCGGGCGCGAAGGAACCCTCGTAACTTTAGATTTTAACTCGTTCTTGAAACGTATATTAGAATCAGAGTGTGGAAAAAAATATAATTTAACGATTCAAAAGTGCTGTAATATGCCTACTTGAATAAAGATATTTTTGATTTGATTTGATTTCCAATACTGTGGGTATATAGGGACATCCGTCCTCATTCAGTATATGCGTCATGAAAAAAATGCTAAATTTCATGTAAAATAAGGATATATCTCACGATGTGTTTGTGTGTATAAATATATATAGATAGTTCCATCGGATGAAACGCTCGTAAATCCTGATACCGTGAAAATATGTTTTGAAAATCTTGTTGTAATCATCGTAAGGAAACCAGCATGTCCCTGGAGTAATTCAGGAATATGTGCCTGCCAATTTGAAGCATCCGTGATAGATCAATGCTGTTAAACCATCTTTCCTATGACTCAGCAAGCCTGTGCCCTTACTGATTCAATTTCACAATTATTATATAAGTCCGGACTTGGTTATTTCGTATACAAATGGAAATCTAAATTTACGCGACTATTCTGATCGTTTTTCTATTATAAAACAGAAAGTAAGGTAAGTAGCAGCCTATTAACATCCCGATGCTGGGCACAAGCCTCCTTACTCATAGGAGAGAGGGTTTTTAGAGCATAGAAACCCACTCGATTTTCTATTACAAAACAGAAAGTAAGGTAAGTAGCAGCCTATTAACAACCCGATGCTGGGCACAAGCCTCCTTACTCATAGGAGAGAGGGTTTTTAGAGCATAGACTCACCACGCTGCTCCACTGCGGATTGGCGGGCATAGTACACAGGTGTATCTATTCCTTCCCTCCCATAGTCCGATGTGACGGAAATTCGACACGACCGGAGAGAGATCAGGTGCAGGACCGAGGGCTTTACGTGCTCTGCCAGGCACGGTGGCGAATCACACCGCCAACTTTTCAACTTCGGGAAAATATTGAGAAAATCTTAATAGAAAACGCTACTTCGATTTTGAATTGGCCCGACCTGGGACTCGAACCCAGGATCTCATGGCGGTAGTCGAACATGCTAGCCACTAGACCAATAAGGCAGTTAAAATAAAAATAATTCAATTAAACAATATTAAGTAAGGTAAAGGTAATTAGCAGCCAATTAACGTCCCAATGATGGGCATAGACTTCTTCGCTGGTAGGAGAGAGAGTTTTTACGGCTTACCTTCACCGAAAAGCACAATGACGGATTGGAAAGAACATTCAATCTTTTTTATTAAATGAAATTTGTTGGTGTCTCCTGTGGATCCAAATTTTCTTTAAAGGTAATCCACAGGTCTCACCACTAGGCTTTTAGAAAAGTCCTTGTTATATTTATTAACATAATTAAACGATAATAACAAACCCAATAGGCAACAGTTCTGAATTAAACGCTGTAACATTTTATTCACATTTTCCTTGTATCAACTTCGAATGTAATTGACTTTTAACTTATTTCCTTAATGGTACAACATTAACATGTAATGCTTTACACAATAATATATTTATGTAACCTATAATTGACCAGTTCCCCGTGGTGTTAGCGTAATCCGGATACCTCTTAATAAAATAAAATAGCTTAATTTATTCCTTAAAACATCTGCTATCTGCCAGTGAAAGCCACGTCAAAATCCGTCCAACCATTTTAGAAATTAGCGGGAACAAACGTACAGAATAAAGTTTAACAAATTTTTTTCTTTTATTTGTGCTCTAATAACCCTCTCTTGTATGAGTCAGGAGGCCTGTGCCCAGCAGTGGGACGTTAATGGGCTGCCACTTACTATATACAGTTAACAATTGATTCAAGGGTAACTGTATACGTATCAATAACAAACTCCCAGAAGACGTTTTAAAGATGTCACTCAATTAATTTACAAGCTTTATTCAAAGAAAGCTAATTAAATACCCGAACTGTAATCTGAAGCATTCTTGAACGAATAAAAGTGGAGAGATTGCAAGAAGAGGATGTTAGAGAAGAATATCTGAAAAATTTGAGTGGGCGATTCAAGAGTGAAGACGAAGGAAATGAGATTGAAAGTTTATGGAATAAATTTAAAGATGGAGTGGTTGGTGCTGCTATTGATGTATGTGGCGTGTCTAAAAGGAGGAAAGGTAAGAAAGAGAAGAATTTGTGGATGGACAAAAATGTTCAAGCAGCTGTGTGTGAAAAGAAGAAAGCTTGGTCCGATTGGTTGGCTACAAAAGCGAACCAACGAATGCAAAAGGCAACGAATGATGACGTAAAAAAGGCAAGAATGGAATACAAAAGGGTGAAAGTAATCGTGAAAGAAGCTGTAAGAAAGAAAAAAGAAGAATACAGTGATATGTATGATAGGAGACTTTCTGATGATTTTCAGTCAAACAAAAAGTTTTTCTGGAAATCAATACAATTTGCCCGAGGGAGATCTACTTCCTCGGAGCTTTGTAAAATCAGAAGTTTAGATGGAAGTTTAATAAAAGGAGAAGAATGGATATTGAAGAGATGGAAGGATCATTTTGAAAGTTTGTTTGAAAGAAATGAAGCAGAGGTAAATATGGCCTCTGCGGATAGCAATGAATGTAAGACAAGTGATAGCGAGATTAGTATGGATGACATCATGAAAGCGATAAAAGGTATGAAATCAGGTAAGGCTGCTGGGTATGACAGAGTGTCAGTCGAGATGCTGAAGGCTGGCCGCGGGATTGTGGTAGCTCAGCTGTACTGCCTTTTCAATATATGCTGGGAGAAAGGTCAAGTCCCAAGAGATTGGAGCAAGGCCGTAATTGTCCCTCTATATAAAGGAAAAGGGTCACAGCAGGAGTGCAAAAATTACCGCGGTATCAGCCTTCTTAGTGTCGTCGGCAAATTGTATGCAAAGATATTAATTGAAAGGGTGATTAATGAAACTGATGGGAAAATATGGGACGTGCAAGCGGGATTTAGAAGAGGAATGGGATGTACGGATCAGGTCTTTTCTTTACGGTGCTTAACTGAAAAATGTTTGGCTAAACACCAAAAAGTTTATTGCGCGTTCGTAGATTTAGAAAAGGCCTATGATCGAGTGGTGAGGAATGAGCTGTGGTCAACGTTATCTACGTATGGGGTGAGCGGTTGTCTGATCCAAGCATTGAAGTCTCTCTATGAGGGTTCTAGTGCCTGTGTCAGAATAAACGGAGCGTACACGGAGTGGTTTCCTGTCGAAAGAGGTGTTCGACAGGGATGTGTTGCGTCACCATGGCTGTTCAACCTTTTCATGGATAAATGTTTGACAGATTTAAAAGAAAGTATGTATGGGTTAAGAATGAATGAATTACTCATCAAATGTTTACTCTACGCTGATGATCAAGTAATACTTGCGTCATCCGCTAACGAGCTTCAGGAGATGCTAAATATTATGAATGAAGCTTTGAAAGGGAAAGGAATGAAAGTGAATGTAAACAAAACGAAAGTTATGCTTTTTGAACGAGATGAATCTATGATGAATGGCAATATTTTGATAGATGGGGAACAAGTGGAAGAGGTGAAAGAATTTGTATACTTGGGATCTAAATTTACAAAAGATGGAACATGTGAAAGTGATATCGAAAGGAGAGTGAATGCAGGGAATATGGTAAATGGTGCTCTGCATGCTTTTATGAATAGCCAGATGGTGTCTCAAAGGGCTAGACTGGCAGTGCATGCTGGAGTGTTGGTGCCAACACTTATGTATGGTAGTGAAAGTTGGGTATGGCAGAAGAATCACAAAAGTAAAATAAATGCGGTAGAGATGAGAGCGTTGAGAAGCATGAGTGGATTAAAACTGAGTGACAGAGTAAGAAATAGTGTGATAAGAGAACGTTGTGGTATAAAAGAAGACGTAGTGACTAAAATTGAGAAAGGTATGCTTAGATGGTTTGGGCATGTAGAGAGAATGAATGAAAGGAGACTGACAAAAAGGATTTATGAGTCAAGAGTGAATGCGAAAGTTGGAAGGGGAAGACCAAGGCGAACGTTCCTGGACCAAATCCAGGACATTTTAAATAACGGCCAGGTCAAGAGTACTCTAAACCGACGAACTTGTATGAAAGATTTAATGAGATTGAAAGAAGCGAAGGAGATATGCAAGGATCGTGGCAAGTGGAAGGATGTTGTCTCTGCCTACCCCTATGGGAATGAGGCGTGATGCTATGTATGTATGTATGTATGTAATCTGAAAGATTACTTAAATGTTAAAAAAGATTATATTGTAATGATGATGATGATGAAACAGTAAAGTAAAATAAATGCGGTAGAGATGAGAGCGTTGAGTAATTTGAGCGTACTGTGATAAGAGAACGAGGTATCAAAGAAGATGTAGTGACTAAAAATGAGAAAGGTATGCTTAGATGGTTTGGACATGTAGAGGGAGTGAATGAAAGGAGACTGACAAAAAGGATTTATGTGTCAAGAGTGAATGCGAAAGTTGGAATGGGAAGACCAAAGCGAACGTTCCTGGACCAAATTCAAGACATTTTAAATAACGGCCAGGTCAAGAGTACTCTAAACCGACGAACTTGTATGAAAGGTTTAATGAGAATGAAAGAAGCGAAGGAGATATGCAAGGATCGTGGCAAGTGGAAGGATGTTGTCTCTGCCTACCCCTATGGGAATGAGGCGTGATGCTATGTATGTATGTATGTATGTAATCTGAAAGATTACTTAAATGTTAAAAAAGATTATATTGTAATGATGATGATGATGAAACAGTAAAGTAAAATAAATGCGGTAGAGATGAGAGCGTTGAGTAATTTGAGCGTACTGTGATAAGAGAACGAGGTATCAAAGAAGATGTAGTGACTAAAAATGAGAAAGGTATGCTTAGATGGTTTGGACATGTAGAGGGAGTGAATGAAAGGAGACTGACAAAAAGGATTTATGTGTCAAGAGTGAATGCGAAAGTTGGAATGGGAAGACCAAAGCGAACGTTCCTGGACCAAATTCAGGACATTTTAAATAAGGGCCAGGTCAAGAGTACTCTAAACCGACGAACTTGTATGAAAGGTTTAATGAGAATGAAAGAAGCGTAGGAGTTATGCAAAGATAGTGGCAAGTGGAAGGACGTTGTCTCAGCCTACCCCTATGGGAATGAGGCGTGATCATTCATTCTCTCTAGGTGCCCAAACCATCTAAGCATACCTTTTAATCACTACTCATGAGGGTAAAATTTTGCGGATGCAACGCGTAATTAACGTCACGAAGATGTACAGCGTTTTTGTATGTTCGTTTGAATGTTAGGGAGTTTTAATATTCACAAATAACCTGTGGCATTTTAATTTGCCACTCGTCATTTAACAATTTTCTATATTTTATAAAATTTGAAAACAATATTTAGTCGATAATTTCTAATATTGACAAAAAATTAATAAAAATTATTTGTATAAATTTTCAACACTTAATATTTTAAAGACAATTATATTCCAAAAATATCTTCCCCCTTTTCCACCCTCTAAGTCTTGGAAATCTTAAAAATTAGTTTGCCAAAGAAGTTTTACTTCTGAAATGTGTACTTTGTACGCATGGAAATTTTTTTATTTCTATCTCTATTCTTCTAAAGCAGTTATTCTTGCTTTTGTACATGAATTAATTAACAAAATATGTAAAAATGACGTAAGTATACATTTATTTAGATTCAGGTATGAAGACAGCTTAGCAACCAAGTAATACCTAAGCATATAATATCATGAGGTTACGCTAGAGTAACCACGTTTATTGCATCTGTAATTAATTTCCTATTTAAACATTTTATAGAATTATTCATATGTTTTCCTTGAAAATGATTAATATGTCTTCATCTTGACACAAATTAATGTATACTTTGAACCGTGGAAATGTTTGGAATTCAAGTTTTTTGCTGATACTCTGAGTAACATGTAATTTTTATGCTAAAGTATTTATGCAGAGCTGCTGATGATATTATTATAATGATAATTAGTAAATAAGATAACGAATAATACAAACGAGTTAAGCCTTTTGTGTTTCAGAATATACATCATATTGTATGTAACAGAGAATTTTCAAATGTATTACACTATTGCATTTGAAAATTCTCTGTTATGTCTTCGTTTAGTGTAAGAGTGACATGTCATCGAAATATGTAAATTAGAAAATAGTATATAGGACATATTATTTACCGTCTAATAATATAATGTCTTTGGACTGGACTGAATTTTATCTTAAAGACTTTATTACGTATTAACCAATGCGATAAACACGATGGGGAATATATAAAGGCTTACTTGTAAATTATATATAACTTTTTACACATCATTTTATTACACTAAAAAAACCTGCAAAAGGTTAGACCTTCCTACGTATCATCATCATCATCTCAACCGATGGACGTCCACTGCTGGACATAGGTCTTCTCCAAGGATTTCCACAATACAATTCCTACGTATGTTAATCCAAAACACCATCCCAGATATTGAGAATTCATCAAACATTTTAAGAACTTTTTCTTAAAGTGAATCTATTTACATCTTCTCAAATTTTTACGTCCATCCATTATATGTCGTGTTCCAGCCGGCTGAGGAGTGGAGGAACAGTAAAAGGCGTTATACAGAGCAGTTTAGATCAATATAGCAGCGCCCATGGTTTCCATCAGCTATTTCACATGCATCGCGGTTAAATAAAAGCACACTGTGTTTTTTGGAATAACAAATGTTAAATCTCTGGCCTGCAAACACACAGTGGAGCAACCTGATGGTTCTATGCTCCAAAAACCCTCTCTCCTATAAGTGAGGACTGTGCCCAGCAGGGGGATGTTAGGAGCCTGTTATTTACCTTAATTTGCAAGACAAAACTCTTTCCCGACTTCCAAAAAACTAAGACAATTCCAAGAAAACAGGAATAAATGGAAACCCTATTAGTAAAGAGCGAAAATTTTATTTGAAGTAAAATCCAAACAATCGAGTTACAAATGCAACACTTGATTGACTTTATGGCTTCACCTCCAGCATTCTAACAAGGGTGACATTGATTGGCTGCCCATTTGATGGGTGATGGCCGTTATTCTTCTGCCAGTAGCAATTCCTGTCGCTATAGCCCATTAACTTGTCGGCACAATCGCTGTTTACATGTTAATTTAAAACGTACTGTGTACTTTTAGCGGCTACACTAAAATATATACATGTTTCGAAATACGAGATCAACGACCTTTGAATGACATGTGTTTACTCACTTAGATAACAGCAAATAATTTGTTAGTACTTAAAACTCCATTAAACTACCATTAAAGGGCAAAGACTCCTTTTAATAGAAAACTATATATAAGCGGGTTATTAAGTTCTGGAAGCAATTTTCTATTACCAAAAATGGAATAAAAATCTGCAAAAAATCTATGTCTTTTACTAATATTATATAACCAACATGGCTCTTTATTATATTTTTAGATCTTACTTGGAAATATTAAAAAGTGATATAAAATGTAATTAATTTACACATGACGTTGCACCGAAGATATCCTGGACGTCAGATTAGTATGGCTAACAAACAGATTAGGGCACGGGGACAAAGCTATGACATCCTCGTCCGCTGGTCATCGTTCACTGTTGAGCATTGTGATGTTCCTGACAAAGCTGCTTGTGCCATCTTTGCCAATCGGTGGCGATGTGGATTGCCTGGCTGGCTTTGGTATCCAGCTGTTCTGCAACCTGATTGGATCATCGCTGCGGTCTTCAGACTATAGACCTATCACGCTGGTAAGTCATATCTAAAAACTGTTCTCGAGGGTCATTACAAATAGTCTGGCTCGCAAGTTGGACCACTTCCAGCCCTCTAAACAAGCCGGACTCCGAAAAGGCATTAGCACCATAGCCCACACCCATACGCTGCAGATTACACAGGAGACCGAGGAGTACAATCGGCCATTGTTCTTGGCGTTCATGGATTATGACAAAGCCCTCGTTTTCATGGAAACATGGGAAGTGTTGACATTTTTGGAGAGGTGCCGAAATGACTAGCGGTATAGACATGTTTTGAAGTGCTTGTACAAAAACGCCACTTTGTCAGTCCGTATATAGGACCAAAGTACAGCGTCGAACCTGCGTGATGGGAATGAGAATGGGAGATGTTACCTACGTTTTGTTGATGATAGAGACTCGATTCAACGATCTCAATGCAATGCTCGATGACCTCAACATAGTTTCTAAACAGATAGACTTGGATGGACATGGATAAGACGAAATTTACGTCTAATATCCATTTTCCGCTCCACCCAGGCATCACTCGAGATTGTCAAAGAGTACACCTAATCCTGAAAGCTAGGTTCAATCTAGAGAAGGTATTCAACCACCGTATCCAACTCGGTCGGGCAACATTCGGGAAGTCACGGAAGACCAAAGTCCTCGGACAGTCCGTATTGCCAGTAATGACCTACGGATCCAAAACATGTTCGCTGACTTTGAGCCTAATTTGAAAGCCCATTCACTCATCGTGCGATGGACAGGATTATGCTCTTAATTTCTTTACGCGATAAAATCTAAAATGAGTTCCGTAGAAGAACCAATGTCACCGGCATTGTCATTGCTACATCTGAAATGGCAATGGGCGGGGCACATAGTCCGAAGGACCGATGGACCTTGGGGCCTGCAACGGCAACTCAGTGACGGATGGTGCAGTGTAGGTAAACCCACCTTAAGGTAGACCTACGTTATAAAAGGACGAAGAAGGGGATTTGCCCGCCTCCTTCCTCTATCTAAAGACTAATACTTCTGTGAAGGCAAACGAATCGAGAGTGCCAGAGTAGAATGTTTTCGATGAACCTCTGGCCTCTCTCTAAAGGATCAAGAGGGTCTCGCTGGATTTTAGTGGGTATTCTGGTTCGTGTCTAGTGAGTCTCACACTCCCAATCGATGAGTATTCGGTTGGGGTGTATAAATGCATTTCCTAGCGTAAAAAAAGGGACGTGTGTATTACCCTGAAGACAAGCGTCGCAAGGTCTGGCCTTGTGGGCATCATTGTGTGAGACCTAAGCATCGGACGTCCATCAATTGACGAGCCGAAGGATTACGACGAGCTGTTTAGAAACCATAAAAGGTGAATGGCCCTCTTACCAGATTAGCGCGCTTCTATCTTAGACTGTATCATCAAATAAGGTATATTCAGTTGTGCCAACCCTGTTTATACCTATCAGGTTATAGAGTGTAGCTATTTTAAAACACATTTGCAAAACGCACGTCATACAAGAATGCTATCAATAAAAACACACAATTAATTGTAAATATGCGAATAATTATCGTTTTAATAAACTAATACAATGTGCGGTTTCCCGTACGTGAATAATTATTTGTTTTTTTTTGTATGTAGTGATTTTAATTCCACTCTATCGTAACAATAGGCATAATGTCCTTATAAAAGAAAATCGACTTCACGTTTTATTAATTTTTACTATTACTTCACATTCTCCCATGTATATTTATATAAGGAGAATGTGATTTTTTTAAACAGGTATTGTTTCATTATTTAAGTTTAATCTTTACATAATAAAAAGAAGTCGTTCTCGCTGTCTGTTCGCTTAATCTTCTAAAATATTTAAAGGGTTTTATCAATTGATAGAGTGATTCAAAAGTAAGATTTATATGTATGTAAAGTAATGAATATAGAGTAATAAGTATATAATAGTAAGAACTGCCTCATTGGTCTAGTAGTTAGCATGTTCGACTACAGACATGAGGTCCTGGGTTCGAGTCCCGGGTCGGACCAATTCAAAAACCAATATTGAGTTTTCTATTAAGATTTTCTCAATATTTGCCCGAAGCTGGGAAGTTGGCGGTGTGATCCACCCCCGTGCCTCGGAGAGCACGTTAAGTCGTCGGTCCTGCGCCTGATCTCTCTCCGGTCGTGTCGGATTCCCGTCACATCGGACTATGAGAGTAAAAGAATAGAGAGTACACTTGTTGTGTACTATGCCTGCCAACCCGCAATGGAGCAGCGTGGTGGGTCTATGCTCTAAAAACCTTCGCTCCTTGGAGTGAGGAGGCCTGAGCCCAGCAGTGGGACGTTAATGGGCGGCTACTTACCACTACTTACTAAAGTAATAAATATTTTTAAACGCTGACTAAACCTTTCGAGATAGATCAAATTAATGTGCTACGGTATTGTATATTTCAAAAATATCGAGAAAATACCCTCATTTGTTTATATTTATCTTTAAAGGATAACCCACCGTAACAATTTTTATGTTTTACATATTACAAAAAAGTATATGTTATTTACTAAGATATTTTATACAATGCAGTATTATTCTTTATCTAATTTAATACGTGGTATATTTTATATAGATAAATAATGATGTAAGGGTTTCTTTCTATAAAACAGCTTGAAGAAATTCAAGCTAGATGGCACTAGATGTTGTATTTCGTAGGAATTTATTAAATTTGTTTATAGCCTATTAAATATTACATTTATATCAAAACTAAGATAAATTAACACCTTTAAAGTTCTAGCTGTTATCGTACTACATAATACAAGATATAATTCTTATTATATGTTTATACACTAGATTTCAAAGTCCCATTAAAATCGGTCAATTTCAAAGCTTTGTGAGAACAGCTGAATTTCCCGTATCAACGGTAAAGTTTAGAATTAATAGTAGCCTAATTTACTCTTTCGATTTGTGAAAGAATTACTAGGTAGTTTTTTTTTTCAATTATCTAGATTCAACAATCATCTCTTTCCTCATTATATTTTTGTATGTTGAAGAGATTTTAATAATAATTGAGATTGACAATACGATTTGAAATATGGGATTTTTCCACATTTTCTCAGTATCTAGACTAGGCTTGTTTAATAAATATCGATACATCAATATATCGATATTATGCCTTCGATGTATCGATATAAAATTCCAAGTATCGAAAAGGTAAAAAAATCGATATTTTTTCAGATCAGTAGTAAGTAAGTAGCAGCCTATTAATGTCCTACTGCTGGGCACAAGCCTCCACACGCATATGAGAGAGGGTTTTCAGAGCATAGACCCACCACGCTGCTCCACTGCGGATTGGCAGGCATAGTACACAAGTGCACTCTCTATTCCTTCACTCTCATAGTCCGGTGTAACGGAAATCCGACACGACCGGAGAGAGATCAGGCGCAGGACCGACGGCTTAACGTGCTCTCCGAGGCACGGGGGTGGAACACACCGCCAACTTCCCAACTTCGGGCAAATATTGAGAAAATCTTAATAGAAAACTCAATATCCATTTTTGAATTGGCCCGACCCGGGACTCGAACCCAGGACCTCATGTCTGTAGTCGAACATACTAACCACTAGAGCAATGAGGCGGTCCAATAAACATTTATCAATTTTAAGAATAAAACATCCTAAGACGGGATACTTTTCATACTCCCATCTTTGTTACTAATTGCATTTAATGTATTTTTTAGTTTTGGTAACTGCCTCATTGGTCTAGTGGTTAGCATGTTCGACTACAGACATGAGGTCCGGGGATCGAGTCCCGGGTCGGGCCAATTCAAAAATCAATATTGAGTTATCTATTAAGATTTTCTTAATATTTGCCTGAAGTTGGGAAGTTGGCGGTGTATCCACCCCCGTGCCTCGGAGAGCACGTTAAGCCGTCGGGTCCTGCGCCTGATCTCTCTCCGGTCGTGTCGGATTCCCGTCACATCGGACTATGAGAGTGAAGGAATAGAGAGTACACTTGTTGTGTACTATGCCTGCCAATCCGCAGTGGAGCAGCGTGGTGGGTCTATGCTCTAAAAACCC
>JACTOM010000929.1:20826987-21185958 GCA_015832385.1 Elymnias hypermnestra
GACCGGCCATGGTTGCTTCGGCAAGTACTTGCACCAGGTCGTTGGCCGCGAGGAAACGCCCGCCTGTCATGAGTGTGGTGCTCCTGTGGATACGGCGCACCATACCCTGGCGGAATGTCCAGCGTGGGCACCCCAGCGGCATACCTTATTGTCGCTGGTTGGAGGAGATATTTCATTGGAGAGCATAATAGGGGTAATGCTCTCCAGTGAAGTTGGGTGGAGGACGGTTGCCTTCTTTTGCGAGACCGTCATCTCGCTGAAGGAGGCAAATGGGAGACTAAGGGAGCAAGAGGCTGAAGCTCTACCTAGCCGTCGGAGAAGACTTGGTGGCAGAAGTCGCACGTATGCGCTTCATGTTTCTCCCTATTGAGTGATAGGTCCTCGTGGTCGGTGGCATCCGGGTTACTAGAGTGTAATGCAGCTAGGGAACCTCTAGTGATCTCACTCATGGATGAGGAGGGATCCGCTGGGTTTAAGTGGGTATTCTGTAATCTGTGAGTCCCACACTCCCGATTAGAAAATCTTTCATCGGGGTGCGTAAAGGCATTTCCCAGCGCAAAAAAAACCCCTATCCATTAGGGGTATGAAAAATAGATAGTATCCGATTCTCAGACCTACTGAATACGCATATAAAATTTGGTACAAATCGGTAAAGCCGTTTCGGAGGAGTACGGTAACTAACATTGTGACAGGGAAATTTTATATATAAGATATCGATACTTTATTGTATTTCCCACATCCCTAATCTAGACGGTAACAGCTGGTATTAGTATAAACTTACATAGACTTCTATAATTTAGAAATAGAAAAGTTATATATTTAATCATTTCTTATCGTGTGAACATGACACTGAAGGAATTGAGGGCATTTGTGTATTATGCCTTCCAACCCGCGGTGAAGCAGCATGGTGGGTCTTTGCTCTAAAAACCCTCTAGGTTATAAGCGAGGGGGCCTGTGCCCAGCTGTAGGTCATAAATGGGCTGCTACATACTTTTTTTATATTTAAACATATCTTTACAATAATTATATTACATAAAATTGGTAAAAATAAGATATATTTTCTTCTTTCTATTCTTGATTTCTCTGCTTCTGTATTCATAATGGGGTAATTTGGCAAAACCAAGAGCACGGTATGAAGTTCCTACAGTCAGATATTACGTAGGAACTCTATACCTCGCTAGTGGAAATCACCAGGTCGACGAATCTTGTTAATACTTCTTTCTTCTTTTATATTCTTTGTTCTTCTATTGACATTTTTATCACTTTTTCAATCAGTAATCTTCTACAGTTGAATTACATTTCTGTTTGCATCAAAGGGGAATACAAAATAAAACTTACATAAATTAAAACAATAGCAATATATAATCATTTTATATTTTTTCAATTTCTATGTATTAAACAATAAAGAATATCGTTTGGTATGTTTGTCTACGCTTTATATATATTACAAATTTTAATAAAATTGTATATAAATATATGTAATTACAAAACTGATCACAAATAGTTTTTACTCGTTATGTATTATGTATAAATATGTATTATGTAATAAAAATATTATGTAATTATAGAGAGAAATTTCTATATTTATTTCATAAAAGTTTTATTGTTACTTTCTAAATAACATTGTGAAAACACCTGCATATTCTCTATAGTCAAAGTCAAAATCAAAATATATTTATTCAAGTAGGCCTATTACAGCACTTATGAATCGTTTATATATAATATTTAAATGAATGACTGATGATAACATTAAAGAACGACTTATAATCTAGAGTTACGAGGGTTCCTTCGCGCCCTGATCTGAGAAGAGCCCACAACAAACTCAGTCGCGTGTAAACTATAGCTGACCTCAATGACAGACTGATAACGGGCAGCAGCGTTATCGGAGCGAGAAGGTCAGTACTGCGATCACCAACCCGCCTGCCAAGCGTGGTGATTGGCACAACCACAAAATGACAAAAACAAGGCAGCACAGCTAATTAGTTTTATGAAATAACTGATAGAAAACTGATACGTTTTGAATCTAAACACACACTGAATGACACACTCGCTGCCGACGCTATTACCTTGACATTACGGTTTGAAAAACAAAATTACCATTTGAATGTAACAGCTGCCGAAAACCCTCGTAATTAATTTACGTAGGAATCCGCACAATTTGCATATTATATCCTAGAAGCGTTGCTCGCGGTGCGCACTTTTCAACCCCTTTGGCGATGCAAATTTTTCTAAACGCCTCGTGGGAAGCTACACTGGCGATTTGCATAAGAAATCCTAAATAAAGGCCAAGCACGGTAGCGAATATTAATATATTTAACATATTCTGCATTGAATTTCTTGAGAAATATTTCGGAAGTCGTTTCTCGCACTCGCAAACATCTAACAATAGTAACAAAGGTCACCTCCGTCGCGAAATGTAAACGAGTTCTTAGTCATATGTTAATCAATAAACTTTTTTTGATATTATTGCTGACAGTTTAGCGCTTGACTGTGATCTCACCTGATGGAAAGTGATGATACAGTCTAAGATGGAAGTGTGTTAATCAGTGAAAAAGGCAAGTTACCTCTTATAGTTTCTACACAGCATCGTACTGGAACACAAATCTCTTTGCTTGGCTAAAAGACTTTGCTGGTAGGTTGGTAACTAGCCATAATTACCTAAATTCGTCCTACATGGGAAGCAAACCCGGGACTTCTGTTAGTAAAGCGAGTACACACACCACTGCACCAGAGAGGCCGTCAAAATATATAATCGAAATAGCATACTGTTAGACTATATAGTTAAGTGACAACGTGCAATGTTATGCAATACTCTTGACGGCCCTTATTTAAAATGTCCTGGATTTGGTCCAGGAACGTTCGCCTTTGTCTTCCTCTTCCAACTTCCCCATTCACTCGTGACTCATAAGTCCTTTACGTCAGACTCCTTTCAATCATTCTAACAGACATGGACATGGATGGCATAGACCGCTTCTTTGGGACATCACGATGCAGCATATACAAACACAAGAGACATCTAACTCAGTCTTTTTGCTATTTAGAGTGCAATGTTATGCAATACGAGGTAACTTTAAAGTGCGGAACAATTGTGGGAATAGTGTATCCAGCTTCGTAGTGTAATTGTTTTAAATAGTGATGTAATCATTAGTATAGTGTAAGTTGTGTATATTTTATTTATTTATTGCTATTGCACACATACAAACAAGGTTTACAAAGAAGAGAATTACAATATTATACATAAAGTTGTACAAAGACGGTCTTGTCGCAATAGAATAACCTATTATTATTACTACTATTACAAAAGTACAAACAAAATAAATATAGACAATACGCATACATATATGTAAATAGATGGATATATACTCAATAAATATATTTAAATAGTGAAGAGAATAAAAGTTTTTAGTTAGTGTGAGTTGGTGTTTTTAAATTTATACTTATGTATTTTTATTTATACACAGCCTTCTCTGTCTCTCTTTTCTCTGACGGTCTCCATTTACGTAGGATCTGGAAGGGATCGTTAAATAGTGATAAGACCGCCCATTGTACATTAGAATTATTTAAAGTAGCCATTGTATTATTCTATTTTTATGGTATTGACAAGAAAAAAGTCCTTTATCGCCAATGGATTCTTGACTATAAATGAAGACATTTTCTTAATAATATAGTCCATCTTGTGGTATTGAACAAGTTAAATCAAGTTTATAATTAAAAATTGAAGTAGGCAGTACTTTAAATACATTTAAGTACACTAAATGAAATAGCAACTGTTTTTATTGCAAATAGCCCTTGACTATGATCTCACCTGATGATAAATAGTATAGACTGCAATGAAAACACAATTTACCTCTAATGGTTTTTAGACAGCATCGTACCGGAACACAAATCTCTTTGCTTGGTCGATGCTGGTAAGGTGATAACTAGCCGCGGCCGAAGCCTGCCACTAGATCCAGACTAACTAAAAAATACAAATTTCTGCCGGTAATGAAGCCCTGGACCACAACTAGCGAAACAAGTAGCTTACCATTGCACCAATACGGTCGTCAATAGAAACAAGTTATTACTTTGCCTTTTTAAATATTATATATAACATATTTTTATTATTTCTGGTTGGTTAGAGATTGACTATGATCAAAACTGATGGTAAGTGATGATATAACCTAAGACGGAAGCTTGCTAACCTGGTAAGAGGCAATTTACCTCTTACCGTATCGTAACGGAACACAAACCTCCATGCTTGGCGGTACGTCTTTGCTGCTAGAGTAACTAATCACGACCGAAGCCTCTCACCAGTCCAGACTCAGACAAATTAGAACTGCAATCTCTCCTAGCAAAGCGAGGCTATACTTCTATATTTATAAAAATTATGCGGTGAAATTTGAATAAAAATAGACCAGTTTGTTAAACACGGGGACCGCGCGTAAGACATGGGTCATGATAACCAGTTAATTAATTAATTAACAAAAATATGATAATGGCATTTTGTTTACATGTTTGTTATTTTAATAGGGAGTTCGGAATATTTAGTAAGCGGTAGTTCTCAGTTAGGAGATATCGAAACTTGTTCAGTAACTTGTAAAGTAATATACAAGATATTATTCTGTAAATATCGACGGGTCAATGTGTAATTATTATAAATAACGAAAGTAACTCTGTCTGTTCGCTTTCACGATAAAACTGCTGATTCGATTTAAATGAAATTTGGTACACAGATAGTCGAGAACCTGAGAAAAGACATAGGCTAAACTAGCTCGATATATTTGTTAGAATTTAGAAAGAAGATCAGCTTTAATACAATATACAAATGAGTGCATATTCTTAGCTAGAACCAAAGATTCCCACTGTCGTGCCTATGTGGATCCTCAGTCAGACTCATTCGGACACCAGACAATGCGAACCTTTGGTACCTTATGGATGAAGAGGGATCCACTGGGTTTTAAGTGGGTGCGAGGGTTCCTCCCTCGCTGAGTCTCATAGCCTTGATCCATGGATCGAGGTTTGTCCCTTCTCAGCGTTTAACAGAGTGAAAATACTCAAATTGTAGCATTAGCCCATAAATGTTTGAGTTATCGATATATTGCTTAAAAAAACCGTCAAATTACACCTTGTATTTGTGAATTAGGACCGACAGCTTAGATTCTTCGGAAGTGATATAACATACAGTTAATATTCGACTTTAAAATGTCGAAAATTTTTAAAAATTAACTAAACATAACATTGAATATATAACCCTTTCAGTTTCTTGTGGATACTTTTTAAAACAAAGCTGAAAAGAAACCACTTAAGTTTAAACTGTAAGCCTGTATACTACAAATAATTTCATTAAAAGCATTTCATTAAAATGGATATCTTGGAGGATATTAGAGTGTAAGTGTAAGCAGACGCAGTTGCGTAGGTCAATTAGTTTTGTATATAAACCCCAGACGCATATCTATTGATTTCCTTATAAAGTGTGCGCAAATACAACTGGATTTAAATCCTATAACACGACATTTTAATATGAAAACATTATGTGACGCAATACTTAATGTCTTGACATCAATTAGAAAAAAAAACACGTGATTCCTTTAAACAACAAAATCGTTAAAGTAAAATTTACGATAGTGCATGACTCAATAAACATCGGTCAAGCAACTTGAAGTGTTTTTACGATATATTTTTATTAATTTTTTTATAAACACCATGTGATGTTAAATGCGACTAAGTAAGTTAAGTAAAAACAACATTAAACCTGAAAATTAAAATCATTAAGGTAATTTGAAACGGAATCTTTTATGACGATATTTAAACATTTTTTAAGTCCTAAGATATATTTGGCAGAGTTCTTTACTAGTAAATAAGTAAATATTAAAGAAACCTAAAACATTTAGTAATAAAGCTAATGTATATATGTTTACAAATAAATAACGTTAGTTACTAATTTTGAAATTTATATTATTTTGAATATAATGGATTATAAAAACGATAAAAAGAAGATGAGGAGGATAATGAATTGCTCTAATCCACATAAAATTAATTAATACAATATTGTAATAACGGTGAATAAAGAAAGAATACCCGACTGAGTTTATTGTGGGCTCTTCTGAAGACCGGGTGCAAAGGAAGCCTCGTGAATTTAGATTTTAAGTAGTTATTTAATATCATGGATTGTATTGCTGAACCTGTATTCGACGATTGAAAAGTGCTGTAGAAAGCGGCTTGACAAAGAATATGAGAATTTGAATATAAAGACACAGTCGCAGACAACAGGCAGTTTATAAATAAATCAAGTCTCATTAGTGGTTGAACAGAAAATACCGATAAAGAATTTTAGAAGACCCAAAACTTTCACTGCGGGTTTTTTTTTGCGGGCTGTAAAGACTATTCACAAAATTGTTCCGTTCGTTAAAGTGACCTCGTATGGCATAACATTTCGCACAATGTATTTTAGGTGTTTTTAAATGTTGCCACTCATTATTCCTGCGACGATTTCACGTTATTATTCAAAAACTCCCAACATTTCAGAGCTATCAGTGTTGTCACCCAAATATCTATAGTCTAACAGAAGGAACAAATTTGGTTAGCATAAAAAAGGTTACAGTGAATCAATCTTAAAAGATAGAAATATGCTGCTGTTGACTTTTTTTAAGAACATTTAAACGGGAACAATTTTGTACTACGTGATTTTTGCGAAACAATAACCTTTAAGGAAAAAAGACCTGATTTTAGAACAATCATCACTGGTGCACCACTTTTATCATTCTTAGCGTGATGATTTACAACATATAGCTTGATTGAAGCATAGCTTGACTTAATACACGAGCTATCTAACACTGAAAGAATTTTTGAAATCGGACAAGTGGTTTTTGAGGTAAGCGCGTTCAAGCACACTACTAAATACTATTAATATGGATTCTAAGTTACCTTGTGTACACGAGATGATATTTTTATCAGGTAGCGAAACATACATACATCAAGCTTCATCCCTTCGGGGTAGGCAGAGACCACGTCCTTCCACTTGCCACGATCCTTGCACATCTCCTTCGCTTCTTTCATTCTCATTAAACCTTTCGTACAAGTTCGTCGGGTTAGAGTACTCTTTACCTGGCCCTTGTTAAAAATGTCCTGGATTTAGTTCGACTTGGTCTTCCCTTTCCAACTTTCGCATTCACTCTTGACTCGTAAATCCTTTTTGTCAGTCTCCTTTCAATCATTCTAATAGTCTAAGCATACCTTTCTCAATTTTAGACACTACTTCTATTCCACAACGTTCTCAACAACAGCTGGATACAAAAGCTATACGCTTAGATCGACATAAATGGCATAGCCTGCTTTTTTGGAAACATCACGATACAACAACTATAAACAGAAGAGACATCTAACTCAGTCTTTTTACTATTTAGAGTGGATCATCACAAGCATATGAGACGACAGTCTAGCGTAAACAATAAATAAAATGGGAATAGCGGGTGGTCACTATAGGTCTTTAATTGTGTATTTTAATGAGGTGGAACCAGTGCCAACTGACGTGTGTGCACCCCGACAGTAATTAGCCGAACAACGGGTGGCTCATATCTTGATTCCCAATATTTAATTATAATCTTCATAAACATGTTACATTCATTGAAACGGGGGGTGGTGCTGGTGACAGTGCTATAAAAACACGACGCCCGTCTTATTTATAGCGGCTGTAAAGGTGTTTGAAGATGATTCATATATACTGTTATAAACTCTTTCTATTTGATGCTTATGTAACTTTGTACAGCTCACCAGACTTTGTGCCATCACACCCTAAAGCTCTTATATCTTCTAAGATATTAATAAATGCTGCTGAGGCCAGTTATAATCTACATAAAATTTACAATAAAAGCAATAGATTTTGAATTTACGTTTTGGGTGTGGCTGTGGGTTATTTTTTTAGCGGCAAATATATACTTTTACATACTGTTTATCGATCTTTTTAAGATATTCAATTCTGTAGCACATTAAGTATCATGACAACAAGCAAATATTAGAAAAAAATGTGCGCAAAGGCGGCTTTTATCGCTTGGAACGATTTTCTTCAGAGAACTTTTGAATTTGAAAAAACAACATACATAAACGTACAAATAATATATATACATACCAATATATTTAACATAAACATCAGATTGTTAAACATTATTATGATAATATTCTTTCTAACGACGCTGGAATATATAGGGACTCAGATTGTCATAAATTTTGTAGCAGAGCATTCCCAATATATGTAATTGTTTATAGATTTGGATAAAGAAATATTAGACGACTTGCAAAACTCCTGGCTAAAAAAGTTTCGGTCTTACCTAGTTACCACTTCATCACCAAAGGTTTACGAATCACACTTGAGCTTCCCGGATGAATCCGTCTCAGTATACTTGATAGAAATGGTTAACTGTACTATACTAATGTTATTTATGGTAAAACTTTATCTATACGACGCGCTATGCATATTTTGGCTAAAAAACAAGCCCTTATCTTATTCAATGGAATTTCGTATTGAAACCAATGAATTCATATTTCCGGAAACCAAATACATAAGTTCACATGTTTCTTCTTTGTTTTTGGTTAATTAAAGTATTGTAATGAGAAGTACTGACTTACTTTTACATATCTAAACATAGATAGATATCTAGGCTTAATGCTGATGGATTTTTTATGTATATAAGTACCTCAGAGACATCTTAGATCAACACAGACTAAGTAGGTACATAAATATATTTTAAGGACCCGTTATCGCGAATTTTAAGACAGTACGTCGCAACAATGACCTTTGTTTTACAACTAGCGTAAAGATAAGAGTTTAGGTAGAAAATCAGTGCGCTGTTTGCTTTAAATCTGATGTACTTTCGTATGTGATAACACTATCTGATAACAATTTGTGCGACTGTCGTCGTTATCGCGCCATAAAATACGGACACGTGTATTTTTTATGTAACTATAGAGAATGAATCAGACTGTCGTTTCGTGTTTTATGACCTTGTTTATTGTGGTTTTTATACCTCTATGAAATGCCGCAATGTGAGACGAAATTAACAGAATTTTGATTGAAAACAAAGCTGGCCGAGCAAATATAGGGAATTAATTTGTATTGCTTTTAATCCTCCCAATAAAAACGTGCCGCCAATAAACTATGCCTGCATGCCTTTATATTTATATTTGTAACATCAGCTATCTACCTATAAAAATTCCATCAAAATCTATTCAGCCATTGAATTCGTTTTTAGATATAAATAACACTAACACTTTCATATGCATTTATTAAAAAAAAATTGCTAATTTGGAAATTATATACAGACACTCCAACTTTATTTATTATATTTAGGAAATCGAAGAGATACCATAGTACTAATGACACCTTTGATGATGGGACGGAAAAATATATTAATTTGCTACAAAAAAACCAGCAGTTGAACTCAAAATCAGCTGTCGCTCGGGTCAACGAACGCACGCGGCCGGCACCGGTGAGCGAAGTGCGAAATACCACCGCACCGCACCCGTGCGTTCGTTGACCCAAGCGTCAGCTAATTTTGTGTTTACTTCTAATCAGGATCTATTTTTTGCCGCCCCATCAATAAAGGTGTCATTAGAACTATCATCTGTCTTCGTTTTCATTAGCGGCCTCCTAACACCTTGTATATAGCTAGGTATTTGATAAAGTTTATTATGCCTTTTATCGTCTACAATTGAAAAAACTAAAGAAAACATATGGTTTCAAGAAAAGACAGAGATTATATGTAACAAATAAATATGTCGGTTTTTTAGACTATTAAAGGAAATCAATTGTATCGTTTCGAATGTTATTACCATGTATTCCAAAACAAACGTATTTTCCTAATGGTTTAAACCTACACTGGTAGATATCGCTATTTACACATTAGTACATAGTATTTATAAAAAAAGGCGATTGAAAACACTTTAACAAAGTTATTCAGGCAATTTAATTTTATTACTTAATTAAGTAGTATAAATGAAGCTACCATTTAATGTTGTATAATGTTGTATAATGTTGTTTGCGAGATCACACAAAATTTTGTTTAAAATATTTATAATTGCTTAAAACTAACTGGACTGTAACTAATGTATACTAAAAACATTTCAAACTAAAACAAAACCTTTTGATAAGATCACAGTAACACTCATTACGGAATACCGGATAATCAGAGATTCTAACAACTTTCAAAGCCTGTAATGAGAATGGGAGAGTCCTTTATATTGTGTACAGGTGACTTAGTACAAGGTAGGTAAAGTACCAGCTTATTAACGTCCCACTGCTGGGCAAAAGCCTCCTCACTCATTGGGGAGAGGGTTATTAGAACATCGATCCAATACTGCTCTACTGTGGGTTGGCAAGCTGATCATGCTATTTGACTGAAATCCTCTTAAAAGGCTGGACCTAATTTAATGTAATTTATTTATATATAAAGGGGGTTTCAAGAATTATTTAGCCTGGTAATTCAATCCAATGAATAACAGATTTCCGCATGATCGAGAACTACGCAAAAAGCATGTCTATAACTTGATCTCTTTCTCAAATGTTATGATTAACATTCTTTTTAAGATAAACTAACACGAATTCCCTCTTTAATATCTGTATTTCTTTCAATAACTCAAAAACTGCTTGATCTGCGTGAGAAGCGTGGGAATAATATTAATATAATACTGTAATGATGATGGTACAAATTAAAACGATACCCGACTGAGTGTTTTGTGGACTCTTCTCAGGATAGGGAGCGAAGAAACCGTTGTAACTTTTGATTGTAAGCCATTCTTTAATACCATCAACAGTAAATATATATTTACAAATACTCTGCATTGACTTCCAGGTAATTCAGGGTCTTACGATGTTTTCCTTCATTGTAAAGCACAATGATGGATCAGAAGGAACAATCATGCACGTTAGCTTTTATTTTTAAAGAAAACCTTATTGGAATCTGCCCGGGATTCAAACCTTTGTCTTTTCTGAACTACAAACCAAATTCTCACCACTAGCCAATTATGATTAACTAATAGCATATAATGACTATATAAAACTAACGTGATTACTTACTATACTTGGCTGTGTTTTTTATTGGTACTGCTACAGTAAGCTGCTGCAGGGCATAGACCTCATCACTCATAGAATAAAGGGTTTTTAAAGCATAGACTAAACAGGTTGCTCCACTAATGATTGGAAGGCATAGTTAGTACACAAGTGCAATCTCTATTTCTTCACTCTCATAGTCCGATGTGACGACACAATCGGAGAGAGATCAGAAGCAGGACCGACTGCCTTAAGTGCTAATCCAAGATCTCATGTCTAAGACCAACGAGGCAGGCGAAATAGTAACTATTTTAAACAAAGATTTTGTAGGATTATTTAATTATTAAAACCACAGAATTATTTTCAAACGAATATCAAAAAAAAGAGGTTATGTATTTTTTTTTAAAGAATAACCGTAAAGGTGAGCGCAGACAGATGACTCGTCTGAACAAATCCCACTCATTTTAGGGATTTGCAGTTGAAATTAGTTCGCAAATCTCGGGCTTACAGCGACCCCCGTTACAGATGGAGATACAGAAAGGGATGTGGATAAATAACCCGAGGATGGCTTCGTTTTACGTTGTTTATTGTTTTTACGACATTTTATCACGTAGACACATTAGCTTTATAAAACCCTTAACCGAATTTCGGCCACATGGTGGAGAGAGTAGCCATTTTTGTAAGAAAACTTATTAAAAGTAACTAAATCTATGTAAAGATTTACTTTTCTCTTTTGCTCCATCTATCTAAACTCTCTCAACTTTGTCTCTTTCTTTAATGTAATCTGGAAGAAATCGCTTCAAAGCACTAAGACTGCCTATTGTGCGGCAAAGACAGTCGCAACATGCGAATAATTTGAATGGTCTTCAATGAAATAGTATTTTTTTTATGTATCTAGATCTTTATTGGAGGATATATCTCTTAACCCCTTTAAAGGGTTAATTTCTAGAAACTACTTAATTAATACATCACAAAAACTACTGCCTTATTTCATAATAAAATTACAAGTATCAAATTTATTATTATAAACCAATGACTTATATGCAGTTTATGTCAGACACTATTAGCATATTTTTTTATTGTTATTCAGCTGCAGTTGGCTATGATCTCATCCGATGATTCAATTTAATGAAAATTACTGAGACACTATGGAAAATAATTATTACTACATTCTAAGTGAAGGTTAAATTTATTTAATATGCACCGTAAACAGTTACAAGTAACTCAACATATATCAATAAGTGATTAAACGTCAATCAGCGAACCTAAAACTGGGAATACTGAGAATATAATTAAATCTTTATTATATTTCTCTCTCTCTAACTGCCTCATTGGTCTAGTGGTTAGCATGTTCGACTACAGCCATGAGATCCTGGGTTAGAGTCCCGGGTCGGGCCAAGAAGAAGAAGGGGAAGGAATAGAGAGTGCACTTGTGTACTATGCCTGCCAATCCGCAGTGGAGTGAAGAAGGCTGTGCCCAGCAGTGGGACGTTGATGGGCTGCTACTTACTTATTTCTCTTAAACTTCCCAATATACCATAAGCGGCATTAATAATTAATAAAATTATCAAAAGAAATAAAATAGTTATAACTATATATAGTATTTGTTAACATACCGATTTCCAGAGAAATTACTCGTTCAATATAAGGAAATGCGTTATAATTAGTCATAATTCCTCTGGTAATTAATGCTAGGTAAAATGGAGGCGTAACAGTTGAAAAAAATAAACACATCGGCGGTGTTTTGCGTTTTGTTAGGAAAGGAATGCTTGTGTGAAAGTTACGCAGCTATAAATCCAATTTCCCAAGCCTAATGCCTAGCTAAATATGTATGAACGGCTCAATTGAATGGCCACGCAACGCTCAATAAGTGCGGGTACGCACGGCATAACGTAGGAAAGCCAAGTTAAATAAGAAAAAAATGGGACATTCGAAGAAACAGGCAATTTATTTCCATTTTTCCAGTGCAAAAAAACTTTGAATGCCTTGTCATTTATATATAGCTGACACTGTGCACTTCATTTGATGCAATATTCTTGTCACGATTAATTAGTGTTTTTGTTGAAGTGAGGGTAAAAAAAATTCCGGATGAATCGCGTGATTAGAGTCACGAAGATGTGCTTCGTTTGAACATTAAGTTGTTAAAATAAAAATATTTCATAAATTCTCTATTTTAAATTCAAAAACAACATTTGATTAATAATTTCTGATATTGACAAAAAACACGTGGCATTTTTATTTACGATTCGTCATTTGAGATTTACATAAATTAATCGACACTTTCAATATTTTAATGATAAATGAATTCACTAGATTCCTAACATACAAGACTTAAAAATCGGTAAAATCTTCGGTTTGCCAAAGAAGTTTCACTTCTGACATGTGTAATTTGTACGCACACACAATAAAACTAATACAATTAAAAACATAAATATTGCTATGGCAGTAAAGGGACTATTCTTTTTATATCTGTGGGAAGTATGTATTGACAAGACATACTTGTCTCGACTGCTAAAATAGGAACTCAGATCATAGAAGGTAAACAGCCTAAACGTCCCATTGATGAACACAAATCAGTTTTTATTTATTTATGTGCCAAACAAAAAAATGGCTTTAACTGACACTTGGTGTGGAGTGAATCACATGAAAATTGCACAACAATATCCATTTTTCATTTAAATTCCTTAATAAAAAATTAATACACATACAAGGAAAAGTCATTGCGGTAACTTAAAGTCTTTGGTGGTCATGGGTAGTTTATTAATTCCACCACATTGACTCATAAATTAATGGAACTGGTTAAACAATACCTAATTCTTACGGCTTCAATACAAATATTAATTAAGATGATACGTCTATTATAGACTCAAAATCACGAATCTACTACAGAATTAGATTAATTCTGCCGAGAAGGTACCTATAATAAACTCAGTAGTTATTCTTCTATGACCACTCTTCTGAAACACTATAATTTATCGATGTTGTGACTCAATTATGTGATCAATCTTCAATAATAGTCTGGTTGTGACGAAGCCCGAAATATATATTAGTTTAGTAGTTGACTTCAAATAGATAATTGTTAGGGACACGTAAATGATATTTCATTAATAAATCTTTGAGCTATAATAAATAGATTGTTTGATATTTAATAAGGATCGACAAACTCGGGTTAGTGATACGAAAAATCGGGATGTTCCTATAAAATCAGATTATATGGCAACACTAAACACATGCGGTATAAGCAAGAAACCAACATGGAAATCGAAGGAAAATTTGTATGCCTATCATACGCTCATAACGTGGCTGACATAGAAATTAAAAATATTTGCCGAAGCCTCCGTCAGATTTGAATGAAAAATACATTTACATACATAGAAATGTTTACGCAACGTATCAAGTGTTCCAATAAGCAAAGCCTTTTATAATGCCTTACAAATAATAAACAGACTTGTTTTTTAAATCGATAAAAATACTACAACTGGAATAACAAGATTGTGTTATAAACATTTATATGTAGATAGTTGTCAAATTATTTATATTATCACAGCAGATACATATTTAATGGGAATAGTATTAAAGCTACAAAATTAGATACAGCTTAGGTTAAAAACAAAGTATTGCTATTGTTCGAGTAATGTAATAGAAATGATTAGAGCGATTTTGATGAAGTTTTTTTTTAAGTCCAGGTGAACTCATGGATGAAGAAACATGACATTTTTATACAACATTTTCAACAAAAATTGACAAAAAAGCCTCTGTTTTAGAGCTCTATCTAATATAGCTTCAGATGAATATTCATTGAGTTTTTTTCTAATATAATTTCTTATATTGTTTTTAAATATCATGCTAAAAGGGCAGAAACTCTAGACAATATATAAGTCTATGACGAAAGTATATAAAACGATCTTAATAAATTCGTTAATTATAAAGAATCAATAAAATATGAAAGGTTTAATGAGAATGAAAGAAGCGAACGAGATACAATACATACTAAGAATAAATAAAACGAAGGTTGCTCTGTTTATTACATATACATTTTGAAATGTGTACCCGTCACCAATTTAATGGATGCATGTTGTCAAGAGAACATAATAAATTACGTTAGATATGAATTAAATTGAAAATATAACACTTACTGGCATTACCTTCTTATCTTTACAACAAAGCACCGCAATTACTTCCTTAATCATAACTGACGTATATAAACTGGCAACACAGCTCGTTAAAATTTAACTTGGTAGTTTAAAAATTATAATTATTTCTTGTACGAAAGTTGAGTTGATAACGATATTCTTTAAAAACGTTAATTACCCGCTATCTTGTTATGACGGAAGATCGGAATCCGTGATAATGTGGTCGGGCCCTAACCGATCGCGTGCACGTCGGCAGTTCGGCTTGTATCTACGCCTGACGCAGCGCTGCGAATGCCCAATAAATACGCGTTTGACGCCCGCTGCGTACATCACCACTGAACTTTGATACAGTGATACAGTGTTGCCAACTAAACAAAACAATTGTACCTAAAGGAGTATTATATTTTTGTTTTATTGGTTACAATTATTATTATATTTGGAGTGGGTTTCAGCCAATGTAGGACTCGCGGGACCCTGACCGACGGCTACTCCGAATATAATAATAATTGTAACTACATTATATTATCCATTATATTTACATTTCATTTTACTTAGGAGAACTCTAAAGAATAAGCAATTATTTTTTTTATATTTTAGAACATTCGAGCATCAATATTGAGTTTTCTATTAAGATTTTCTCAATATTTGCCCGAAGTTGGGAAGTTGGCGGTGTGATCCACCCCCGTGCCTCGGAGAGCACGTTAAGCCGTCGGTCCTGCGCCTGATCTCTCTCCAGTCGTCTCGGATTCTCGTCACATCGGACTATGAGAGTGAAGGAATAGAGAGTGCACTTGTGTATTATACCTGCCAATCCGCAGTGGAGCAGCGTGGTGGGTCTATGCTCTAAAAACCCTCGCTCTTCGGAGTGAGGAGGCCTGTGCCCAGCTGTGGGACGTCAATTGGCTGCTACTTCCTTACTTTTTTAGTGTGTTTTGAAGATGCTTCTTTTTTTGTTAAAATGTTTATTTATTATTTTGCGGGAAAGTTTAAACATTCTTAAGTCCTTAAAAAAATATATAATTATGTAATATATGTCTATATATTTCACAGATTTCAGTGTCCACGTCTATATTACTTGAATGCGTTGACAGCTTTGTTTTTTAAGAAACCAATCTTGGCAGCCATATAAAAGACTGGGCCAGATATAAAATTTTATGGTCCACTCCTTAAAAACTGCTTCATATATGCTAATAAACAACGGTCTTTAACTTTAAATGCACAGCTCATAAATCATAAATGATTTTCTTGCAGCACGGCTCATTTATTTGCCCGCTAAAAGTTGCCTCGCCAAAAGACCGGAGTTTATGGCGGCGACATTTTCCGTTCGCTCCATATTCAAATTTTATGAGGACAATTAAAAAAGGATATTGGTGCAGTGAATATACGGGCAGATGTGGGTTCCGTTTTTGAAATGCCTACTAGTTTTTTATGACACTTAGACGGTTCACAATGTATATGCACCTGTTTAGAGAATGTTTTATAATGTATTAAATTTTTATCGTGTGACTAAAATGTCCCGGCTGTTGTCACCAGTGTACATTCAGATCCCTGGACATATCTATCCACCTGAACCCACTAAAAATTGTTATTAGCTTTCGAAGAGGAAAGTTTATGCTTCATATCTCCCTTAACTAAGTGATGCTTTAGGGAATATTGGTGTAATTGTGCACGTAAATAAGAATACATAATATACGAAGAAGATGTTAATAACCCAAAGAAAAGTATGTAAATACTAGCTGTTTCATTGATTAGCAAAGTTTTCATTAAATCTTATCATTAAGTATTTATTGTTATATATAATTTTATATTTATATTTGCGGATGATGTTTAATGTTATTTTAAATAGTCCATGAAATAATGTATGTAATAAATAATGCAAAGTAGATTTTTAGCCAGCATACTGCCAAAAAAACATGTATCAATCATATTGTTGGACATTAAAGAGACGGGTTATTGAAATACTTAGTTATAGCAGATTAAAAGACGATAAGATTGAGATGAATTGACCGAGTTCAGATTTTAATACTTTTTTATGAATATAATAATGAACTTTCATGTAAATGAGGAACAAGTCGTTGAACTTGTATTGTAAAAGTAAAACCAGAGATAGAAAACTAATAATAAGCTTATAAGTATAATATTGAATCATAACGAAGACTGAATGGATTTGCCAGTAAAAATATACATGAGCTAATAATTTTTAAACATAAAATCAATTAGTACATAAAGAACTATCTGACATATAAAGCATAGTTAACTAATAAGGAAAACGTCGATAATTTGGACTGAATTTTCATACGTATACAGTGGATCAATCAATTTATATGTAAGATCATTAATGCAATATTAATGATGTTAAAAAAGGAACTTAGCATACCAGAGACATTACCAATAGACAAACTGACGATTTAAACAGTATTAACGTTTGTTTTAAAAGTGCACGGAACTCCAGAATATAATAAAAGTCACTAAACGCCTGTGTAATTATGTGTGAAGTTGCAGTACTCGGGCTGTTTAGTTCGCCATTTTGTTTTGAATTATAGCCGCTTGAATATGCATCGGGATATAAGGGCATTCGCTCATTTTAGGTTGTAAAGGAAAGTGTTTAATAAGTGCATTGTAATAACCATTTTGCATATAACATAATTTAATATCGTCCATAAAACCTAAAGATACCTATAAAGTGTTTATGCGCAATTTAATATTCTTTGTGAATGTTTTCGGTAGTGAAATTTAATGCATTTATTACAAAAAGTAGAATTCCCTGTTTTGTTTCAAGATGACATTTTATGGCCACGCTTTGCAGCTGACTCTGTACCTAATAAGAAGGTTTAAGAGGGGAGATAAGCCATGATTTTCATGTAAGTCTCATGGATTGACGTTCAAAGAGACGCGGATTGAAATCAAGGTCAGGAACTACTAATATGTGAAACTTATTTGCCTAATTACTGTTTAAAACTCATCATTGTGCTTTTCAGCGTAATAAGACTATATTGTAAAGCTAGTAATCTTATCCTGACTAAAAGCAGCCATGCTAGTGTCCAAGGATGTAAATATGTAAAAGATAAAGCTAGTTTCTTAAAGTTAAACTACCTACGTTATTCCAACTGGTTTCGTTATGAAATTTAACAGTAAATCCTTTTGCAATATAGACGGTTACTGCGTACGAATTGATATATTATTCCTAAGGGATCAGTAAATACGCAGGGAACATAGTATAAATTTAACATAGTATTGCAAGTTTGTAAGGTCATTCATTTTATCAACGGATTCCACGATTCAAGTGCCTGCAATTGTACCAACGGAGGGATTCATTCGACATCGGAAATACACCATTATCATACCCTCCTACATACATAAACACGTATGCATCCATATCTATAGCTGTAACTACAAAAGTGACCTTTATATCAACATGTTAACTCCTATTATCGTATAAAAGGATGGTGTTGTGTATGGGCCACGTGGGCCATATAGGGTAGAACCCCACGCATTACCCTCGGGGGTAATTTTTACCCCATCAGGACACGTCGCCACCCACTCTACTCATCATTGGATATTTGAATTACTTATAAGCAATTTCGTTATTTGAATTTAGTTGATTTAGCCGGTTGTAATGTAATATAATTGTGGTTTTGTTATAATGGTTTATAACCACATTTTATTATTGGTGTCATTTGTAATAAATTTAACTAGCTGTGCTCTGTGGTTTCACTAGCTAAAAATCCGTTGAAATATTGGGAAATCCGTTACTTATTGCAACAAATTGTCAGTCTAAATTGACATTAAGAATATCAAAATCAATTTAGCTGTTCAGGTGCAGATTAATGCTTTTCTGGCATTACAAAGTTTACAGGATTTAATATGTTTAAAACAGATTGTTATATAGCTATTGAATACATAATACTTCAAGCTTTTTATAGAAATAGAACAAAAAAATTAATCTAAATGAGTTCAATAACAAAAAAAGGTCATTGTTAGTTTGCAAAATTATCGACGTAATAAACAAATGGGCTGAGATTCCAAAGACTTATGTTTTAGTACTGCCAGACTTCAAATAGAACTTTAAAAAAACGATTTAATCTCGAAATGACGAGCAGACACTTAAATTTATATGTATAGATCACTATCTTGGTACTACTCTGTAACCTCTCCTATAAATGAATCGTGTTGCAGCTTTCTGAACTTGAAAGTCAAAAACCTTGAATTATACCTCAATGAAAAGGAGCTACTTTGGTAAGAGGCAATTAACCTCTTGTGGTACACAGTATCGTACCAAAACACAATTTTTTGGCTTAGCGATAAGTCTTTAACTCATAGGCTAGTAAAAAACCACGGCCGAAGCCTCCCACCAGTCAATACACAATATAAAAATGGTTAAACTATAAACCAATTTGTTAATTTTTTCTCAGAGCTTAATTTCAATTGCAAGAAAGCTCTTTCTAAATATGCTATAACAGATTAAAAAATAAAACAAATTGAGATGTAGAATATAGAAACGATTTATATTTTTTGGCATAATACCAAATTACTTTGCGCAATATGATTCAATACATCAACTTTTTCTTCCATTTTTTGTAGATAATGATTTTTTGATGCCTATTTTTTACATATAAATAAAATTGATGCGTCTATTTGTTATGTGGTAACAAGGGTTACTCAATGCATACGAACATAAATATAATTTATGTATTTGGTATATTTGACTGTTTGTTACTGCTAATGTTCGAGAGGAATTAACTGATGTTAACGGGAAATTTATTGGTAACCTAAAGTAGCTGATATACCCTTATAACCCTTGAAAAACCTTAGCTTTTTATTCAATCCGAGTCAATATATTCTGTAAAACTGTTTTTTTTTACATATTTTCAACGTTACACTTATATATATTTGTGGACTGATAAATGATTAACTGCCTCATTGGTCTAGTGGTTAGCATGTTCGACTACAGACATGAGGTCCTGGGTTCGAGTCCCGGGTCGGGCCAATGCAAAAACCAATATTGAGTTTTCTATTAGGATTTTCTCAATATTTGNGTGGGTCAATGCTCTAAAACCCTCGCTCCTTGGAGTGAGGAGGCCTGTGCCCAGCAGTTGGACGTTAATGGGCTGCTACTTACTTATTTTTTTACTTTTTACAATGTAATTCTTGCTACGTAACTTTAAAATTTAAAAAAGGCCTCGCTAATGTGTTTTGACATTTCAGAACACACGAGCTTATTTCCCGCATAAAAATTCGCGTAATCATTTATAATGAATTTAATAATGTTTTTAATGTAATATTGTAAAATATCTATCTCTATTTTACAGATTTTGATAATTGAACTGAATATATTATATAGAGTTATTTCCGTCATAGTTATACTATGAATTTTGTGATGAATACAATGAGTTATTGCTAAGTTAAAAAAAAAAACCAGGTAAACTAATTTGTTTTGAAATTTAAAAACGTACGAGCATTTTTCCCACTTACAAGTTTAATGGATCGTTTATAAAGTTTTTTTTAATGTTTTTGTTTATTATATCTAATAATAAATAGTACCATTTCCGTCATCGTCTTATGATTAATTTTGTGACGAATGTAATTATTGCTATGTAAGTTTTAAATAAAAAAAAATAGGTAGCTTAATGCTTCCCTAATTCGTTTTGAAATTTCAGAACGTAACATTTTTCCTATCTAGAAGTTTGCCAGATCGTTGTAATAATGTGTTTTTAACATATCTGTGTTTTTTTTTTATATTTTGAAATGTTTTAAATAATTATACCTATTACATTATAGTGTTGCTTACGTTATTACTTGCTAGTAAATTTAATTATGAATACAATATAATTCTCGATATGTAAGTTTGAAATTTAAAAAAATCTTATTTGTTTTGACATTTCAGAACGTAAGGGCATTTTTCCCGCCTAAAAATATGACAGATCGTTAATGAGAGTGTAATAATGTATTCTTAAAATATTTATTTATTTCTAATCTGTATTTTTTATATTTTGAAATGTTTCTAATAATTATACCTATTACTTTAAATAGTATTATTTCTGTTAACGTCTTATGATTAATAATAATAATAATTTGTATATAAGTAATCATTATAAATTTTTTTACATATAATAATAAATATATATAATTTCTCGTAAGCGGGCGTGAGTGTCAAAGTGGAATAATAATAATAAAAGATTTTTATTAAAAACAACTATTGGCTCAGTTTTTAGTATACAATGAACTTATACCTATGTTAGAAGAGATTTGTTAGTACAGTTAACGTGATGAATACAATGTAATTGTTGCTTTGTAAGTTTATTATTTTAAAAAAACATGCTTAACGCTTCGCTTATTTGTTTTGACATTTCAGAACGTACGAGTATCGATCGTTAAAGAGGGTGCTTTTAACATATCTATTTATTTCTTATCTGTATTTTTTCATATTTTGAAATGTTTTTAATAATTTTACCTATTACTTTAAATGGTGTTATTTTCCTTATTATTTCTTAATGAATGCAATGTAATTCTCCTTATGTGGGCTTAAAATTTAAAAAAAAACAACCAGCAAAACGGTTCGCTAATTTGTTTTGACATTTCAGAACGTACGAGCATTTTTCCCGCCTACAAGTTTGCCAGATCGTTTATGAGGGTGTTCCAAATTCATATAATACGTCGCAGATAAAAAATAATTCGAACCGTGTATACACAGGGGCCAAATTGCAACGAACGAAGTAGGGGTTGGATCCACTGCATTTTATAGTTAGAAGAGCAATTGAGTTTTCGCATATCTATTATATTCGGGACCCTTACGGTTTTTATTTTTTACCCATTGTACAGTAAAACGTAGCTACGAGTGTGAGGGTGATCCCCTAGAACGCGTGCCATCCGATATTGCGTTTCGTTTCACAAAAAACTTAACCATGATGGATCAATACTAGTTATTTACACGTATAAAAGAATTCATAGGTTTGTGTGCGGTCGGAAATATTGGTGGAAATTTTTTGTAGACATTTTTATCAGTATATTTATTTAACAAGTACTTTTTGTGCGTTTGCGAACGCTTCTATTTGGTTATATGTTTCATTAACAATAACCATTAAAGTAAGTAAGTAGCAGCCTATTAACGTCCCACTGCTGGGCACAGGCCTTCTCACTCCGAGGAGCAAAGGTTTTTAGAGCATAGACCCACCACGCTGCTCCACTGTGGATTGGCAGGCATAGTACACAAGTACACTCTCTATTCCTTCACTCTCATAGTCCGTTGTGACGGGAATCCGACACGATCGGAGAGAGATCAGGCGCACGACCGACGGCTTAACGTGCTCTCCGAGGCACGGGGGTGGATCACACCACCAACTTCCCAACTTAACTGTTTTATGAATATACCATAGATTTAAGCTTCATATGGTTTTTTTATTTATTAATTTCTCATGTAGTGAATGTATTTTTGAGAATAAAGATCTTTAAACCTAAACCTAATGTAAAAATAGTTAAACGTAAGCCTACATATACTCTTCATAAATTTTTGTTTATTCAAACTCTTATATGACAAATCAGTTTCGGAAGTGAAGTAAATCTTTGTCGCTGTTCAACGATTCATGAATTAATTACAGCAAAATAATACTGTTCTTTAAGTCAGGCAGTACTTCTAAACCCAGTAAAAATATATTTGAAAAATTGGTTACAAGTTAAGTAGGCAGGTAGGTGAAGCCCATTAATGTCTCTCTTCTGGGTCCAGGCCTCCTCACTCGTAAGAGAGAGGGTTTTTAGACCACAGACCCACCACACTGCTTCACTGCAAGTCAGCAGGCATCGTATACAAGTGTACTCTATTCCTTCACGTACGAGTAATACACAAAATTACGAATTTTATTTCGTAAAAAAAAAAGTTTGTATAAAATGTGAGATCCTATTTTAAATGCAGATATATCAAAATCAAAATATACATTATTCAAGTAGGCTCAGAAAGCACTTTTGACTAGTCAGTGTTCTGTCTGTTGGTAACAAATCTACCACCGGTTCGCAAAGTTGAATCCGCTCAGAAGATACCGGCAAGAAACTCAACGGTTACTCTTTTAAAAATAGATCTGTATATTACAATGACTAATAATTTGCTTCCAAAAGTCCAAACATTTCTATCGCTTAAATGTTTTTCGACATTATAATATGCTTTTTGTAATAGGATGTTTTTGACATATTTCTTAAAATTATGTGGAGGCAAATCTAAAACTGATTGAGGTATCTTATTAAAAATGCGTATACTCAACCCGACAAATGATTTCTAAACCTTCTTCGTCCTTAATTAAGGAATTACAAGTTTGTTTTATGTTCTTGTATTATAGTTGTGCATTTCACTTTTATTACAGTATAAGTGGACATTATCACGAATATATATGATATTATTTATTATATATTGCGACAGTACTGTGAGAATTGATATTTCTTTGAATTTTTTCTTAAGGAAACACGAAATCCTAATTGATATATGGCATATATTGCCAATTTTTGTAAAATATAGTTTAAATGCCTACCTATGCCGTAAGACTTAATGCTATGCAAATAAGCAAAATACACCATTTTGACAGAAATTCATTTGGTGACGTCTTTGCCTAGATTCAAAACTTTCGAAGTACAAGCTTTTGGTTGGAAGTAATAAAGCTCCAAGATTTTGTGATGGTAATAGCACTTTAAAATTGATATTTACGCAATAAAATAGACTATAACACAATGTTATGTGTCATTCGCTCTTCATGTACGATTAGCTATCTGTTCCAACACGTAACCCGAAGTTTGCACAATGCCCTTTGTGCATTGTGTAAGCCATAATAGAGTGACTCACAGCAATGTGTAGAGACAATTCAAAGGGCCTATGCAAACGTCTTTGGTAGACCAATCAGTCAGTCATTGAGTGAGTTATCTACTAGAGAAAAGCTTACTATTCATGGAAATAAACCAACAAACTCACGCTTCCTTGATGACAATTGTTGATACAGTCAGTGGATATTATCTAATACCGTGAATTCACTTATGAACCAGTCAGTACTGAATTTTATTTTGTAATTTACTGCCATAGGGCGTAAATTATACATCTGCAAAAGATAAACAATTACACAATTAAAAATTTTACAATCTTTTTAAAGGCTGTATAATCCAGAATGGTTTATATTCGCATGGAAATAAAAAACCCTGTGACACCATAAAATACCATTGTGTTATTGAAAAGAAAATACGTACGGTTTTCCGAATCTTTATATCAGCAAATTATATGTAAGATAAGTAGCAGCCCATTAACGTCCCAATGCTGGGCACAGGCCACCTTATTTATACGAGAGAAGGTTTTGAGAGAATAGACTTAGCTTGGCGGGCATAGTACACAAGTGCACTCTCTATTCCTTCACTCTCATAGTCCGATATGACGTCCCAATTTTAGGCAAATGTTTATACAATCTTAATAGATAAGTCAATGTCTGGGACTCGAACCCAGGACCTCGTCTGTAACCGAACATGCTAATCCCTAGAGCCTAGACCAATGGGGCAGCTCTATGGTAGACCGTCATCTCACTTAAGGAGGCATGACAAAGGGAGAGGGTGAATGCCGCTTAGACACTCCAGCCCAGACGAAGGGGTGAAGGAAACAGGAGGCGGAGGTTCATGCAACTCCTCCCCCTGTAGAATATCTGTGAGCCGGCTACAACCGACGGGTCAGAGAGGAATGCCTCAACGAGCCTCTGACTCCTCACTCATGGTTGACGACGGTCCCGCTGGGTTTTAGTAGGTATTGCGAGTTCTTCCCCCTCGCAGAGTCCCACACTCCCGACCCCACAGTCGGGGTGCTTGAATGAGGCAGTTTGGCAAGAGGTAATTTTGAGAGGTATTTACTATCCTCTTATGGTCTCTACATATCATTATACCCAATTATTCTTTCATGGTAGCGATATGACTACCTTTAAAGGTTAAATCAGGATAACCTTTGATTGTGATGAAATTTCTTCTCTATATTATATGAAATAGACAAAGTTTCACGTGTCAGCTATTATTATAATCAAAATGTCACTTTGTTTTTATAATAATTGCTTTAATTGTTAAGGAAAATCTTTTTTCCACGGAATGGTGTGTCATTCGATCGTCGTGTACGCTAATTATCTATTTTCTAATACGTAACACCAGGCTTCCACAATAGACAAAGGGCATTGTATGTGACACAATGGCCTGACTCACAGTGACGTACAGAGACAATGCATAGGACCGTAATCTGTCTTTGGCAGCCCATCGAGTTGCTTTACCTATACGATTTTATAACATATCTACCTATTTATCTATCTATATAAATAGAAGTTTTAGAAAGGCAATGAAAGAATGGTAATTAACCATGAATCTCACTCTCTCACACTAAAAAAATTTGCAAATTGTCAGGGTCAATTAGGGACACACCACAGGGAACAGCTAATTTATATCTTACGGCCTCACTGGCATAGCATTGAGTGTATTTCTTTTGCTAGAAGAGTTCTGAGTTTAGTAATTAAGTTTTCTAATTTGGCTCTGAAATGGTGGAAGGCTTCGGTAGAGACTAGCTACCATCTTCAGGCAAGTACGTGCCGTCAGCAAAGAAATTTGCGTTAGAAACCGTAAGAGCTGAATTACCTCGTACTAGGTTAGCGCGCCCCTATCTGTATATATGAGATAGATGTATCTATGAGACAGATGTATACATGAGATAGATGTATGTATGAGACAGATGAATATAGGATAGATGTATACACGAGATAGATGTATGTATGAGTCAAATAAATATATGAGATAGATGTATACATGAAATAGATGCATAAATGTGAGATAGACCTGCATAAACATCAGTTGCTAATCTATCAGAGAAAAAAAACAATTCTCCTACTTTCTGTTTAAATGTAGCGGCTGTAATGTTAAAGGTTATTTTGTAGTAAATATAATTTTAATATAAGAATATAATTAACACTATTAAATTTTTTGTTAAATAAACCGTCGATTTTATCGACATATTAAAAGAAATATATGCCTTAACTCACTGAAACACGCGTCAATGACCCGGGCGCCGTAATCCTGAAACAAAAGAATCCATAATGAGTCTTACACAAATATTTTAAAACATAAATAACTACGACTATACATCATCGGATCTAAATATATCTCATTTCAATTCGAGATACCATTGGCATTCAAAAAAGTCATCAGTAATAACGAACGTATAAAAAAAAGACAAAAGATCAAATCATTCGGGTACGTTTTTGTGCTAGGTTGGACGACCTTGCCTCGGACAACATTGTCGGGTTTATCCTAGTCCAAAAACTGTTGCTGTGTTGTTTTTGTTATACAAATATTTATTCTGTATATTAAATTCAAAATATTCTTAACTGGTATTTGAATAAAAACCTAATAATACACGCTAATATTAGGTAAGTTGTATAACGTGGCCAAAGACTATGTGCCTAGAAAGAAATGTTTGACGTTTTTTGTAATATTGATAACTTTATCACCCAAATCATCAGCCTATGTCATCATAATTTTTAAACATCTTATAGCTATTAAAACGCCATGATAAAAAATATACCATAATCACAAAAGGTAATACAGGAATATGCACAAATAAATGATTTATCTATGAAACACTGTCTTAAAAATGAGGATTATATACATGACTATCTTTAAGTATGGACTGTCGACTTATGTCCTCAAAACAGCCACGATTAAGCAGTTAATTCGTTAATTGAAGTCCAGTATTCGACTGGACAAATTTAGATTTAAAAATTAACAGATTTTCCAAACTAAATTTTCATTTCAAAATGGTTTTATTGTGATAAAACTTTGTATCTACGAACAATTTCGCAAATTGCCTTGTTGAGAATCGAATTCCGAGCTCAAGTTAAAGAAACTACTCGCATTATTACCATAGCATGATTGTCAACATAGGAAAAGGTAAGTAGTAGCCTAATAACGTCCCACCGCTGGGCACAGGCCATTTCACTCGTAGAAGTCATTATTATTCAATAATAGTTTATCCTCACCATACAAATTTTGGAAAGAACACTTTATGATACTTTATGTATATAACCACTAAACCATCACGGTTCCACGTCTATATTGACACTATATTAACGTATAATTATAATAAATCTATATCATAGCACGTCCCAACTTAGAACTAATAAAATTATAATAGAAAAGCAATTTATTGATATCTCTATCTATAAATAATGATTTTTAACAAGATTTATTGATGTTATAATGGTTATAAAATTAATTGTACATTTAGATAAGGCACAATGACGCGAACAATATCATAAACATATTAATTACTTATGTTTATAAAACCTTATATAAGAAAACAATATTTGATATGTCAATTGGGAGCCAAAATATATCAGATGACATTTTATTGCAATACGTATCATATTTATCGTAATATTATTATGAGACTTTGAGATTTCTAGACAGAAAACTTCAATCAGAATGAATTTATGAAGTAATAGCTATTTGTGATTTTTATTAACACTTTGACTGCCGAAGGAGGTCAACATGACAGACACTGGTACTATACCTGAGTTTGCTGGATCGCTCGTGTAAGATAACCAATCACAATTACCCAGTGTACACTAATGTATATAGGTATTTGTGATTAGTTATCTTAAACCAATTAAACCCATATTTTAGAGTGAAGATGTTTCAGAAATCATTTTTCGGGTTCAACCGCAACCGCAATCAGTTTTAGATTTGCCTACACATCATTTTAAGAAATATGTTAAAACATCCTTTTACAAAAGGCATATTATAATGCTGAAGATTATTTAAGCAGTAGAAATGTTTGGACTTGATTCCAGTTGCTGACAAAAGCAAAATATTACACATTGTAAAATACAAAACTATCTTTAAAAGAGTAACCATAGAGTTCCTTGCCGGTTTCTTTTTAGCGGATTCAACTTTCCGAACCAGTGGTAAATTTGTTAGCAACGAACAGACTACTGACGATTCAAAAGTGCGTTGAGCCTACTTGAATAAAGAATATTTTGATTTGACTTGAAACGAGAGATCTAGCAGTCTAAAATATAGTACTAGTGTCGGTCATGTTGACACCCCGCGGCAGTCAAAGTGTTAAGAGGCACTGGTATGAATCTTTGTAAAACTTATGTCTAAGTGTTGCTTCTATTGAAGGAAAATATACTGAGGAAATTGGCTTGTCGTGAGAGCCATCCGCGATGTGGACACTATGCACGGATTTTTTCATATACCCACGGAATTGAAAACTACACAATTAACACCGCTGGGAATTGCTAGTATAAATACTACTTGTCGATTAAATTTTTCCACTTTTAGCGTTCCTGGATGAGAACTTAAGGGATAAGGTGTCCTATTTGTACTAGTTAGTAATAGTAATAAATATAAGTGGTGCATAGATAAATAAATATAAATTATTCCAAAGCAGCGATACATACGTGAAGTAATTCATTTGACAAGTGAAGAGACGGTCTCTTGAAAGAGAAAAGCTCGCATTCACTCACGATCAAAGAACACGACGGTATAATCCGTGTGCGATTTGTGTAAAGGCGCCAATCACGTTCCCATTTAAGGCTTTTTGTCCGAGGAGTTAATGCCCGCACGGAGTCACATTCAATTCGTGACAACTATCGGCTAATCACTGTTTGAAATGACCGACTGCAACGACTGCTGGAACGCGCTCGCGCCAAATATCCTTTATATAAAAAGCTACGAGGTATAAAGCCATGTATCCAAGCACGAACAAAAATATCAAACATCGGAACAATGCCTGGACAACAATCTACAACTCAACTTTACACGATCTGAGACCTGCGAGCCACATCTCTCACCAGATCACCCCAATGCTTAACCTTAGGTCATCAAAACATATAATTGGTACAAAAGATAGTACAGTTTTACATAATTTATCTGTATGGCTTATCTTACAAAATTACATTATGTTTAATGACTCCTTGTCTACCATAGATATTTGTAGAACTAGTAAAACAATTTGGCTTCTGGTTTCTTCATGAAAAGAACCGGCGTAATAATTTAAGTACTACAATTGATAAGTAGAACAAAACACAACAAATTTATACATCGGCCTGGCAGCTTCTGTGAAGGAATCCTTAAAAGAAAAATAGTAAACTGATAGTCAAAAATATAGTGAATAAAATCAATAATCAAAACTATCAAGCATAGCAATTCAGCGCCTCCTTCTGCGGCAAAGAACAAACAAACAGACAATTAAAAACAAGCAAGAAAAAATTATTTCCAATCCGGCCGTTCACCCTGGAAGAGTACGACCATAACCCTTCAAAATTAGATAACACAAGAGTTACGAAACAAAGAAAAACCACCATATTTAGATTTGGAGGAGGCCTTTACTCAACCTGAGGATCTTGCTGATAATCAAACATAGTGTTAGATAAAATAGTAAACAGTACCCGAAATTTTTGCAGGATCGAATAAAGGCTTATAAATCATTAAACTGAGGACCTGGTACTTCGCAATTCCAGCTGCTGTGACTGACTGAGTGTTAAAATACTAATGTAATTGTATTGTTGATATAAGTAAGGTTAGAAGCAGCTCATTTACGTCCCATTGTTGGCACCAGGCCAGCAAAGACCTACCATGCTGCTTCACTATGCACTAATACAAGTGCACTCTCTATTCCTTCACTCTCATAGTCCGATGTGACGTCAATCTGATAAGACCGGAGAGAGATCAGGCGCAGGACCGGCGGCTTAACGTGCTCTCTTTTTTTTCACGTTAAGAAATGCTTTTAACCTACCCAGTTCATTAAATGTAAAACCCAGAGGATATGTAGACGCATCTACTTTGGTACTCCAGGAGATTATGGGAAACTCAAGAAGGAGGAGCACACCACCACCTTCACAGAAAAATTATTTCCGAATCCGATACACGAACGTAACTAGACGACGACTGAAAGTTATTTAACTTGTTATTAGATCATAAATTTATGTACGGCAACTTCTTTCTTGATAATATGTTATTAAATATTATCGTTGTACCTTATAGCCGTTCATTATAAATGGTAATAAAGAAAAATATAAGGATACAGGTACCGCTTAGAAATGACGACATAACGCTCAGAGTTATTTTATGGTATAGTAATAAGTAAACGTTATTCACGTTGTTTTATTTCACAGGTTATTTTTTCCATGAGCTTTTAGTCTAAAGCCGTCAATTGATGTTCGCTGTTCGTGTGCATGTGAACGCGGCCTTAGATTGTACATGTAGATAAGGTGAGTCATACAATGTTTTTGTATTGCAATGATTTTGCGTTATTTTTTGCCAACGTGCAACGCCCGCTGCGACCTGCATGACCTAACTCTTTGTTAGGCCCGTCCTTTGATATTTTTTATCAACACAAACCGGTGTAAATATAAAAATCGCGTCAACCGATTGTCTTTAACGAGATGTGTATAATAAAACGCAAAAAGCGAGCGTAAACTTGTCCCGATGTTATTGAACATGAATATTAAAATGTCGATTTGAATATTGAGCGAGCGATCGACCAATAATAGGTGATCTCAAAGAATGTTATGCTATACTGACTGCGTATTACAATTTACAATGTTAGTAGTTTTTTTTTATTGCTGATATGTTAGCGCTTGACTGTGTTTACACCTGATGGTAAATGATGATAGAATCTAACATGGAAGCGCGATAATCTGGTAAGAGGCCATTTACATCGTACCGGAACACAATTTTCTTTCTGCCTTTGCTGGTAAGATAGCAACTAACCACGGCCGAAGCCACTCCAGATACAGACAAAAAATTAAATATAATTTCAGAAATTTGCTTTACCTAGTCATTTATTAAATAAAATAACTGTTTCCGGACGTCTTTTTGAAAGTCAGTCATTGAAAATCCCGTCGAAACGAACAGACAGAAAACAGAGTTTTAAAAAGTCATTTTTTTTGTCTGTCTGTCACATGAATGTATTTACGTCACTATAAATACCGTACATACAAAACGATACTCCATTTATTTTATTTGTAAAAATTGCTGGCTGTTCTTTCTGTTTCTGTAATTTATCGTGTTGAATTTACAAAATCAACTCTTCTAAAATCCATTTAAACGCAAAAATATTCATAAAAAACCCTGAATTAAGTTACAGAAACACATACAGGAGAATTATACGTATTAAGTCAATAAAGAGCCTTATTCTTTATTAAATCTACACACTCCGTTTCAAATTTTTAATTACTTTTCACTCTGCGTGTATAATTCTTTTATATATCTTGTTTTCTAAACCTTTAATATATGACACTTGCTTTTAAGATGTCTTATCTTGCAACTTACACTAAATTGTATTCTATGGTAAATAAAGTTTCTATTTTTAGATAGAAAATTAGAAGTTTTCCAAATTATTTTTTTATCGTAAATATGCAGTTAATAGCGTCGAATGACGTCGGTAAGATAACTAATAGGGGAGGCACTTTTGAAATAATTAAAACTAATTACGTGCCTCTATCAAAGTGTTCATTGCGTTATCGTGAGTCGTTTCCTAAAGTAATTTCTAGAAGATAACAGATGCATTAAAGTAAGGTCATTTTAATGAAAAACTCAAATATAAGTAGTGCTTTTTGTACCCAAAATAATTATTAAATTATACGTGCCATAGTTAAACTAAAAAGTATAACTAAACAATGTGCAAACACAAATAACCTTAAACAAGCACAAATCTTCTTAAATACGCTGAGTTCTTCATATAATCAAATGGGGAATTAACTATTTTTTACAAATTAATAATAGTAAGTAGCAGCCCATTAATGTCCAAAGCTGGGCACAGGCCCCCTCACTCCGAGGAGCGAGGGTTCTCAGAGCATAGATTCACAAAGCTGCTCCACAACGGATTGGCAGGCATAGTACACAAGTGCACTCTCTATTCCTTCACTCTCATAGTCCGTGATGTGACGGGAATCCGACACGACCGGAGAGAGATCACCCGCAGGACCAACTGCTTAACGTGCTCTCCGAGACACGGGGGTGGAACACACCGTCAACTTCCCTACTTCGGGCAAATATTGAGAAATTCTTAATAAATTTCGATTTGGCCCGACCCGGGACTCGAACCCAGGATCTCATGTCTGTAGTCGTACATGGTAACCACTAGACCAATGAGGCAGTTGGCACATTCTATAATGGAAGCTCTAGACTTCCACGGTTTCTACAAAATGAATCAGAGAGAAAATCAATTTTTTTGTTGTCATTGTAATAAGTAAAGTAAAAATAATAGTAAGTTAATAAAAAAAATACCGGATTATTACCGGCTCTGTTTCTTATGGCTGACAGGATAGCTCTTGAATGTGACCACACTCGATGGTAATTGATGATACAGTCTAAAATGGAAGAACGCTGATCTGGTAAGTAGCAATTTACATCTTATCGTTTCTACACAGCATCGTACTGGAATGCAAATTTCTTTGCCTGGCAGTACATCTTTGCTGGTAGGATCTCCAACCAGTCTAGATTCAGACAAATTATAAAATATAATTTCGTAATTTTATCCTACCGAAGTTCGAACCATGGACCTAGCAAAGCGAGTACTCACACCATTACCCCAGCGATGCTATATCTCATCATAAAACGCTTGCTACAATTTTATTCAATAAACAATTCGATACGCGTTAATTTATAAACGGATGAATCCCACGGTTTATTTTTTAAATTGTTGCTTTTTTCTCCAAAGGAAAAAAGTTAACGTTTTTTGCCTAGACTGGTCCTACGGGAACAGGTGATGCGGAACGGCTTCACACTATAGAGAACAAAGCAGATTTTATTTTAATGTAATACTTAAACTTACTTATCCTCGAAAACCTACTGGAAAGATAAGGGAAGTATGATTCATAGGAGAGAGGATTTCTAGAGCATAGATCCATCACGCTACACATACCATAAGAATTACTCCTGGAATATGCAAGCTTGATGATAATGATGTGATGAAAAGAAACAATATTGCACGTAATTTTCATTTTTATAAAAATAACCTTATCAGTTCCTATCCAGGACTCGTACCCACGATCTCTCTAAACGAGCATTCATACGTCTTACTACTAAGCCCTTTAGAGTTGTCATAGATATAAGTGCGTTGGTGCAAAGTACACATGTCAGAAGTGAAATTCCTTTGGCAAACTAATTTTTAATTCTTGTTTATATTTAAACAAATCTAAAACTTTATATTTCCGAGACTTAGAGGGAGAGAAAAAGGAATATATGTTAGGAATTTAATGAATTAAAATAAAAATATTAAAAGTGTCGTATATTAATACAAATAACTTATTGAAATCTCAAATGACGAGTGGCAAATTAAGATGCCACATGTTATTTGTAAATATTAAAACCACCTTACCTTCAAACGAATTAGCATAAAAAACGCTGCACCTCTTTGTGACGCTAATAATGCGTTTAATCTTTATGGTAAGGTAAGTAGCGGCCTATTAACGTCCCACTGCTGGCCACAGGCTTCCTCATTCATAGGAGGGAGGGTTTTTAGATCATAGACCTATCACGCTGCTCTACTGCGGTTTGGCAGGCTCCTCTTATAATCCGATGTGACGGCAATCCAACACGACCAGAGAGAGAGATCTGTTATAATTTTTTGAAGTGAAACTTCTTAGGGCGCATGAGGGTAAAATTTTTGATTATGAGTAGGTAGTTATAATATAGTGATAGTAGTAGTATAGAATAAATTTTCATAAATTTTAAATTCAAAAACAAAATTTAATCAATAATTTCTAATACAGACAAAAACTCGTGGCATTTTTACTTACAATTCGTCATTTGAGATTTCAATAAATTATTTGTATTAATTTTCTAGACTTTTAATATTTTATTGACAATTAAATTCATTAAATTCCTAACATATCTTCCTTTTCCCCTCCCTCTAAGTCTCGGAAAAATAAAGTGTCTATTTGTTAGGGTTAATCTTTGAAATGTTTGGACCGATTTTGACGAACTTAGGCTACTATTATTTTATAGAAAAAACAGAGAGTACTAAATAAGGTTTTCAATTAAGTGAACACCAAAGTGTAGATGTTTTTATTGTAACGCAGGGACTTGTGTTACTACTGCACGACGCCATCCACATATCACGTCGTAACAGGTAGAGCGATTCACATGTATTTCTGTGAAACCACGCTCAGTAAGTTCAAAGAAAAACAACATCAAATAATTGCACCATAAGAAACGGATTTCTATGAAACGGCCCGATAGCAAATAGCTGCGTATAAAAATGGTATATAATTTAAAAGAGATCAACGTTGTATCGTGGGGTACGGTGACAAAAACTAATCAAATTGCCTATCATTGCTTAAGCTTGGAAAGTTATGCTGTTTTTTCTTGTATTATTAAATTACACTGATTCCCTTTTCGCTACGGAATCATGTCCTCTATACATAAAACAAAGCCGTGTTACACTATTTATAACAAGAAAGGCAGGCCATGCTTTTTTTACAGTCAAATATTGGCCAGGGGTTTCACGGACACATTAAAAAAAATTTATAAGTACTTTACATAAATTTAATATACCTCTTCTTCGTAAAATCCGGCTCGAAGGACCAAAATATGTAGGATGCGTTACAGGTTTCGCTTTTGATAGATGTTTTGGATGAATAAATAATGAAATATGCGAAATGATTAGTATAATTAAAAGTTTGGATACATTTATTATTCGTGTTACAATCGTTTGGACTCTTGTGTTACTACGGTTAGACGAAAGGTTATAATTTTGAATTTTGATAGCGTCAACAGACAGAAATCCTGTGCGTTTTATCAAGAACCCTCAAAAATATACAAGTTCGTCGGTTTAGAGTATTCTTGACCTGGCTCTTATTTAAAATGTTCTGGATTTGGTCCAGGAACATTTGTCTTGGTCTTGCCCTTCCAAGTTTCGCATTCACTCTAGACTCATAAATCCTTTTTGTCAGTCTCCTTTCATTCATTCTCTCTAAGTGCCCAAACCATCTAAGTATACCTTTATCAACTTTAGTCACTACATCTTTTATACCACACCGTTCTCTTATCACACTATTTCTTACTTTGAACTACTTTTTACCTCGAAGATCTTTATTAAATATACAATTCTACGAAGTGCATATTATTTTGTAGTTTTATATTTACTAAATATTAAATCGCAGAATCTTTAAGAATATAACGTACTCGTTTACTTTGTAAAATCAATTTACATTCATAAAATACATGGCATTAATTAAAGAACATTGTTGATACACCAACATCTAATTCGTGCACAATCAAAGTCAATTGCAACTAGTTTTGTTAAAGGAATAAAAACACATGATAACTAAAATCTTTGGCTTTGTAATAAAGATCTTTTATTATTATTATTTATACAGTCAAATATAATAAATGTAGTTAGTTATGAAAAAATCGAAATCGAACTATATAACAAAAACCTTTTGGCTTTTTTAAAACAGAAAGACAGGTCTAAAATCTTTACCTTTCCCATTAAAGGGATAAAAAGTAACCAGCTAGTCATTTCAGGAATTAGGTCTATACAATACAACTTTAGATCTAATTTTTATTTACTGTCAAAATATAATCTAATAACGCAGTCCTTTAATAATATAAGAGGAGTTTTTCAACCCTTTTTAGCTGCATGCGATCAAATTAACATTCATCCTCCACCCGAAAGGAACTCGAAAAGGAAAACAAATAGGTTATAACCTATTTTTGAGAGCGGTAAAAAAGATACCTGCACTTAACCTCAAGCGGAGTGGTCCCGTCAGACCAGATATTTATTAAGATTGTATACACTGAGCTCAATTTTTATACGAATATTCACACTTATATTCGTTGTAGATATAGTATTTTTGGTATATGCAAACAAAAGCAACGATTATATTAGTAAAATAATATACTCATCCAATTCAAAAATCAATATTTAAGATTTTCTCAATATTTGCCCGAAATTGGGTGGTTGGCGGTGAGATCCACCCCCGTGCCTCGGAGAGCACGTTAAGCCGTCGGTTCTGTGCCTGACCTCTCTCCGAACGTGTCGGATTCCCGTCACATCAGACTATGAGAGTGAAGGAATAGAGAGTGCACTTGTGTACTATGCCTACCAATCCGCAGTGGAGCAGCGTGGTGGGTCTATGCTCTAAAAATCCTCGCTTCTCGGAGTGAGGAGGCCTATGCCCAGCAGTGGGACGTTAATGGGCTGCTACGTACTTACCTTTTAATATACTCATCATCAACGAATGCCTCCTTTAAACTAAACGTTTCCTTTTTAATTGTAAGCTTTTGAAGTAATACACAAATATGTACTAATGAATATAGCGTATTTGCTTTCCAGGCAAATTAAATGACAGCTAAAAGATTTAATAATATAATTTACTAATTACATAATTGCAGTGAAATAGAGGAATAATTTCATAACTGAAACCTAAACATACCTATTAACTTCAAAATGGACTACCGTCTTAGAGTGTATCATTAATTATCACCTGGAGAGATCAGTCAACAACAATTTATAAAAAAAAGTTAAAAAGTGCGTGCGCACAAAGTACATATGTCAGAAGTGACACTTCATTAAGTCGTGTTTATTTTTATACAAATCTAAAACTTTAGATTTCCGAGATTTGGAGGGGAAAAGGAAGATATGTTTGTAATTTAATAAATTTAAGTGTCGAAAATTAGTACAAATAATTTATTTAAATCTCAAATGACAAATTGTACATTAAAATGTCACTTTTTATTTGTCAATATTACAACTACCTAACCTTTTATCGAATTAGCATAAAAACGCTGCACATCTTCGTGATGTTAATCACGCATTACATCTATAAACAATTTTATATATAATTTGAAAATATAGATTTAACTTAATTCATACTATAAAGTAAGTAACTTAGTAACGAGCAGCCCATTAACGTCCCAATGTTGGGCACAGGCTTCCTCAATCCGAGGAGCGAGGGTTTCTGCACTCTCTATTCCTTCACTCTCGTAGTCCGGTGTGACGGTAATCCGACACCAGAGAGAGATCAGGCGCAGGACTGACGGCTTAACGTGCTCACCAAGGCACGGGGGTGGATCACTCCGCCAACTTCCCCAAATTCGGGCAAATATTGAGAAAATCTTAGTAGAAAACTCAGTATTTATATTTGAATTGGCCCGACCCGGGACTCGAACCCAGGACCTCATGTCTGTAGTCAAACATGGTAACCACTAGACCAATGAGGCAGTCGATTAAGTCATATTATAAAATATAACAAAATATTGCAAAACGCATGAAAAACAAATCACTGAGACCAATGTGTCCCAATCATTATACCACTCGTATCTTCCATGATTTCAAAGGATCGTATTATTTACATTTTTTTACTTTAAAATGTGGAACAAAAAAGGGTAAAGAATAAATTTGAACGCTCACCAAATGTCCCCGCGGTTGCGACAGGTTGCCTCGGGCATTTTGAATTTATGAACAAAAGTTTTATTTCCGACAGTCGGTGGTTCTATATGTATATATGAAAAGGATTTTAATCGATTTAGTTTTTTGCCCTTTGCCGGACTAAGATTACGATGCAGATTACGGGGACACGATGCAATCGGAGATGCAGTCACAATTTGTATAAAGCATCGGTTGCTTTGGCATTATTTTTTAGCCTACTAGCAAAAACGTACCGCCAAACAAAGAGATTTGGGTTCCGGTACGATGCTGTGTAGAAACCGTAAGGGGTATATAGCCTCTTAACAGATTAGCGCGCTTCCATCTTAGACTGTATCATCACTTACCATCAGGTGAGATCACAGTCAAGCGCTAATCTGTCAGCAATAAAAAAAAAATTTTTAGTGTCTATAGGAAAATCCGTCGTCAAGATCTGAAATGGTTATTAGGTAGGTTGGACTTTGCTGGTAGGGTGGTAACTAGCCACAACCGATGCCTCCCACCAGACCAGCGAAATTAGAAAATACAATTTTCTAAATTAGCCCTACCGGGGTTCGAACCCGGGGCCTCTGCTAGCAAGGCGAGCACTCGCACCACTGCGCTAGCGAGGACTGCCTCATTGTTCTAGTGGTTAGTGTGTTCGACTACAGACATGAGGTCCTGGGTTCGAGTCCGGGGTCGGGCCAATTCAAATATCAATATTTAGTTTTCTATTAAGATTTTCTCAATATTTGCCCGAAGTTGGGAAGTTGGCGGTGTGATCTATCACCGTGCCTCGGAGAGCACGTTAAGCCGTCGGTTCTGCGCCTGATAGAGATCAGGCGCAGAACTCCGGCAATCAACACGACCGGAGAGAGCTCCGGTCGTGTTGATTGCCGTCACGTCAGACTATGAGAGTGAAGGAATAGAGAGTACACTTGTGTACTATGCCTGCCAATCCGCAGTAGAGCAGCGTAGTGGGTCTATGCTCTAAAAACCCTCTCTCTAAGTGTGGAGGCCTGTGCCCAACAGTGGGACGGGCTGCTACTTATGCTTTTGGGAGTTTTATGCTTGGTGGCTTACTATTGTGCTTTTAGGGTGATAACTAGGCTATTAACAAACTCTCCAGCAAATATATCATCGTCAAATATTCTTCGTATAGTTACGTAGGTATTACTATGCATATAAACAACTGACTGACTGACAGATGACATTGTAACGCTTTAGAAGGCGAGGAGGTTTTTGACCCGAACACAAAACGTCGTTTCCGTTTCTTCTTCTATTTTTTTTTTTTTAACTTCCCGACAAGTCTTTTGTTTATTTTTGTTACAGAACTAAAAAGCCTATCATCATCGTTCGCAAAAAGAATTATTTCCTTGTATTGTATTGGAAATAAACGTTAAAGAGTTTGATTACATTTTTATTGTTAATTTTTTTAATTAATCGCAGACATAATTATATTTGAAGGTATTTGATTCAAAATTAAGTAATTTTTTTTATTGTTGACAGGTTATCGCTTGATTGTGATCACACCTGATGGTAGGGATACAAATCTCTTAGCGTGGCGGTACGTCTATGCTGGTAGGGAGGTAACTAGCTACAGCCGAAGCCTCCCATGAGTCCAGACTCAAACAAATTACCAAAATAGAATTTCTATATTTATCCTACCAGTATATTACGTTGATAAAAGGATTTTGAGGCTTTCCTTGTCACTTATGTACCAAAATCTATGATGTTTTATTAAAAACAAATGGCGATAAAAATTGAATCCCTTTTACGATAGTGTATAAAACTCATTCCGATCTAAATTAGATTGTATAAAGTCAGCGGTCTATGATCGTAAGACTGTATCACTTACCATGAAATGAGATAAAATGTGACCTTAATTAAAAAGAGTGAAATAATTCTTTCTAATATAGATCTTCTTAAAACTGATAAGGAGGTATTTAACTTTGATTGATAATTTGTAATTGTATTTAATAATAACGTGTACACTATATATAAGGAGAAAAAGGGAAGTGCAATGTCATAAAAAAATATATTTATTAACGATTGACGATTGATTGGAGTATAAGATAAAGTGTTTGCTCATATTCTAGTGGGAATTGAAAAAAAAAATTAATTGCACATGTCAGAAGTGAAACTTCTTTGACAGAGTAATTCTTAAGTCTTGTTTATAATACAAATCTGAAATTTGTATTTCCGCGACTTAGGGAGGGAATTATTAATATACATTTATTTTATATTGTTTAAAAATTATATAATAAAATCTCAGATGGTGAATATCAAATTAAAATTCCTTGTGATTTTTTATAAATAGTAAAAATACCTAATATCAATTAAATTTAAACAAGATATTCTAGTATTAAATTTAAAATTTCGTAAAGACAATTTATGAAATATTAATATTTTATATATTGACTGCCTCGTTGGTCTAGTGGTTAGCATGTTCGACTACAGACATGAGGTCCTGGGTTCGAGTCCCGGGTCGGGCCAATTCGAAATCGATATTGAGTTTTCTATTAAGATTTTCTCAATATTTGCCCGAAGTTAGGAAAAATTTGGGGTCGCGATCCACCCCCGTGCCTCGGAGAGCATGTTAGGCAGTCGGTCCTGCGCCTGATCTCTCTCCGCGAGTGTCGGATTGCCGTCACGTCGGATTATCAGAGTGAAGGAATAGATAGTGCACTTGTGTACTATGCCTGCCAATCCGTAGTAGAGCAGCATGGTGGGTCTATGCTCTAAAAACCCTCCCCCATATGAGTGAGGAGGCCTGTGCCCAGCAATGGGACGTTAATGAGCTGCTAATTATATATTATGAAAAATAATATATTAAATTATTAAATGACGAGTGGTTAAATAAATTACCACATGTTATTTTTAAATACTATAACTAACCTGCAAACTAATTAGCATAAAAAACGCTGCACATCAACGTGACGCTAATCACGCCTTTAATCCGTAAAAATTTAAACCCCGCGGCTAAAGAAGTTTCACTTAAAAAAACGAAACCCCAATAAAATGCTGCATTTATCTCGCATGTAAATTATTTAGTAGTATTTATTACGAAACGGTACATTTTCCTCGTTGCGTTTCATCGAATACGCCGCCATTAGCGTTCGTGAAGTGTTGCATTGTGAATTAATTTCCGATCTAAGACATGTAGCAATAATGTACGACACGAGTTTGTTATAATGGCTTCCGCTGTACATTTCCAAACTCTATTATTACCTGTGTACGTTATATCACTTCGTGTACGTGCAATGGATCGTCCACATCAGCTTTAGATTATGTAACCCGATTGTTTCTAACGCAATAGATTTACTAACTGAATGTTGTTTAAAAGGGCCCCACACACTAACAGTCCGTCGGATATCAGCTTCTCAAACACTCACAGTTCCGTTACAATTTTAAATTGGCAATTTATGCCGAACCCCCAGAGATGTAGTCTTTTAGTACATAACCTTATTAAATGTATACTAGAAGGTATATTAACGCAAAAGATTTACCGACTGAATATAGTATAAATATCTCACATACTAGCAGTCTCCTAAATATCAGTCTCTCACACGGTCACAGTTCTTTTACAATTTTAAATTGGCAATTTATGCCGAACCCCTAGAGATGTAGCCCTTTGGTATAAGACACTTATCAAATCTACACGAGAAGGAAGTTTATCACAACAGATTTATTGACTGAATGTTGTCTAACACGGTCCAGTTCACTAACAGTCTGCTAAATATCAGTCTCTCAGACAGACACTGTTCCGTTACAGTTTTAAATTTATGCCGAAACCCTAGATGCAGCCTTTTAGTACATGACAATCGATAACCTTATCAAATGTACACTAGAAGGTAGTTTAACGAAATAGATTTACCGGATATGGGCTAAAAAATCCCACACACTAACAGTCTGCTAAATATCAGTTTCTCACATAGACTCCGTTCTGTTACAGTTTTAAATTGGCAATTTATGCGAAACCCCCAAAGATGTAACCTTTTAGTATATGACAGTCGATAACCTTATCAAATGTACACTAGAACGTAGTTTAACGAAATAGATTTACCGAATATAGTAAAAAGGTCCCACACACTAACAGTCTCCTAAATATCAGTCTCTCAGATAGACTCCGTTTTGTTACAGTTTTAAATTGGCAATTTATGCCGAAACCCTAGATGCAGCCTTTTAGTAAATGATAATCGATAACTTTATCAAATGTACACTAGAAGGTAGTTTAACGAAATAGATTTACCGAATATGGTCAAAAAGATCCCACACACTTACAGTCAGCTAAATATCAGTCTCTCACGTAGATACCGTTCTGTTACAGTTTTAAATGGACACTTTACGCCAAATTTTAAACAGGACGAGACAATAGGTAACCCTAAAACAAAATCAAATCTACACTAGGAGATAGTGATACTGTCGGAGAGCCGACAACTAGCCACTTTGTAAGATCTGTCGAACATATAAACCATGACTATACCAGAGACTGCAAGCTAAATGTCCACTTTACTATTATTGCCTGAAGATTGCAAACGGACTGTATGTGTGTGGGACCCTTAACTAAGTGATGAGTGATGAAACAAACTAAGGCATTCCTACAAAACGAACCAGAGCCGGTTATCATGAAGATGTCGATTTTTAATTTTTAATTTTGCCGATATTTCAAATAATATACCCGTATATAGAAATATACCCGTTCAAATAGTCAATATGTTAATAAACCACGAAAATTTAAGTTTAAAATCATGAAGATGTGCCGTTAAACAGAAATGAATTGCGTGCCAATATGATAATGTGCAAAAACCATTATGAAATAAATTCTCTTTTACCAAGGTAACGTGCTACGATTTTAAAATGTATCATCACTTTTACAATCAAATGAAATTACAATCAAGCTCTCAAGAGTCAGCAATAAAAAGTATTACTGTCGGCAAGTACAAACGCGAACACTGGTTTAATGGTCCAATCATGTACGCTCTAGAAGACCACAGTTAGAATCCCTGCTGTGGAAAACTTGAAAATTGTAAATTTTCGACTATACAAAATTAATTGGTAATTTGTTAACTAAAAAATATAAAGGTATGCGCATAAACGAATCAAAGTGATGCCGCCACTTGATACAAGGACGGTCTTGCACGCGTCCCACTTGTGTACAGGTTTTATCGTCGTATCGTGAAAAATACCCGCTAAACTCGCTTTTGGAAAGCCGACAGGACTACTTACTTTATAATTTGATACAAAGATTGAGATCTCGGAATTTGAGGTACCGTACGGTACCGAGTTGGTGCTAGGAATTAATTTAAAACAATACGAGAACTTAGAGAACTGCATTTGGTGTAACGGTATGAGAAGATATATCTTTGCAAGCAGTTACTCCAGTTAGGTTATGCTGTCATGCAAAGGCACGTACTGACATTGTAAATGATTACCTATCTTCTACCACATTTGAGTTATGACTAAATCACCACTTACTTTCATAAGAGGACACAGAATGTGTGTATAAATACATATTTTCACTCAGACTCCTTAAACGATGGTCCAAATACCTAAGCCAGTCCACACATGCAATCGACATAGCTATCGTTTGGCAGAGATGGCACAATCAGCTTCGTCAGGAACATCAGGCTGTTCAGCAGTGAGCTAAGTCCAAAGCAGGAGGCAGATTTCAACTTAGGAATGCTTCAAACTGGGCACATTAGAAAGACTCAAATATAAAGGAAGCGATGGAAGTTTTAGTTTACTTTAAACTCCCTAACTCATCAAGAAACCTGTTAATCTATTCGCGATAGACTTCAAATTTAACGAATTCATTTCTTTTGCAAATATGGCAGGTCTCTATGTCTGTATATTCTTATCGGGTCGAAAACTACGCATGTGAGATCACTAAATTTAATCTTTATCTACTTATCTTTCATCGCGTATGATGGCATAGAAGTCGGGAATGCCCGACTTCTATGCCTCATATGCATCATACGCAACAAAGTTGCTGGCTTCTCAGAACAGTCTCATCAGAACCGTTGCTCAGGCTTTCCCCGATAATGTGTTCTTTGCTAACTGGCTACGAATGCACCAGACGAGGAACGTAAAGTAATGGACTATTTTGTTTTTATTTCACTACTTACTATAATAATAATAATAATAATAATAATTTTTTCAAATGTAATGAAATTTTGAATATTAGTTTAATTTAATTTTAATAGTTAATTATTTATTTGACATTTGACATTATTAATTTTAATTTTAAATTTCATTTATAGATTAAATTGCATGTTGTAAATTTTTAGAGTGAAATCTAAATGTATCTCTCTCAGTGAAATCTAAATGTAATTTCTATGGGTATCAACCCGAATTAAAAAAAATTATTTTATTTTATTTATTTATTTATCTACTTATTAGTATCTTAATAAAGGTGACTTCATTTAAGTATGTGTATGGTTTTATCTTAGGACTTATATTGAAAAAAGTTAGTTGTTTATTCCCCTAGTTAGACTCAAATTTGAACTACAATCAATCTCTTTAAATCTAATTAAATATCAAAACCTTAAAAATTCTATTGAACTTTAATGCATATACAAAAGCATAAATCAATTTCGCTGGCATTGAAGAAATTTTAACAATACACGTGTTTGCAATCCATTGAAGAGTTTGAGATAAGGATGTGCGATAACAAAATTTAATCTATCGAACGCAATCGATGTTATCGTATGCACTGTAAATATTTAAACACTAGTGTACACGTGCAATTTCGTTCGTGTGATATTAATTCTAATTTCCCATGTAATGGACATGTATGACAGACAAATTAAGGTAATATTGTTACCATATACTAAAGCACAGATAAACAGTTCAAAACACATTTATATATACTAAAGTTATCAGCTTGAATAATGAGAAAACAATGTTACAGTTAAGTATGTATATATATTTAAAAAGGATTTATTCGTCGTCGTCGCTTCAACCGATGGACGTCCACTGCTGGACATAGGTCTCACGTAATGACGTCCACAAGGCCCGAACTTGCGCCGCCTGGCTCCAGCGGCTACCAGCGACCCTCTTTATATCATCGGTCCACCTTGAGGGGGGGTCCCTACACTGCGCCGTCCGGTGCGGGGTCGCCACTCCAGCACCTTCCCCCAACGTCCATCAGTCCTTCGGACTATGTGTCCCGCCGATTGCCACTTCAGGTTCGCGATTCGCAGGACTATGTCGGTGACTCTGGTTCACAACGGATCTCTTCATTTCTGATTCGATCACGTAGAGAAACTCCGAGCATGGCCCTCTCCATCGCACGCTGAGTGACTCTGTGCATTCGCATGAGGCCCATAGTCAGCGACCACGTCTCAGAACCGTAGATCATCACTGGCATGAATGAAGAAGCCTGTGGCTAGCAATGGGACATTAATTGGCTGCTACTTGCCTTTTTAAATATTGCAGAGCAACTTAGTTCTTCAATATGTTCGTTAATTATTTCGATTGTTAAAGTACCCTTAGTTTTTATTCGGCGATTTAAACGAAAGAAAGGTTCAGGTTTATCCATATAATTACTGGGGTCTAAATGATTTTATTTCGGAACCAGAGACGAGCGGATCAATTTTATTCCATCGTACAGATATGCAAATAATAAATTAAACAGCGCTCTAGATAGCTCCTGCATGCGATCATTCAAACCAAACAAGGCAACTTAATTAGCACTGGCGGGTTGCGTTTGCGCAGCGAATTTAAAAAAAAATAAAAAGAAATCCAAGATGGCGTCGCATTTATCAGCGAGGGAGCGATTAGTCCACGTCGACGTCATTCGCCGACACGCCCGCGCCGTGATGGATCGGACGGGGTGCCGTGGCTACCACCGCGTATTTATTTATTTCCATACAATTGCATATCGCATTATAACTTTATTCGCACACGAATTGGCTCCTCTATATACAATTGATAACCACATAACCTAATAAAGTAAGCATGGGAGAAATAACCGTTATTTGCTACTTTCCTGATAAAATAATAGGTAACGAAAATAAATACAAATGAAGGTTATTACGTTACTGTCAATATTTTAATGAGGTGATAAATTCAATTTGTAAAGAATAAGCATGGGATAACTAATATATCCGTTGTTTGCTACTTTACTGATACAATAACCGGTAACGAAAATAACTTCAATCCAATAGAGGCTTATTATGTTAGCTATATATATAAAAATCAATTGTTGTTCGTTAGTCTCGCTAAAACCCGAGAGCCGGACTAATTTTATTTTTGAATTATTTGTGGGAATGTTCTAAGTGAGTAAACAAAAAAATGCTGGGAATATAGTTACAACAACAATTACCCATTCCGTTAGAAATTATTCAACCGATTCAACCGATGGAGGTCCACTGCTGGACATAGGTCTCACGTAATGATGTCAACAAGCCCCGATCTTGCGCCGCTTGGCTCCATCCAACATCGGCCTGGGTCATCCGTAAAGCATTTTACCCTCAGACCCTCAGAAGTTTCACTTCAAAATCATATCCGGGAATGAAATTTAAAAATTGAATCACGGAATGAAATTTAAACATCGAATCTCGCTAATGAACCGATGGATTCATTGAAGAATCTCTTTTTGTACTCGACAAAGACGCTTTTGAACCACGCGTAACGACCGTCAGTTAAAGATTTTCTTGTAACTCCTTAATATGTTAATAACAGCATACCATATAAAATACTACACGTCATATAAGGACGGCATGGCGATTAGATAAATTCTTGAAACGCAATTATCTGGATATAATTGCACGGTTTAGATAGAAACCGCGTCGATATATTTTTAAGAAGAAAATATCTCTTTAAATGTACTTTGTCACCCATCTTGGGTTGTATCGTATCAATAGACACTTTGTTTTTATTATGACGTTAGCATAGTATTGAATTGTAGCTTTCGAATGACAGTAAGTGGTGAATATTGTAAGATAATTTATCACTTATCGGTTTCGACGAGACATTTTATACCAAAGGTCAACATTATTTAAATATTTACATCAAAAGTGAGATCTGGCATTAATTATTAGGCAACCAAAAAAGTTCGTGCAAATTTCATTTATTGTTTACTTATATAAAGTGTATATTGCAATTTTTATATATATAATTAGTGGGGTAATTTTTTTAAAAGCTGATTTTAGGAACTGTCATAAAATGAAAGTGTAAAAATTCATAAAGTAAACAAATACGAATAATTGCATTTGATACAGCCTTACTTTACCAAAATTTTTAGTTTTGATTTAAAATAAAAAGACTTATCTAACACATTTAATGATAGTTCTTAATATCAGCTTTTAAATGCATAAAAAAATACCACACTACTTGATCTTGCTTGCGAAATACAGTTATTAGGACAATTATTATTATAAGCTGCAGTCTTTGATCTCATTTCGAAAAGCCAATTTTATATATAACAAAATGTAATATTAAAAAGTTTGTAGTTTCTTTATTTCATCATCACTTTCTCAGGTAACTTGGACAGATGGAGAACATTCAGATTACAATTTTGTTCTCGCTGGGAAATGCATTGAGGCAATGTGACTGATAGTTATACCTATACCCAGGAGTGTGGGACTCGCTGCGTTACAGAATACAAACTTAAAACCCATCGGTACCTTCAGCATCTTGTTTATGACCGCGGACATCAGCTATCAAATTAAAGGGATAGAAGTCGACACCGAGGTTTCTGACTCTCAGTCTCCTCCTTCGGACAGAGTTGGCCACTGCAGCGGATTTCCTCTCTCTCTGATACTTCCTTCTGTTAAATGGCATTTTCAGCAACGAAAGGTTATCCTTGGTGGAGACATGATCAAGTGTTATCCAGTTCAGAAGCTCAAAGTATGAGCTTCAGAACAGGATAACACAACCGGTTTAGAAATAAATATTTGTTTCAGTACGTATAATTAACCTGTGTCTTCTCTTCAATGGTGTTATATATCTACTAAATTAGGTCCAGGCTATGAGATTAAGAGAATACGAATAAGTCTTAAAAAGTTAAGCGTTCTCATAGAGTACGTGAAATAATTGTGATATTTCTCTCAAACGGGGTTTTGGCTATGAGATTAAAAAGATACACACTTGTACATTGAGATTTGCCGCCAAGTTCCCTAAAACGCGTGTGGGCTGTGATTAATTCATATTGATTTTAATTGTAACCTATAAACTTTTATGGAGGACGGTAAATAAATAACATATGTCCTTAATATTTATGGTTACGAGCACCTTCTTTATAATTAAATACGCTTCCAGATTTACGCGATTGTAATCAATACTTTTGTTTGTTTGTTTTTTATAACGTAAAAGAATAAACTTGGAATTTAGACATCAAAGACCGTAGTTTTCTGTTAAATTTCATAGCAATTAATACACGATGCTTAAAAACATATAATTAGTACAGCAATAATTAGAGTATTATACTTGACTCATTATACGTAAGGTTCGTCGGTTTCCCTTTCCTATTAAACAAATGAAATTAATAACAAATTTCATCAATTATGTAAAAGCAATACTATTGTTTTACTTGGAGTGCCGTACGCCCATAAAGTTTATGGGACCATAAACTGATTCACCCGAGTGCTGTTAAGTGTTTAACGACTATTACGTCTGTTGCATAATAACCTTTTGAGGATGTGCAACCTTGAATAACTCGTACTTTCCTGTGAAGGCACGTCCCGGGATAAATAAGGTCGGTAACTTCGGCCGTGACTTGCTACAAACAGTGTAAACAAAACCGAGCCAACGGGTACAATTAGCGCTTCAGCTTAGAGCTTTACATATTCCGTAACAATTTCATATTTAGTTATATGTATGTATATTCCGAAAATATTACTTTATTGAAGTGATTTTGATATAATTTTTCAAAAAAAAGCATTTTATGGAAACAATCAACTGCATTTGTTTAAAAACGTGTACAGATCGTACATATTTATTAACATACGCCATAATGGTAAGTAGGAGTCTCCCGCTCATAGGAGAGAGGGTTTTTTGAGCCTAGATGGATCTAGTGTCTATATAGTGGATACTAGTGTACAATGCAATGGGGCGGTGTGGTGGACCACACCGCCCCATTGCATTGTACACTAGTGTATGCGCAAACACAAGCACACTCTCTCTTCACTTTCATAGTCCGATAAGATTGATGTGACACTACCGTAGAGAGATCAGGCGCAGGATCGACGGCTTAACGTGCTCTCCGAGGCATGGGAATGGAGCCAACTTACAAACTAAGTAGGGATAAGTTAAGTAGAAGCCCTTTAACATTGCACTGCTGGACAGAGGGTTATACTTGCATAATTGCTACGAATTGTAGAGAGTACCTCATTGGTCTAGTGGTTAGCATGTTCGACTACAGACATGAGGTCCTGGGTCGGGCCAGTTCAAAAATCAATATTGAGTTTCTATTAAGATTTTCTCAATATTTGCCCGAAGTTGGGAAGTTGGCGGGGTGATCCACCCTGCGCGTGATCTCTGTCCAGTCGTGTCGGATTCCCGTCACATCGGCTAATGAGAGTCAAGGAATAGAGAGTGCATTTGTGTACTATACCTGCCAATCCGCAGTGGAGCAGCGTGGTGAGTCTATGCTCTAAAAACCCTCGCTCCTCGGAGTAAAGAGGCCTGTGCCCAGCAGTGGGACGTTAATGAGCTGCCACTTACTTAGAGAGTAGAGAATGTTGTTGAACAAGATAGTATTCATTTCAAGACATCGTGAGAGGATTTCAATTATATTACATATATCGAGATATTTAAATTACTGAGTGTTAAATTCCAGAATCCAACAAAAGTCTACTGTATATATGTTGTAAAGATAACATTATTACTTAAAGAAATGTAAGCAATAGTATTTATGTGATGTATATATATTAAACAAAACTTGTCCCTAATTTAGGTGTCGAACATTCCTATAATTTGTCTATGGGAATAAACATCACTAGGTAAGCACGAGTCGCTAATTAATTACATGATACCTAGTTATTTCTTTTCATAATACGGTAATATGTGTAAAAGTATAGACAAAAATCATTCCATTTTAATTTACTGATATAAATACTGCTATAATATTTTAAACAGAACGTGTTCATATCCGTAATTTGTGTATCGAACAACTCTATCCTTTATCTATGGGTACAAACATCACTAGATAAGTATGAGCTTGTAACTAAACAGGTTAAATAACACTTATAGTAGTTTAAATACTTACATGAAATATGAAAAACGTACATTCCTTTATGGTTTATTGGTAAATGTGAATTACACAGATAACATTGTTACAATATATTAAACAAAACGTGTTCATATCCCTAATTCATGTATCGAACAACCCTATCCTTTGTCTATGGGTACAAACATCACTAGTTAAGTACGAGCTTGTAACTACACAGGTTTAGTAACACAATGACGGTTGTTTTGCATAAGAATAGTGAAGAAACAGCTGTGGCCGGCGGCCATCTGTGTACGTACGTCTTGCTTGTTATTACCCGTACGCTGTCTGTACGTGAAAGTGTAGTAAAATTTAAATTATAGCCCTCTAATTGCTGCCGACGTTTCCAATTCAAATGCCATCAATTTCAAAATAGAAAGTAATAATTTGTATTTTCAACGTTGGATACTTATTGCTATTACGAAAAATGTAATTCGAAAATTGTTTCATTTTATATTCGTGACAGTCTATGTCGGACTATTGAGTCGGTCTCACTCAGGGTACTTACTAGTGCCAAGTGGACATGAGAGACACACCTACATTATGTTATCCCCGACTGAGTTTGTTGTGGGTTCTCTGATCAGGGCGCGAAGGAACCCTCGTAACTTTAGATTTTAAGCCGTTCTTGAATACCATCATCAGACGTATACTAGAATCAGAGTGTGGAAAAAAAAATATAATTTGACGATTCAAGTGCTTTATTGTGCCTACTTGAATAAAGATTTTTTTGATTTTATCGTAATAATTTGAAAGACTTTTAAGTAGTCCAATATTTCATTTACTTAGGAGAACTCTGAAAGTATACGCAATTATCTTTTATTTTGTCGTCGTCGTCGCTTTAACCAATGGACTTCCACTGCTGGACATAGGTCTCACCTAATGATGTCCACAAGGTCCGATCTTGCGCCGCCTGGCTCCAGTGGCTGCTGCTGACCCTCTTGATGTTGTGGGGGGTCTTCCTACACTGCGCCTTCCGGAGCGGGGTCGCCACTCCAGCACCTTAAGGCCCCAACGTTCGCGATTCGTAGGGCTATGCCGGTGACTTTGGTTCTGCTATGGATCTCCTCATTTCTGATTTGATCTAATAGAGAAACTCCGAGCATAGCTCTCTCCATCATACGCTGAGTGACTCTGAGCTTTGGAATGAGGCCCATAGTTTTTTACTTTTTAGAGCATGTTCATTTATTGATGAAATTGTTTGTCACATACACATTGTACAGAATTACATATACATAAAGATTTATTTCTGTATCTGTTAAATCAACAGATGGTATGAAATACATGAAATTTATAGCACTTGCCGGATGAGCTAATCTTTAACATATGCGCGGTCATGTTTGCGTCGACACTTAAAAGATGTGTTTAATTTTTCAATGGTATGTAACTCGTAAATAAAATATAACAATAACTAGCTAACTTCATCAGCAATGTAATCGTGTTTTTGGGTAGCATTTACAATTATAAAGGCAAATTGTTTTACAAAATTTCATTTAAATCAGTTCAATGGTTTTGGCGTGATAGTCAGCATACAGAAAGAGTTACTTTCATATTTATAATATAAGTATGTTTAGTTATTTTACGTAATATGAAGTTAAAACTTTTTCAATCTCATATTTATTTATATCAAATCAACACCCTAAAAAATTAAGTGAAACTTCTTTGGCAAACTAATTTTTAAGTCTTGTTTATATTTATACAAACTTAAAACTTAAATTTCCGAGACTTAGAGAGAGGGTTAAACGAAGATATGTTAGGAATTTAATTGTCATTAAAATATAAAGTGTCGATAAGTACAAATAATTTCTTGAAATCTCATTTGACGAATTGTAAATAAAAATTCCTCGTGTTTTTTGTCAATATGATAGAAATGAGAATTTATGAAATATTTTATGAAAAATTGTATATTAAATTATTAAATGACGAGTGGCATAAAAAGCTGCACATCTTCGTGACGATAATCACGGGTTTCATCCGTAAAAATTTTACCCTAATGCGTCTAAAGAAGTTTCACTTCAAAATAAACAACGTTGACTTTATTTTTAATACGAAAACATTATCACAACAAAATCGATTTCAAAATATGTTCATAACACATGTGGTGTTTATAATTTTTTTGTATTTACATGTTCAACAGTACACGTCGAATTTGTATAAGCATATCGTAAACATAACGTATACGTATGTAGTGACTTGCCTTTTGTAAACTGTACGACCACATGCTGATTGTGTAGAAATATTCAACATGAGAAAGTATTTTACGGCGTACAATATTCAATAATAAATATTGTTTATTGAGATAAAAATTTAATTAACAAAATGCATATGAATTTAAGTTATTGACGAAAAGAAAGCTACATAGGTCGCTGGAATGTTAAGAAATGATAGAAAAATTAAAATTTAGGGTTTATGTACCACAAGGCGTGATTTTAATTGAGATTTAATTATGTAGGTCCAGCTTTGATAAACAGAATAGTTCCTCAGTGCCTGAAGACTAGTCTAGAAGGTTTAGTGATACTCAGGGTCAGAACCAAAGCCATAATGTAATCCAATGAATTGTGAAGCTGCAGTGGCAATGGGCAGGGAACATAGTTCGAAGAACCGATGGACGTTGAGGTCCGAAGGTGCTAGAATGGCGGCCTCACACTGACCGATGACATGACCCAAATCGCTGACAATCACTGGATGAAAGTAGCTCAAGATCTAACCCAATGGAAATCCTTAAAAGAGATCTATGTCCATCTCCTGAACAGGTGTTCTAGAAATTTCGACTTTATGAATTACGTTAAGATTGCAGTAGGATAGAGGAGGCCTTCTTGCCCGGATGTGGGACAACCCCACTTCAAATGACATTATTATATTTCATAAATAAAGATAGAATAGGAATTATTCAATCGTATGTAACATATTTGATATAAGTTTACAAACTAAGTATTTATTATGTATTTTATAAGTTAAGACGAATTTAATGGAAGTGGAAATAAAGGATTTATTATTATTATAAGAATGCAGTTAAAGATCATCGACTTAACCTTTTAATTTCAAATGATTTGATTAGTTTGGGGGGTTAGAATGATAACTCATTGAAATTTTAACGCCAACAAACTGTAAAGATTTTAGCTAATCAAGACCTCGTCCAAATTACTATATACGTATAAAAATAAATAGTGTCGTCAATATTATGTAAATTTATCCTGTAATATTAAACTTTTTTAAAATATAATAATGTAGGCATCAAATTAAGCAAAATATTAAGTTGTTTATTCTTAAATATTACATCTATAAAATTACGGAAACGTGGATTTGATCTACCTAAGGAAAGCTAATCCCCGTTACCACAATTAAAGTATATTTATTTTTTAATTACATTACGTGCTACTGCATTCCGGTTTCAAATCGGTTTATTAAAAACTAAATTAATTTAAACCATTAATTACATTTAAAACAAAAGCTCTTTATAGCTTGATGGCAATTAATGTACTAAATTATATACGATTTTAATAGGAGCTTACCCGTAATCACTGAGACGTTTCAAATCCGTAAGTAACTTTAACCAATTTTTTATAACACGTTAATACAGCATAATTTTAAATTAATTTTAAACAGATAATAAATCTTACACTTCAAAATATAATAATTGATTATAACAGCTTTTAATTTATTTCTGGATAATAAAATAGTACCAACTTTTGTAGTTTAGTTTAAATGATTAGTGTAGTTTCAATATTTTGCTATTTAACGGCCTTGGGAGCTAGCCCTTTAGATCACTTATAGTTGTCACTGTAATCTAAAATAGTTTTTTTTCAGATTGACTAATACAAAACATAATTTTAATATAAAATTCTATAACTTTATTTATCACATCACTGGAATGTGGCCCTGGGTTCTAGCTCTTTAGATCTGTCATAGTTGTCATTGTCATATAAATTAGAACTTTTGCAACATTAAAATTTACTAATTACAAAACAGAATAATTTTTTAAAAGAAAATTCTCCAAATTTATTTATGAAATGTGGCCATTGGTTCTAACCCTCGAAATTATTCATAATTGTCAATGTAATATGAAACAGTTTTTGCAACATTATTAAGTCACTGAAATATGGGCCTGGATTCTAGCCTTTTAGATCTTTCCTTGTTGTCACTGTCATATGATACGTAATCTATGCTACATTTTAATTTATAAATTAACAAGTCTTATAATTATATTTTAAATGAATGATTCTCCAACATTGCTATTAAATTACTGAAATGTTTTCAATCGCCCTAATGACCACAGAGTCTGTTATAAAAAAGTTTTTATGTTTCATATAAAACTTTTTATTTCACGCAACAGCTACAAGTCCAATGCAGAACTACAAAGGTAGAAAATTGGTGTTACCGCTTTTGCGAGGTATTTTTTTTCCCGACAGTAATTACGCAATTACACCCAGGCAATACGATGTACGGAAAATAAAGCCAATTACCAAATCGGAAGGCTGAACGTTTCTGTTAGTGTTCTTTTAAAAAAATATATAATGACATATGTCCTCAATTAGTAATGACTTGTTTCACTTTTAAAGTGACTTTATTAAAGTAAATGAGGGGCGGGTTACTTTAATTGTGACATTACTATTGAAAACACTCAGGAGACTATCGCTCTAAAACTAATTTTATCAATTTAATATAATTTTCTTACTATTCCATTTATTCCAGGATATCAATGCTTTCTACGAAAGAAAATATCTCGTTGTCTAGAGTTAGATGTATGGGCAAGGCATTTTTGAACAACTCTTGCAGAAGTGTTTTAATTTTATTAATTTTTATATGGTAATTTAAAAAGATGGCACAAATACTACCTGTTCAAGAAAGTTAATTTATTAATACTGTTATTATTAATTACTATGAGTGTTATCATTATTAGTTGTAAATTAATTTAGTACACCTTTCTCTGCTTCTTTTTATGTTTCCTATTAAACATTTTTGGTTGCCTAGAAGAGATAATAATATTAATAACTTTATTTATTTGGGCATAAAAAGAAACACACTCAATTTAAATACTCTGGACCTCTAAACTCGATAAGTCTGTGACTTAGGGGTCAGTGTCCTTCCAATTTTACAATATTATACGCCTAGCCTTAATTATGTATTAAGAGAATTAAAAATGAATATCTTATTTAAAACTAATAAATGTGTGTGCGTGTGTGTATATGCGAGTGTGTATACTTGTGTTTTACTTTTTTATTTTTAGTTTTATGTTTTTTTTTCTCTTTTCTTCGGGGACGCCTGAAAATCAGCGTCATATTGGTTTGCGTACCAATGCGGCATTATGCTGAGGTGCCTCCCATTTGGGATATCTGTTATTTATACTTGTATCTTGTATCTTACATCCTGTTACTTGTTTATCCCAAATAAATGATTATATTTTTTTTTTATTATTCAAGTAGACATATTACAGCATTTTTGAATCGAACACTCTAACTCTAATGTACGTGTGATGATGGTACTCCAGAACGACTTAAAATCTAAAGTTACGAGGGTTCCTTCGCGCCCTGATCCGAAAAGAGCCCACAACAAACTCAATAGGGTATTTTGTTTTCTTGTTACCATCAACATTACAATATCATATTAATTTAATATATTTCAATTCAAATTATATTATACTCCATAATATATATGTTTGTCTCAAATGTATTGTTTTTTTGTGTATTGTGTATACAATAAAGACTTTTCTATTAAATAGTACGATGAAATACAATTCATCTAACTCGATACACCATGAATAATAATAATTTCGTATAACACGCTACGAAGGAACCGTAGTAATCAAAATTTACGATCCACCGATATTCAATTCTAATCCACAGCCCGTGAACGCATTACAATATTTTAAAAATATATCACTCGCTTTGTTCCCACATAAATTGTTAACTGTGAGCACACATCTATGGGAATAAGGAACTAAACAATACACGAAATCTTAATAAATGATCACATTCAAATAGGGTCGGAAGACATTTGAATCTCGCGTAACCCTTTCAACGCGACACCTGGAGTCAAAAATCTCCTTTTATCGCATTAGCATAATATTTATAATAATGACAATGGGATGCTTTATTCAGAGTATCTCTGATTCTTACACGGTAGCTTGTTATTGTGTTTAGAGATAAGGGACTGCATAACAATGGTAAACTGTGATGGTGGTTTGTAAGACCTCTCTTTGAAAGTGAATGTAGCTTGAGTAACGAGCTTGGTTGAGCAATCTTGCGGTTTCGTAGTTATTCAAAATCCGCTTATCCATCCCATATATGGTTAATGATTCCATTTGCTGTTGAATAAACAACGCTTAGATCGTTAGATCTAATAGGAATTTTAAATAGATACACTTTAACAGAAACCTATTTTACTACATTGAATTAATTACAATTGCATTAAAACCCACGATATCTTACAGTGGATCTGTTTTTGTTTAAATAATATCTTATGTAGGGCTGATATATATATATTTTAAAGCTGACAGATTAGCGCTTGACTGTGATCTCACCTTATGGTAAATGATGATACAGTCTAAGATGTAAGCGCGCTTATCTGGGTAAGAGGCGATATACCCCTTACGGTTTCTACACAGCATCGTACCGGAACACAAATCTCTTTGTTTGGCAGTACGTTTTTGCTGGTAGGGTGGTAACTGACGGCGGCCGAAAGCTCCCACCAGTCCAGACTCAGACAAATTAGAAAATACAATTTCCTAAATTCGTCCTACCGGGGATCGAACCCGGGACCTCCGCTAGCACCACTCTAGCAAGCGAATACTCACACTAGCAAGCGAATACTCGCACCACTGCGCCAGCGAGGCCGTCAATGATATAACAAAACTGAAGGGACTTTGAAAATATTCGTTACAATGAGGTGTTGGTATATAGATGTGGCGGGAGTGGCCCTCTTCTTTGAGACGATCATCTGACTGAAGGACCCCAAATGAGAGAGGGAGATTGCAATGGATGCTCCCGGACTCATCTGGGACACCAGGGACGAAAGCGATAGTAAAAACTCATGAATGAAGAGGATTTCGCAGGGTTTTAATAGGTATTGCGTGGCTTTCTTCCTCGCTGAGTCCCACTCTCTTCAGTCTTTTTTATGCAAATGAGGTTCGTTTTAACAGATAAAACAGGCCAGATTTACGAAGAATTTAACAAGCTTGATCCTTTTGACACATATTGAATTGGTGATATAAATGACAATGATTTATAGTCACTAACACTTTCTATCTATATTCTGCATTGATGAAACTACTTCGTTATAAAGTTACACTGTAAATACAAACAGAAAAAATAACTACGAAACGTGGCGCCAACAAAATCATCAAATATAATTTATATATAACTTTTTGAGTTTTTATTTTCTGTTCAGATTTATTAAAGCAATAAACTAAATTGTCTAACTTCACACGTCGTCACTGACAGATATTTATGAACACCTGTTTAGGTGCAGGACTTTATATAAGCAATGCAAGAAATGCATTATAATTCATTCTATATTGGATTTTTATATAAATTTACATTTGAAAAAGATTATACGACACTTTGTTTATTGCTGACAGGTTAGCGCTTGACTGTGATCACACCTGATGGTTAGTGATGATACAGTTTAAGATGAAAGCGTGTAAATCTTTTAAGAGGCAATTTGCCTCTTATGGTTTCCACACAGCATTGTAAAGAAACACAAATCTCTTGCTTAACGGTACCTCTTTATAACGAAGTTATCTATCTATTTAAAACAATGAATAAAGAAAAACATAACAATCAATAGCAAAACTTTCTTTTTTGTTAACTCAATTGTCGGTTATAAAAGAGAAAGTAAATTAAAAGCTTTGGGGGGCCGTAAGCAAAGTATCGGTTGCATCTTCCGACCTAATTTCGAACTTTGAAAAAAATCCTTTTAACCCCACAATAGACACCGACGTATTGTCTAAAAACCGTCAAATGATACGCATTAGGTTTTTTTTGTCGCGTTATGAATACATTTTAAACAGGAAGGATGTGAAAGCCGGTATTGAAGACACCGTATGGCGCTGAAGGGTTAGGGGGTACTTCGACCGGCTGCGTTGGACAAAGAAATTATTGTAATGGTTAGTACATTGCGTTTAGTTATGAATTATTGAACTCTAACGATTCTATAACATTCATATACAATATTTTTCGGTACGAAAGTCCTAGAATCCTTTCCCGATAAGCCAAAATCAGGAAATAAGGTAGGTATTAACTTCTCCACCCATAAGAGAGATGGTTTTTAGGCCATAGACCCATTACGCTGCTCCACTGCGGGCTTGAAGGCATAGTACACAAGTGCACTCTCTATTCCTTCACTCTCATTGTCTGATGTGATGACAATCCGATTAGGTTTAGGATCGACAGCTGGAATGTCATCTCACAGAAGGAGGGAACATGCATCTGAGACCACCTCTATGCTTAGGAAATCTGGAGCCAGGAGACGTGCCTTTGCAACTACACCACAAGGAAGCACGAAAGACTGTAGTAACAAAATTGTTCCCTTCGTTAAGCTTACCTCGTATTGCATAACATTTCGTAATATTGCACAATATTTTATTTTATTTTTATTCTTTATTGGTAATGAAACAGCGTACAATTTTGAAATTTTTTTGATACATTACATTCAACGCTAAAAATAAGGCCATGACAGATTACATCTATTTACATAAATAAAAATTTACATAGTAAAGCTAACTTAAATAATAAGGCAACCAACTTTGTGTGTGCGTGTATATGTGAATGAATAAGAGAGAGTGCGAGTATGTATCCGTAACCATGTGTGTGTATTTATCAATGTTTAAAGTCAAAGTCAAAGTCAAAATATCTTTATTCAAGTAGGCCTATTACAGCACTTTTGAATCGTCAAATATCGTTTTTTTATATATTATTTAAATAAATGACTGATGATAACATAAAAGAACGACTTACAATCTAAAGTTACGAGGGTTCCTTCGCGGCCTGATCTGAGAAGAACCCACGACAAGCTCAGTCGGGTGTACGTTATTTTTTTTTGTTATCATCATCACAATATTTAATTTAAAAAATATTCTATATCTATATACATATAGAGTTTAAATACCCCTAATGAAATTACTCAAAAACTTCCAACACTTCAGAGCTATCAGTGTTGTCACCCAAATAATCTACACTCTAACACAAGACATGTTAGAAAAGGCAATTTCCTAACTTTGTGTTACCAGGAATCGAACCTATGTTAACAAAATGAATACTTGTACAATTGAAATTCATTGTACTTGACGCTACATAATTGAATTTTGACGATATTTCGTCCGAAGGTTATTTAAGGTCAAGAAGATGTAATCAAATTTCTGTTATCGAATCGGATTGACTTTCACTTCGTATTTTATCCCAGGTGATCAATCACTTTATCAAAATCTAATCATAAATTTTCCTCGAGAAGTTATTCAATGATTATTATTACTAACTTTTCACCGTGATTTTGTCTGTAACGGCTTATTGTAATTTAATGAAGTGATAAGTTATATTAAGTAGGTTATTTCGAGAAATTCGTATAACAAGTTTGACAATTTATTTCAATAATAAAGAAAATTGTTTAAAATCACACTCAAAACCTTTTTTAATTAAGTCTGAACTCTACAAAAAAAACCTACCTGAATTAAATGTGTTAGTTTTTTACTTTAGAAAGGATTATAAAGTGAAGTCAAAAAAATTTGGTTATTATTTTCAATTAGCTATAGTTTTAGTTCTTTTAGTAAGTAAGCAGCCCATTAACGTCCCTCTGCTGGGCACCGGCCTCCTCACTCCGAGGAGCGAGGGCTTTAGAGCATAGACCCACCACGCTGCACCAGTGCGGATTGGCAGGCATAGTACACAAGTGCACTCTCTATTCCTTCACTCTCATAGTCCGATGTGACGGGAATCCGACACGACCGAAGAGAGATCAGGCGCAGGACCAACGGCTTAACGTGCTCTCCGAGGCACGGGGGTGGATCACACCGCCAACTTCCCAACTTCGGGCAAATATTGAGAAAATCTTAATAGAAAACTCAATATTGATTTTTGAATTGGCCCGACCCGGGACTCGAACCCAGGACCTCATGTCTGTAGTCGAACATACTAAACGCTAGACCAATGAGGCAGTGAGGTTTAGTTCTTTATAAATAGGTATTAAAATAAGTGCGATTTATGTATACTAAAAATTTGAAATTTAAAGCTTACCTCATACTTTTTTGTGAAATATTCAGCAAATACACTATCTGTAACAAAAAAATAAAAATTATTAACAAATATATTTATTTTTTTCGAAGATTTATAGAATAATTCCAACCTCATGTATCTTAAAAACCATCTAAAGAGAAAAAGAATTCAAACTGATGTTATTACAATATAAATCACAACAACTTGTCACAAAATTTTAAAATCCATAGTTTTTTGTAGTAAAGTAGTAAGAAGCAGCCTTTTACGTCCCATAGCTGAGTACAGATCTCCTTACACATAGGTGAGAGGGTTTTTTGGAGCATAGACCCACCTAATTTCTACGCTGTGGGTTGGCAGGTCTAGTACACAAGTATATGCGCTAACACAAGTCAACTCTCTATTCCTTTACTCTCATAAAGTGCTTTTCGAAGCACGAGGGTGGAGCACGCCAGCAACTTTCCCACTTTGGGCAAAACCTGAGAATTTATTAACAGAAAACTCAATATAGGACTTCATGTCTCTAGCCGAAACAGCTGACCACTAGACCAATAAGGCAAAATAAAAAAGAATATGTTATTTTTTATAAAATTCATTATCATCAGTTATTACAGATATTAACGAGAACAAACAGCTGTATATTGTAAATTGATAAAGATATAAAATAATTGGATAAACAATATTAATTTATGTAACACTTCAATGTCATTACTCATTAATAATTAATTTCTTAGAAGGGAAATATAAAGAAATTTTGTGGGTATAAAAACCTTATTAAAATCAGATAACTAAATCAACGGATATCGTTTAAATTTTACATACAAATCCCATTATGTAAATCAATATTTTAGAGGAAAAAATGTGTTTATAATGTAGTTAATCTCATTCGAAATTGTTAGTGTTAAAGAGTTTTAAATCAATCAAACTAGATATAATGAGAATGTTGAATATATTACAAAAAAGAGCAGTACATGAGATATATCTTAAAGAAAAATTCAACAACACACAAATTCTCACAGAATCATCGCAATATATATTGGATAACATTTTATATATTCGTTATTATCTTTAGTAAAAAATCGAAATACATGATTTGAATATAATAATTTCAGGGTGAAATTATTTGTCTGCTTCAGTAAATTTAAACATATAACCAACGATTTATCTCTGAATATTTTTTCGAGACATTAAAGGTTTATCCTATTGTCCTTTTTCCTAAAAGCACAATTCATCTATATATAAAAAAAAATTAAATTATCCAACGAGCTTTTAAAAATGGACAAAGTGAATCAACAAGAAGATTTCTATGTACAATACATACATATTGTAGTTAAGAAAAGTCGAAAAATAGATTGAAAACGTTAGATAAACCTTACAAGATCACTTTAATGAGTTACAGAAGTTTATACCTCGAAAAGGTCGATAAAAAGTTCACGATATTATATATACATACATATTACATACATACATAGCATCACGCCTCATTCCCATAGGGGTAGGCAGAAACAACATCCTTCCATTTGCCACGATCCTTGCATATCTCCTTCGCTTATTTCATTCTCATTAAACCTTTCGTACAAGGTCGTCGATTTAGAGTACTCTTGACCTGGCCCTTATTTCAAATGTCCAGGATTNTATTTCTCACTCTGTCACTCAGTTTTAATCCACTCATGCTTCTCAACGCTCTCATCTCTACCGCATTTATTTTACTTTTGTGATTCTTCTGCCATACCCAACTTTCACTACCATACATAAGTGTTGGCACCAACACTCCAGCATGCACAGCCAGTCTAGCCCTTTGAGACACCATCTGGCTATTCATAAAGGCGTGCAGAGCACCATTTACCATATTCCCTGCATTTACTCTCCTTTCAATATCACTTTCACATGTTCCATCTCTTGTAAATTTAAATCCCAAGTATACAAATTCTTTAACCTCTTCCACTTGTTCCCCATCTATCAAAATATTGCCATTCATCATAGATTTTACATATTACAAATCAAAATCAAAATATTATTTATTCAAGTAGGCTCAAAAAGCACTTTGGTTACAATCTACCACCAGTTCAGAAAGTTGAATCTGCTTACAAGAAACCGGCAAGAAACTCAACGGTTACTCTTTTAAAGATAGTTTTGTATGTTACAACGTGTTTTATATTGATTTAATGAGCATCGCGCTAAAATAACAAAAAAACATATGCCATTTTATACAATACAGTATTATTCGGTAACCGATTAAATATATTACATTCATAGTATATTTTATGTAGATCAATACTGCTCTTAGCAGCATTTCATTAGAATAAATATCTAGGGAGTTATAAGAGATTTATAAAGCTAAGGCACAGCAGTTGGCAGATCTAATGTTCGTTTTAGAAATTTATAAACAAAATACAGTCTTGAATTTTAAATGTAGTTTCTGAATACTTATTTAGTCATAAGTTTATTATATTATGTACACTGTGAAAGTGCAAACACGACAATTCCTGTGTTAATTCGATAAAATGCCAAATAAAATACAATCCGAAAGAGTTTTATTGGCAACTTGCTGACAATTTTGTCACGCGATTAAACGATTAATATAATCAATTCACGCTTATAATTTCAAATGAAACTTAAGTGCATAATAAGAATACATTTTCTTCACAAAAAAATTAATTAACATGATGTGATTTGTATATCTGATTAACATTTACGCGATATCCGCCGAAGGCAATTGTGGTGTCGGTTTTAATTAAGCTTTCATATGAAACACGCATAAAATTTCTTTTGTAATCAATCATAGATAATTTACATGTGCAAATTTATCTATAAATCTTTATTCAAGTATCTTCAAAAAGCTATTTTGAATCGTCAGTGGTCTTTCTGATAGTATCAAATCTACCACATGTTTAAAAAGTTGATTTTACTGAGCATAAACCGGCAAGAAATTCTTTTTTTATTTATTATTGCTGACAGATTAGCGCTTGACTGTGATCTCACCTGATGGTAAGTGATGATACAGTCTAAGATGGAAGCGCGCTAATCTGTTAAGAGGCAATATACCCCTTACAGTTTCTACACAGCATCGTACCGGAACACAAATCTCTTTGTTTGGCGGTACGTTTTTGCTGGTAGGGTGGTAACTAAATATTAATTTTTGAATTGGCCCGACCCGGGACTCGAACCCAGGACCTCATGTCTGTAGTCGAACATGCTAACCACTAGACCAATGAGGCAGTTTGTAATAGTAGTTTAGATAAATCATTTCCCAAGCGAAATCATTTTCCCTTCCAAAAATTCACGAAACAATTCAAAATCCTTTATTTTCGCTGACACGTAAATATTATTAACGAATTATGAATATGAAATTCGAAACGTGAATCGCTATCGAAAACAATGTTAAAACAATCTTATCTACTCACTACCGAACTTGTACAGGGTTTAAACCCTTCAAAAGTTGATGCAAATTTCTTGCATAAATAAATAATATATTGCCTCGTCGACATTTAGATATCTGCAAACGATAAGCGGTTAGAATAAGATGGATGGCGATATGAGATTGGTTGACACCTCTGCGTGATAAAATTTTTAATAAGCAATCTTCTTTTGGTTATTTATTTCAGCATAAATACATTAAGCCATATTTGTATGTTTATCTATGTACTATTTAACAGTACCCCTGGTGTAATGGGCATTTGCTTCACTAGGTGCTCGATTCGATTCTTTGTCCGTGGCTAGTTACCATCATACCAGCAAAAACGCGAATTCAAATATCGATATTGAGTTTTCTATTAAAAATTTCTCAATTTACGCCCGAAGTTAGGAATATGGCAGTGTGCTCCACTCACGTGCCTCGGAGAGCACGTTAAGCCTCTGCAATAGAGCTGGGTGGTGAGTCTATGCTCAAAAAGCCCTCTCACTGTTCGGCCTGCGCCCAGCAGTGGGACGTTAATGGGCTGCTACTTACTTTTCTTTTACTTATAGCAAAGACCTACCGCAAAAGCAAATTGTTTAGTTACCAGAGGTAAATTGCCTCTTACCAGGTTAGCGCGCTTCTATCTTAGACTGTAAGATCACTTACCATCAGATGTGATTACAGTCAAACGCTAGTGTGTCAACAATATAGTACTTTACTAAAGTCACTTAACTATTAGTCAATAGGGTAAACGTTAGAGAAATAAGAGTGATCGTTTTTCACTTTTATTTCACCAGCAAATATAAAATGATTTGGGTACTATTTTGTAGATATTAATACGTTTTATAATATTGTAGAATACTTTTTTGTTCTATCATCAATAGTTTTCGCATCGCACGCGATGATAAATTTTTTGTGACAAATTTTTTCACACCTTGGGTTACATTAATACATTTTTATTAAGGATCCCTAATTTTTGGAGAAAGTAATGTAACATATGTCGTTCAGTGAAAATGCAGCTTTCTAATGATGGAAAAAATGTTAAAAACGGTCGATTAGTTTTTGGTAAATACGTTACAAAAACACAAATGTTTCATCTTTATAATATTAGTTTAGATAAAAATAAAAGCTTATTCGTTGTCTTAAGTAGCATTGACTGATTGGTCAACATTAAAAAAACAATAAAGATGACTCAAAGGCTCTTTACCGAGAATTCACGCCTTTAACCACAAGTCTATCATGATACATTAACAAATATTTATATCGCATTAAGTCAACATCTTGTGTTCACTTCCGTACTAAGAACAACAGCACTGCAACTTGATATTTTAATTTTCACAATACAATGTTGCAGCATAACACCAATACGTTAAAGTACGTACACCATAACATAAGAATTCCTCGGATCAAATTTGTTGTTCAGCACAAATTACTTATAAATCAATTTTTTTGTTACATGTAATTGCAATCCAAATGAACTAATCAAGTTGATTTGGAGATCAATGTTTCAGTTCATACACTCATATATTGTTTATAAATGAGAAAGTTTCACGCCAAAACTACTGTACCGATTTAAATGAAATTTGGTACACAGATAGCCACAAGCCGGAGAAAAGATAAAGGCTCCTTTTAATGCAAAAAAAAGGATGTAAAAATGTAACTTTTAGCCTGTTGACTGGATATAAATAAATATGACATTCAAAGTTTGTAAAAGTACCCTCATGGGTGTAAAATAACAAGCCTTACTAATGCTAAAACGACAGAAACCGAATTAAATTAAATTTGGTACACAGATAGCCTAAAGTCTGAGAAAAGATATAAGCTTCTTTTTAAAACGAAAAAAGGGTTATAAATTTGTAAGTATCACGATTTGTACACTTGAATTTATCTTTTATATTATTGATAAGATATAAATAAATATGAAATTTAAAGTTTTACCCTCAAGGGTGTGAAATAACAAGCCTTACTAATACTATAAATGCGAAAGTGATTCCTTCTGATTATCGCCGCTTTCATCCCAAAACTACTGTACCGATTTAAATGAAATTTGGTACACAGGCAGCCTAAAGTCTAAGAAAGAATATAGGCTCCTTTTTAATACAAAAAAAGGGCTGTATAAGGGATGAAATTATCGTAACTTTTAGAGCTAGAAGTTTTAAACTTATCTTTTAGGCTGTTAATTCGATATGAATAATTATGACATCATAAGTTTGTGAAACTCTTACACTCAAGGGCGTAAAATAACAAGCCTTATTAATATACTTAATAATAATTTAGAAAGTGACTTTGTCTGCCTTTCGCGCTTCCATGCAAAAATTACAGAACCGATTTAAATGAAAATTTGTTCACAATTAGTCTCAAAAAGGATAATACTGCAAATTTAAATATTTATACGTGAAATATTAAAAATGGCACCACAAAAACACTATTTTACGCGGACGAAGTCACGAGAATAACTAGTTTAATTCATATTTATATATTTTCTCAACAGTTTCAATCGTTATGTATACTTTTAATCAACTCAACTTAAATTTTTTAAACTTGTAAATGATTCCAAATGTTAATTCATAAAAGGTAACGAAATTAGCAGCTTATTAAGGTCCCACAACTGGACACGGATCTCGCTAATAGGAGAGGCTTTAGAGCATAGACCCACCGTGCGATTCCACTGCGGGTTGGGAGGCAAAAAATGTTTAATTTAATTAGTTACAATCTCATGTAAAAGATTTAAAGATTTATTTTAAGATAATAAGCTTAATAATTTCGCCATGAGTAGAAATTGTCATCTTTTTGTTACTTTGATATGTAAATGTCAAATTTGGTGTATGTTTTATACATTTGAATGTACGTATTAAACAACTTCCATACTAATCTGACACTCTCTAATGACAATCGAATTTTGATGGCTTATTTAAATGTTTTGATCATTCTTATATACAGACACCTTTGATCTGAAAAATAATATAAGGTGACATTTAATTTAGATATGTTTATCTTTACATTGAAATAAATTAATACGATAATCGAGTGGGATAATTTATAGTCACCCTACTCTATCCAAGTTCCATCGTGACTCCATGGCAAAAATAGGATTGAATTACAGGCAATTTTATGGCTTCAGATGTAGTTTTACCTAACACAATTTTAGATGTTTCCGGCTGAGCGAAACGCTTAATCTTTTTCACACAAAACCTTAAGTAAATTTTACTAAATATCAGGATAAATTATCGTTCAAATTGCTTAAAAGTGATGAAACACCGTCCTGGCATCCCTTAGGAAACAAGACCAACCTTGTACGTTTGAATAGTATTAAAATATTTTCCATTTTAATCATAATTTGATATACTGTTTAATTTAAAAGTATTGTGGGTCTTAATTCGTACAAATTGATGCATTTGGACACAACAATTTCATCAAAATAACTCCCAAGGTTAAGCCTTTGCACTCATTAATATTTAACACCTTATTTTAGAATACAGTGTATTTAGAATAAGGTACATTCGGTATTGATAAGAAAAACTTATGAGTATTATTTTATAAAGTAAAAATGATTACCTTAATTGATAATAACAATTATAAATAAATACTCACGCTTATTAAACCTGAGCCATTGTTGTTAAATATAAAAAAACTATAAAAGTCTTATAATAGACGCTACTAAATGATTAATACAAGGCAATAAATTATGAATAGTTTCACAATAATTAATTGACCCCTTCAAACCTTCAAACGGAATAACAAAAGTTACTTCGATCATTTAAAACATATAAAAACTCTTCGGAAACACTTAAAAAGTGAAGTTTAAAAAAAAAACAATAAATTTTTGAATTAAGAACGCCGCGTTTTAAGAAAGTAGCTCTCGACAAGAATAGGGCGTAGACACAATAGTACAAGTTTCATGTCGATAATAAATGTACGGTACACTACCTTTTTGTTGTCTGTGGGTTAAGTTTTCTATTCTCTGTTATTGTGTTCGAGACAGTAATGAATTGCTTGTTACTTTACGATGTACATGTTTTGACAGATAACATTGAGTCGTTACACACAAAAGATCTGAGACGCTTTACAATGATTAACGCAGATGAAAAAAACTCTGTACAGGGCGATTGACCTTTGCAAAGAGTTTTAAAGAATTACATCCATACATTTCAATTAACGTAAATTCATTGGATTCGAAGGAGATACTGTAAACGACTTCGCTGATATTCCTATCTCTAGCAGATATCGCGGGATTCTAGAATAGGAATAGATTCCAGAGAGGGCAAGTTCTAATTACACTAGTGACTGAATTAACATTCTATATGTGGTGACAAGCAAAAAAAATTGCATTCCGGTACCTTTTATCAGGTTAGCCCTTTACGCAATTGTACAAGAATCAATTTAGTAAAATACGTAATACTATTTTCCAATTCTGAAAATTATATCTCACACTCATGTCAATAATACATACAAACATAACATCACACCTCACTCTTATAGGGGTAGGCAGAGACAACGTCCTTCCATGTGCCACGATCCAGGATTTGGTCCAGGAACGTTCGCCTTAGTCTTCCAACTTACCCATTTACTCTTGCCTGATTAATCCTTTTTGCTCATCTAAGCATACCTTTCTCAATTTTAGTCACTACGTGTTCTTTTATACCTCAACGTTCTCTTATCACACTATTTCTTACATTGTCACTCAGTTTCAATCCATTCATACTTCTCAACGCTCTCATGTAAAACTCCTCACTCGGAAAATAACTCCACCAATCACGTTCGTCGTTAAAATGACGACTGCAAACCGAAGTTGTTATTAATTGAGACAATTTACGGTATATCATTAAACTGGAGAAGCAAATTTTACTGATATAATAAAAAAATTGCGTTCCGGTACCTCTTAGCAGGTCAACGTGCTACCATCTTAGACTGTATTATGACTTATCAAATGAGATAAATTACAGTCAAGCAATGAAGTAAATAAAAGTACGAGCGTACAAAGTACACATGTCAAAAGTGAATCTTCTTTGGAAAACAAATTTTTAAGTCTTGTTTGTATTTACACAAATGTAAAATTTTAGATTTTAGAGACTTAGAGGGGGAGAGAAAAAAGAACTTAATTTAATTGTCATTTAAATGTTAAGTGTCGAAAATTAATACAAATAATTGTAAATTCAAATAACGATTAGTAATTAAAAATGCCACGTGTTATTTGTAAAAATTAAAACTACCTAACCTTCGAAAGAAATTAGCATAAAAACGCTGCACATCTTCGTGACAGTAAACACGCGTTTCATTCGTAAAAAAATTACCCTCAGGCGCCTAAAGAAGTTGCACTTTAAAAATATACATTATTATTGAAAAGATAAATTTAAAATTGTTTGTTTAATATATTTTTAAAACTTCTAACAAAGATTATAAGCTTGTTGTTAATTTAAGGACAACGTTCTGAAATTAGCGCTTCCAACAAATTAAAGATTTGCATAAATTAGTATGTCCATATGTAGGTATTACACCAGTGGTATAACGTTCATTTGTAAATTAAATATATATTTTTTATATAGCATAATTTCGAAATCGTGTCTGTTATTTCTTTTTAAATTTTATATCTTAGTTTACGGCTCAGACTAAAAACACTATCCGGTTGCATGTTAGGTACAATAAGTGTATTTGCATTTATTTTTTATTATTCTTTTTTAATTGATAAAGTATATATAAATATATATACGCATCGAAATAGCGCGAAGCACTTTTAATAAAATGAGAAAAATTCTCTGCAATCGCAGTCTTAAGATCCCTTTACGGATTCGACTCCTGCGTTGTTACATCTGGCCCATACTTCTATACGGATGTGAAGCCTGGACAATAAAAGAGGACATCAGGAAACGTATAGAAGCGTTCGAAATGTGGGCGTTTAGTCGCATGCTGGCCATCAGTTGGACTGACGAAGTAACAAATGTCAAAATGAGAAAAGTTGCGTATCTGGGGCACGTGATACGACACGAGAGATACGAGCTCCTACAACTCATTTTGATGGGAAAAGTAGCCGGGAGAAGAAACGTTGGTCGCAGAAAGAAGTCTTGGCTGAGAAATATCAGAGAGTGGACCGGAATCGCGAGTGCCGCACAATTATTTCGCCTCGCGAAAAATAGAGAGGAATTTGCGAAACTGACTGTCAACCTTCGCTAGTCGGAGAGGCACTCAAAGAAGAAGAAGAATTGATAAAGTCATCTCGATACTAATGTTTAAAGTTGAAGTTCGATCTGCAATTTTACCATATTTTTTACATTTAAAAATATACATATCAAATTCTTTAATTTCAATTACAATTAGTACATTTTTTTATTGAAAGGTTTTAAAAGCTTAGGAAGTTTCAAGGTTCTAGCACTAAAAATGACGATAAATCTAACCCTTTTTTCGCAAAAAAAGTAGCCATGTCCTTTCTCAGACTCTAGACTATTTCTGTACCAAATTTCATTTTATTCGGTTCAGTAGTTTTTTCAGAGTTACTTTCGCATTTATAATATTAGTAAGGATAAAACTATAATACAATATATGGGAAGTGTATGAACTGATATATTGATTAGTTCAATTTTCTTTGTGTAAATTCTACGTTTTTGCCTCATTGGTCTAGTGGTTAGCATGTTCGACTACAGGCATGAGGTCTTGGGTTCGAGTTTTCTATTAAGATTTTTTCAATATTTGCTCGAAGTTGGGAAAAATTTGGCGGTGTGATCCACCCCCGTGCCTCGGAGAGCACATTAAGCCGTCGTTTCTGCGCCTGATCTCACTCTCCGGTCGTGTCAGATTGCCTTCACGTCGGACTATGAGAGGTCTATGCTCTAAAAACCCTCTCTCATATGAGCGAGGAGGCCTGTGCCCAGCAATGGGACGTTAATGGGCTGCTACTTACCTTACCTTTTTTAGATTCTGATTTCATGCTAATTGAGATAGAAATTAACTGATTTTTATATATTTGCTTTTAAACAAATTCGCAGGTCACTTTTTAAATTTGTAACGTCCTGGATATATGAAAAACCTCTGTTATTAATTATTACAATGAGTTCCAGATGATGTTGCAATGATATACCTCTATTACTGAGTTTTTAGAGTTCATCTATTAGATTTTTTTCTATATTTACCTCTATAATTGGGACATTAATAGCTGAAAAGGGGAGACCATTTATAACATGTTTCTATAGCCCAATACCTTTCAAACTGAAACATTCGTGGTATCGTTATTATATGGTTATCGACATATATAAAAAATATATTTGTCGCAGTGCGGTAGTCTGTGGAGCGCTGGCGCCGTCTGTCTATCGGCGTGGGGCAGAGGCAGTCCGGCGAGCGTCTCTCGGTAGTTCTCGAGTGACGGCCCGCCGGTGCGGTCGACTTTTGAAACTGTCGCGCTCCTAGCTATTATTATTAATGAGTTTATGTTATTGAAAATTATAATCTGAGTTAATTAATGAAGTGTTTGATTGCACCAATATTACCTTCCAAAGCCCACAGTATGGAATTATGGATGCCACTAATGATGCTTTATGCTTACTTCTCTCTTATTCTCCGACTTATTATTTATTTAAAGGTACATGCCACGGTTATATGTGTTTTTAGGTGATTTGTCGATATGGTCGCGACGAGACTGAAATATCAACAAAACAACTAAAAAAATATAATCGTGGTATATACTCGTAAATAAATCATATATTCTTTAAATTTGTTAGTTCTATCTAGGGTTTAAAATAAACACTTCGACATGTCATTGTGGGACCTTCTATAAATAAGATTACCTACCTATTTAGGGAATAGGTTAAATGAAAAGCCTGTATAAGTGATAAAAGTATAGCTTTCCTTTAGACTTTAGTTAGAAGGCATAGCTAACGTGTGAGAGAGGTCCTGGGTTTTATTTTCGGCAGGGGAAATTTAGAAAATAACGTTTTTTCAACTTAGAAGCTTCAGGTGTGGCTAGTTAACACTTTTCACATAATAACGTGCCGCCAACGTTCCAACATTATGTTTAGAAACAATATATGTATTTTTAGAGAGTTTGTATGGTATTTCCTTTTAAATTTCTTTCGTTAATTCTGACGAATTTACTGGCGCAATGGTCTGAGTACTCGCTTCGTTAGGTTTGATGGTCATGGCTAGTTACCACCATAACAGCTAAGACGTGACGCCTCGAATGCGTACGATGCTATGAAAAAACCGAAAGAAGTAAATTCCCTCTTACCATCATGGTGATTGTCAGCAATAAAAAGAAACCCCCACTTATCCACTGTACTTCCTATTACCAGGTGAGATAACAATCATACGCTAACGTATAAGCAATAAAAAGTCATTTTCCCTGGTACTATTTAAAAGTTTTATATCAAAAAATGAAATATCAAGTCAATGGGTTATCTCCGGGTCGATTTCACATAATTACTGGCACTTGTTATTAATAAACTCGCATTCGCAATCGTGACTGTCGCCGCGTAGATGTTAACAATGAGCTTGGTAATTGCTATTTTTATTATCATTTTACGTTCGTTGAATTGAAAAATTTACGACCCACATCCTGTGGATTTGTCTGTGTTAATTATAACCTCGACTTTAATATTAATTCGCTGTGTATCTGATAAAATCTATTAACGTTTCAATTCTTATTTTACTACAAGTACACGTATACAAAGATATAAAAGTGGAGTAGGTGCCATTTTAAAATGACATCAAATACATATGAAAGTATATACAGTACTTAAATTTAAGAGCAGACAGCTGATGATGTAAAGAGAAAATTACACGGATAACACCGCAGGAAATAGCTAATCTATATGGAAGAGATATCCAGGTATCTATTGACTCATCACGATATCTGTGGAACCCTAAGGTGTAGAGACTTGAAATTTGGTAGGAATATTCGTTTTGCTGAGAAGAGGTCAGCAAGGCACGGATTTTATTTTTAAAGCTACCTATACCACTAGTAACTTGATTTATTTTTTTTCAATTTGTTAAAACTAAAAGATGAAGTAGTAATAATGCGATATTTAAATGTGCAATGTCTCCGACCCGTAAGGTAATTTGAAATTGTATTTAAAAAAAGAGCTACCTTCACATTATTAATTTGATAATGTGCGAGGTTTTGGGATTGGATGGTTTCAAACTGTACGATGTATATCTATACTCATTAAACTGAAGAGTTAGTTTGTTAGAACACGCTTATCTCAGGAACTACTGATCCGATTTGAAAAATTATTCTAGTGTTAGATAGTCCATTTATCGAGAGAGTCTATAGGCTATATCATCACCAATAGAAGCGGCGCACCAATGAAGAACGTTTCAATATTCCTTTTGAAAGCTTCCTCAGTGTAAATAGTAAAGATTTCGGAAATATCATGTGTGACAGATTAGTTCCCCTTTAAAAGTTGTAAAAAAAGTCCATCACAGCATATATCTATCTTTTATGGTTGGCTCACTATGGACTTTTTATGCTATACAATTTTTTTCCTTTTTCTGTTTCACATATGTGTCAAGTTACCTATCGTTTTCTACATATATTTATAGATTGTAATGGACCTATAATGACATAATCCTATTGCAGCGCTATTTAAACTAATATTTTTATAACAATAAAATAGCAATTGATGTCAATCAATTCATTATTCACGTTATAACGATACGTATTTAAGTGTGTTATCCGTTCTATTCCGGGCCGTGACCGCGTGACTCATCGGCCATAGTAACAAACGAGTAGTTAGGCACTTTGAACGTTTTGTAGTACGTAGTTTTTTTACAATTCACGTGTTTTTCAATTCCTAATAGTTCACAATCTCCCTATTAATACCTTGTTTAAATTTTTTAATTGCCATTATCATAATTTATAACTGAGATTGAAATTTTGAAACTGAGTGAAAAAGTAAGAAATAGTGTGGTAAGAGAACGATGTAGTGACTAAAATTGAGAAAGGTATGCTTAGATGGTTTGGGCACGTAGAGAGAATGAATGAAAACTGACAAAAGGATTCATGAGTCAAGAGTGAATGTGAAAATTGGAAGAGGAAGACCAAGGCGAACGTTACTGGACCAAATCCAGGACATTTTAAATAAAGGTCAGGTCAAGAGTACTCTAAACCAACGAACTTGTATGAAAGGTTTAATGAGAATGAAAGAAGCGAAGAAGATCAGCAAGGATCGTGGCAAGTGGAAGGACGTGGTCTCTGCCTACCCCTATGGGAATGAGGTGTGATGCCATGTATGTATTAACATACTTTGAAAGTGAACATTACTAAAACCTAAAATTATCCTATTGCCGAAATTTTACATTCGTTTCATTATTTTAAAGCTGAAACTTTTGAAGGTTTCACTTCTACGGCGTGTGATATTTGAAGTGAAACCTTTTTTAGGCATGAGGGCGTGATTAGCGTCACTAAGTTGTGCAGCGATTTTTATACTAATTCGTTAATTAAAGGTTAGGTAGTTTTAATATTTACAAATAACATGTCGTATTCTAATTTGCCACTCCTCATTTAATAATTTAATATACTATATTTCATTAAATATTTCATTAATTCTCTTTTCTAAATTTAATTAATAATTACTAATATTGACAAAAAACACGTGGCATTTTTATTCATAATAAGTCATTTGAGACTTAGATAAATCATTTGTATTAATTTCCGACACTTTTAATATTTTAATGACAATTGAATTCATTGAATTCCTAACATATCTTCTTTTTCCCTCCAAGTCTCTGAAATCTAGAATTTTAGATTTATATAAATATAAACAAGACAAAAATTGCTGACACGTTAGCGTTTGACTGTGATCACACTTGATGATATATATTGATATAATCTAAGATTGAAGCGTTATTGCATGAGGTTTTCGTACTTGTATATTCCCCTCTATTAATACCATTCGTTCGTTTGAATTTTTTTCTAATATAACTGAAATTATATGTATTTGTGTACTGCTTAAATATCACGAAAATGGTAGTCGTTGGAGCAGATAAAATAATTGAATCGGACGGTGGAATTATTAGAGACAATATAGCGCAACTGATAACTTGATAACAATCAGACCGGATGCTAACGATGCAGCAATAATGGCCCGATAACATCTAAGAATCATTAACGATCAACAAATCTTGTATTGCATCTTAAAAAGATCTTATGGAATTTCAAAATGATAAAAACAAAACTAAGATGGCGTCTGGTCACGGTGGGTTTCTTTTGTAAACCCTTTTCGACGGCTTGGCACAATTGTTTGAAACTATTCCCTAGCAGAGGTTCTGGGGTCCTTGGTAGAGCAAATTTAAGAAACACTATCAATATAAGTCAGGAAAAATGTGACAGGGATTTACGGAAACGTGCACATATGACCAAAGCAGCAATGAGTAAGTTAACCAGATTTTGGAAAGATGGGATAGTCTCAAAATGAGACTTGTTCGTTCTTTTGTGCTCTAATTTTTGCTCTGAATCATAGATAATCCTGGAAGCTAATAGAAAAAAGGTAGAGATGGTGTTGGAGGAGAATGCTGCAATTATCGTGGATAACTAAAAGAACAAATATATCCATCCACATAGAACTTAACATTACCAAAGAGTACTCTATTTTGTTCAAATCGCCCGAAGACAGCTAGTTAACCTAAAGAAACTAGTAAAGTAAGGGTAGAAGGAAAAAGACCATGTCGTCGCTCAACTACCTGTTGGACCGACCAGGTAAAGAGTATAACATAAATCGCGCTTCCAACAGATCTAAACGAAGCTGAAGACTGAGTGGGATGGAAGCAACTCATCCATGCAGCCACTAAGGCGTATTAGAGCAGGTACGAACTTCAACAATGAAGTATAAGGAAATGAAGATGATTTTGTAAAAAATAACATAAACAAAGTTTACCGCGTCTTTGTATGTGTAGACATTTCCATCTTTTAATAATTACTAACGGATTTCCTTATATTTTATTATTGCTGACTGGTTAGTGTTTGACTGTGATTGTGAAGTGATGATACAGTTTAAGATGGAAGCGTGCTAAACTAGTAAGAGGCAATTTACCTCATAGTTTTTATTTTGCGGGTAAGGTGGTAACGAGCCATGGCTGCAGCCTCCCATCAGTCCAGACTCAAACAAATAAGAAAATGCTAATTCCTAAATTCGACCACCGCGAAATACGCGTATGAAACCGCCGGATACACTAGTAAGTATATATATTAATGACATAAGATTTTTTATATTATCAAGTATCACAATTATGCAGACTTTTTGTAGAAAATAAGTGCCAGATTCTATATTTGCCAAAGAAAATATATTTTTATTTGGATTTAGACCAATGAAAGAGTTTGCAACAAAAGAATTAAAAAAATAATTTACAGTACGTTTTAAACAATGCTTGTAGTCGTATTAATTGAATATAGTAAAAAAACGCATATTGTTCATTCCCCTACCATAATGTCATTTAAATATATAAATGTCTACAATAAAAATAGTTAATAATATGTATTACACACGCGAATACTTGAAATGAAATGAATAATACATAAGTTTCTATTAATTACCTTTTATGACTGAACACTAATTGTAATATAATGCATTGTTAAATATATATTTTACATTATATATTAGTGAAGTAAAAATATATTGAATAGGCATAAGTTTCTATTAATTATATTTTCTGATTGTACACCTTATATGACTAATTAACAAGACGAATAAATTTGTAAAATTAATTATACATCGTTTAGTTTCAAAGTATTCTTCCAGCTTTTTCTATTATATACAGATAAATGACGACTGATGGAAAGAAAACGTGAAATAATTAAATAAACATAAATTTCTTTTATCTTTTCTAATTGAAGAACTTATATGCTTAATTAACAAGACGAATAAATTTGTAAAATTAATTATACCTTTTAGTTTCAATCTATTCTTCCAGGCTTCTCTTAAATTTGTGGGGGAAGTGATGGATATTAACAGCTGAATTAAAGTAAGTCTTTTATTGTTTCTGATCACAATTTATCTATCTATATATATATCAATAGGTAAAGCAAAGCTTAACCCTTTTTACGAAAATTTCTCAGACGGAAGAGATTCATAAAAATACATTAAATTAGTAAAGACAAAATAACACGCTGCCATGTATTTGACATACACATATATATTCTATTCTGTCAAATGCTGAAAATTATGTCAAAAGCACTAAGGAGGTTACATTAAAAAAGTTACTATAGTGATTAATTTTACCTATAATTTCTGGTGTTCTACGTTACTTGGTTAATGTGTTTTCTTTAATAGGAACTTTATCCTGGCAATAACAATGACAGTTGACGGTGATCTAACCTGATGGTAAGTGATGATACAGTCTAAGGTCGAAGCGCGCTAATCTGGTAAGAGGCGATATACCCCTTAGGTTTCTACACAGCATCATACCGGAACACAAATTTCTTTATTTGGCGGTACGTCTTTGCTGGTAGGGTGGTAACTGGCCACGGCCGAAGTCTTCCACCAGTCCTCCGACAAATTAGAAAATACAATTTCCTACCGGGGAACGAACCCGGGACCTCTGCTAGCAAAGCGAGTACTCGCATCACTGCGCCAGCAAGGCCGTCAACTTTGGTCGAATTTAGAATTATCGAAATTGATCATTAATTGCAACAGCTTTTTTTTGAGTATAGTCTTTAACAACCTTAAGTGTTCAAAACTATAATTTTAATTAATTATGGTCGAACTTCGACTAGTATACTTAATTAATAATATTTTTTAGTTTCAAAGTATTCTTTCAACTTTTTCTTAGTGATAATAAATGGAAAGTTAAAATACGTGTGAAAAAAGAATACATAGGGACCTTCAATATACCTATTGAAAGTAAGCAATCAGTACTCAGGTTGTACTGAAAATAATATGTTCATGTATTCAAAATTACACCAATTAGTTGATAATTTTGAAAAATATTGAACTCCTGATGTACATGTGCAATTATATTGTTTTCGTTTTAATTTTGTAAAATAATTATGTTACCTCGTTATCTTGCGTGTTTCCTATCAATTAATCGCGAACCGGTTGAGGGTTTTTATCATTTATTAAAATAAACATAGCAATTTGGAATTCATTAAAACATGTATTGCATTCATTAAATATGTTAAATTTATGAATTGCATGTATTTACATTGTAGTTGATTGCTTTATATATTTACATAGCCTTTTACTAGCCATATCCTACGACTTTGTCTCACTCTTTGAAATATTTAGCCTAAGTTAGTGAGGAATTGACTTCATCTTGAACATGATCTGCTTTCATTAAATTGCCGTTATTTACGCGGATTTTTTCAACTAGTGGAATCCTACAACATGGTCTCACTTTTTTAATTAAAAAAAAGCTAAAGTTCACCGACTTACTGTTATTATCACAACGTTGCTATCTAAGTATATCGAATTCGATCCCAATCAATGCAATTTTCAGTAATTGTTTTTTCCTAATTTATCTAGCTCCTGGAGGACTCGATCGTGGCTTATTAAATATAATAGAACCTTAAAGAAATAAATTACTATTTTAAACTGTATTATAATTATCGTCAGGTGATATTAAATTCAAACACTGAAAGAGATATATAACTTTAAGGAGGCGAAAAGGTTACAGATGGTAAGGCCGTATATTGCGAAGATCTGACGATCATGTTGGCAAATATATCTTTCTATAGACTCAAAAAAAAGGGGAGAGGAAAGCCGAAAACCATATAGAGCCATGATAGAGGCAGGGTTAACAAAAGATGACGCTCTCAACGGAGACACAAACGGGAAAAGGCGAGACCAATGATGATAGTGACTGAAAAAACAATATAAAGGTCAATAATTCTGTTCAAATAATATAGAAGTACGAGTAAAGTCCTACCGGCTGCGCCATAATTTTTTTTTAAACAGCGATCTATATATACTATACTATCAAATGAGGTAATATTCAAACGATAATTTGCACTCCGTAAAATAAAGGTTTAATTTTGAGAAAAAACATAATGAGGTAACTCCTACCGGCTGCGCCACCATCCTCTTGTTAGACAATCATCATTTACTATCAAATGAAGTAATGTTCAAAGGTTATTTTATACTCAGTAGAAAAAACATTAAATTAAAGAAGCGTATGTAATTTTAAACATAAATGGTACAATAAAAATGTTTCAAAAACAAAATGAAGTCGCAGTTTAGCGTTAACTAAAATTGCAGGACGCTCGAGTGATTACTATTGTTTAATGTATCTTTAATTATATAAGAAACTTTTCGATTTAGCAGCATTTTCTTTGAAGCAATTTGGTTGTTTTATTTATTTTTCAAGTGAATTATATATGCAATATAAAATTTTGACGGCGCTTTTATTTGTTCGTTTTGTAACAAAAAATACATTATGACGTAAATGACACGTTATGAACGCTCGGATGAATACAATCAACTAAAATTTTCTTGAGACTTTATATTAGAATTTGGTTTTACTATAGTTTCGATAACAGAGGTAACGAGTTCGATTCCCGGCTTAACAATAAAGTCGAACTGGGAAAAAACCTGTGGCATTTTCAGTAAATTATACTGGTCTAAAACCGAATATTCTCCATTATTATTAACAAGGTTGTTCCATTTTTTACAATTCTCTCAGGCTAGATTTGAAACCAATGTAAACCCATTGAAAACGTTCAGCAGAGATCGTTTCAGGTGATAATCAGAGGATGATATATCCTTTGAGGTGGATTTACCAAAACTTCCCAAACAAACTCTCTTAATTTTTGATGTGTCAAAGTAGTGTTTGGATCATTGTCATCATAAGACGTCGTAATACCTCTATTTTTGTTGAAAATTAATCGTTTGAGCAGTTATGCTTGAAGACATACAGCATCACTTTTTGGCGTTGTAATTTGATTGAATAACAGATATTTTTACTTTAAATTCAACCTGTATGGCCTTACCCCTTGACTTTATCTGAAAATCTGCATTGGGAAAAGCTTGTTTCACCTTTCTTTATACCACAGCTACCGGTGCCCGATCTATCCTTCCCTCTCATAAAGTTATGCGCTAATGGGTTAATTTATTTAGAATTTTGGCTGAGAATTCTGTTGGAGGTAATTTATTACGTATATACAACAAATATTGGCTGCATTGTATATGTAACGTTGACAGTAACTCTGCAACATTGTTGGGGAATGCATTTGTGAGTGCTCGTTAGATATTCTGAGCGACATCAGAAATAAATCGAAGGCCGGCCGTTATTAACTCGGGTAATGACTTCAGCGATGCGATTATTATATATAATGTTTGTGTCATCCGTGATGTTTAGAAATCAAAATATTCTTTAATCAACTTGGCCCAAAAACCACTTCTAAGCCATCAGCAGTATGTCCGTTGGCAACAAATCTACCACTGGTTCGGAAATTCCGCTAACAAGAAACTCAGCGGTTACTTCTAAATATAGTTTTGTACGTAACAGTATAATATGCCTGTTCCTTTCTCGTTATAAATCTCCAAAAACAACAACTTCATCGACAATTATGCAGCATATAGTTAAAACATTTGAATTCAACATTTATTACTTTAAATTATATATCAAAAAAGTTAATTGAAATTCTAATATTATCTTTGTATCGTGGCGTCGTATAGAATTATGACTTAAATGCGACGTGTTATTTTGATTTGTTGATGCTGATGCGTATCTTTACATATAAATAAAATTTAATGGCCGTATTTTTGTAAATTATAGCTTTTGATTACAGTAAAGGTTATTTGCACTAGGTTTTTGTTTAATCAACGCACCGTTGTTTTTCTACAAGTTACTACTTTCGTAATCTATTCTGCTAAAGGTAGAATAATAAGCTTCTTTTATGAAGGCGGTTAAAAATAGTAACTAGCCAAAATACCAGTGTCTTATGTACTTGATTATGTATTTACTAAGTACCTATTTCACTACGGTCATATAAAAGTACATAGTAGCAGCGCACTAACGTCCTATTGCTGGGCTCAGGCGTCCTCACTCGCATGAGAAAGGGTTTTTAGAGCATAGATCCGCCTCGCTGCTCCACTGCGGATTGACAGGCATAGTACACAAGTGCACTCTCTATACCTTCACTCTCATAGTCCGGTGTGACGGGAATTAGACACGACCGGACAGAGAGCAGGCGCAGGACCGACGGCTTAACGTGCTCTTCGAGGCACGGGGGTGGATGACACCGCCAAGTTCCCAACTTCGGGCAAATATTGAGAAAATCTTAATAGAAAACTTAATACTGATTTTTGAATTGGCCTGACCCGGGACTCGAACCCAGGATCTCATGTCTGTAATCGAACATGCTAAGCACTAGACCAATTAGGCAGTTATAAAAAAAGTATATGCTTATACGTAAATTACTAAATTTCTTCTCAGCGACTGAACCGATTTTTATGCGATTCAAGAATGATTAGGAATGACAATTCGCTCTGAATTTCCTCATATTTCCAGAGGATTGAACTGCTTCATTTCATTACTAAGTGCCCATATTATTACGGTCATATATATCCTTTTAAGTATAAATTACTAAATTTCTTTTAAACGACTGGATCGATTTCGGTGAAATTTTTTGTGCGAATACAAGAGTATTCAAGAATGATTTGGAACGACACTTCGTTCTGGATTTTCTCATATTTCCACGGGATTGGAGGAATTATGCGTTAGACACTACCAGACACAGTTTGTGTACATATAAATTAAAAAAGAATTGGCAGCTATTTCAAAATACACGAAATATGCTCTAAAACCCTTTCTCCTACGAGTGTGGAAGCCTGTTCCCAGCAGTGGGACGTTGATAGGCTGCTACTTACTTATGTTTTTAAAATTATATCACAGTGTCCATTAACAAGAAAGCTGTCACACACATATAATAATTTCTTATAGTTAGTAATCCAGATTAAGATTTGTTTTGTATTTTTTTTTTAATAGTGTGTGTCAGGTATCTGGCACAGCAATACAGAGCTGTTCTACCTTTTCGGGGCTGGGTGGGGGTTGCACAACATTTAAACCAATAGATGTGGTTTCAATCTAGTGCAATTACTCAATGCATGTTTTTCACAGATGTTTATATTATATAATTGCACCTATGCGCCGAATAAAGTCATTTCAACACAATTCATATTAGGCATTACAAGGATTAACCATTTTGGACAAGCTCTAAAAATCTCTCTCCCATGACAGAGAAGTCCTGTGTCTAGAAGTGGGATACAATAGGCTGCTACTGACCTTATTTATACGTATAAATCTTTATCATACGTCTACTGAAACGTATTAAATTCAAATTATTAATTATAACCCTCACAGGCCTGCCGATTTTAGTATACGCTTTGAACACTTCCTATAGCCGCGAGCTAACGATAAGAGGCGCTCATAAATTATAATTAGTACCCTGGAATTGAACCTGAGACTAACGATCCATCTTGTCGCCCGAGGCGTATTGAAATTGTTAATAATAACCAATGACTGCTACGCATATATCATGATGGTTGTCTATTTATGAATACCTTAGGTGTTTTATTGCAAATGTTTTAATTATTGTAAACGTTGGACTTTTATAGCGATGATTTTTTATATAACGTGTTATTTTATATGAATATTGAATATATGTACAATTATAGCCTCTAATTAGGTGGCAGCACTCATAAACAACTACTTACTCATAAATACTAAAAACATTGTGTAATACGAAATGTTATGCAATACGAGGTAACTTTAACGAACAGAACAATTGTGTGAACAAAATCTCGTGCTGTCTTACGATGCTGTTGTTTTAGTAGCAATAATGCTAAACTATATAAATTCATAGAGTGAAGTAATTACTGAGCATATTTAAATTGTGGTGAGAATAAAAGTTATTTGATATGATTCGATGTTATTTTAAGATATCTCTACTCCTTTTATACAGTACCGCCATTGTGGTCAAAGCAAACATTGTGAGGAAATCTGGATATCCTGGAAACAGTTCTAGGGTGTATTTCTTACCAACCCTCTGAGAAACAGCGTGTAGATTTTAAACTAACACACGTTACTTCAATAAAAGAGGAGTCCTAAAGTTTATTCATAGTGTGCAATATACATTAATTCACAAAAATTAATTAGGAGTAAGTGTTTAATGTAACGTAGTGATGCCTGCCAATGTGTCATACCTATCTACGTGTATAAAATGACAAGTTCAAGTTATGGCGTCTTCAAGTCTAAAATTAATGTATTTTAATTTTGGAAAGCTCAGTCAGAATTGCAACCAAATATATAAATACATCTGGCTCTGCGATAAAACTCGTATTTGATCAGCAGTTACTAAAACAACTAGAAAATATCTTTCTAACTTTCTTAGAAAGCAGCTCATATATAGTTAAAGAATTTTACTTTAGAGAAATATTTTCAAATGATTCATCAAATGGCGGTTAATTTCGATGCAACCGAAACAACTCTGTAATATAACCGTCACTTTTGATCAGCATTTAATAAAATCTCTAAAAGGTTTAGAAGCCTAAAATTAAAATACTTTCGTTTTGAAAAACACGACCAGAACTACCACCAAATTATTCCGATGCAACAATGAGAAGTCTGCAATACAAACCCTAATTTTTGATCAACATTTACTAACACCTAACTGAAAATCTCTCAAGAGTTTAAAAGTCTAAAATTAAAATGCTTTCGTTTAGGGAAACACGGCCAGAACAACCGCCAATTGGCGGAAATCTGCAATAAAACCCTCGTTCATCAGAGATTTCTAAAAGTTTAATCGGACATTAAAGAATTTTACTTTAAGGAAATACCTTCAAAATTGACACCGAATGGCGGGTAATTCCGATGCAACAATGAGAAGTCTGCAATAAAACTCTCGTGTTTGATCAGCGGTAACAAAAAACAAACCGAAAATACCTCAACCACCCGAGGCGAAAACTTTAAGGCCCGAACACCGGACTCACGATAAAACCTAAGGGCAAATAAACCTAAAAGATAGCCTGGAGCCGGTCAAATTAATAATTCCCCATTTACAGTCTTATAATGGTGGTCATTTATCTCTTACCCGAATTATTACCAGATAAAAACACATTTGTGTGGGCGTTGATTGCACACTCGTGCAACGAAAATGTTACCTAATATTTGGTTCCAACATGTTTTCCCATTCTTAATATTAATCAATGTTGTTTTGAATAACATTAATATAAAATTCTAGTTTCAAAGTATATTTTTTGGTACACTGCTTTTTTTATATCTAATAAATAAAGGACTTCACGACTACACAAAAATTTGACAATAAGTTTAGAGGACTAAGGCTAGTCTAAAAAGCATGGAAAAGAAAATAAGACGTCCATATTGATAAAACTTTCCATTTATTGAAGAGAACACTTCTAAAAGCACACTATACCCGTTATTTTTTGGGTATTGAATGACAAAGAGTCGTCACGCTTCACTATGTAACGCTCCTCGCTCCGCTCTTTTCAACTAAGAGGGTTATAGTCAATGCATCACTACTATATTATAACTCACTATTTAATATAACATTACTGATAGTAACTTATAAGTAGTTATAATTTTAATATTGTAAATGTTATTATTTTGTGAAATAAGAAAAATATAAAAAACCTTTAAATAAATTTTCTCTGTACCAAAAAACCTAATTTTATAACATACATTCATATTATATTTCATTGTATGGTTATTTTAAAATTATAAATGGACAATTGAATATTTGTATAGTCTACAATTATTGATGACAGTTAATAATACCTCCATCACATTCGCTGCTGTCGAACATATCATTTTAAAACTATAATTGTATGCAATCCTGTTTTTTATCTCCTTTTATAGCATCCACAAAAACAAATTCTCACAAAAATGTTTTACAAGCACTTTTGCTTTAAATTCAACTGTAATTAACGATAGATACGGACTAATAGAATTCATTTTGTAGTTTTAATTTTTTTTTGTATTTAAACAATTTCCAAGAACTTTTAACATAAAATTCAGGAGTAACTTTAAAAAAAATTCGTATGATCTCTAAATGACTAGAACCCAGGGCCGTACAAAAAGTTATTACAAAATGAGCACAGATTAAAAATTTCTTCATCATAATATACTCTGATTTATTTTTAAATATTAACACCGGAATTCCTGCCTTTCATGCTCTTCTTTCTGCTTTCTTACCTTCTAGAACTACCACGTAATTAGTAACTTATTTTGTAATACGTGTATTTAGTTGGTTTCATTAATTCAAATTGAACAATATTTCAAAATTTAAATACATAATATACCTAGGAACCTGCATTTTTTAAACTAAAAACGTTAAATATTTATTGGGAGTTAATTTCTTATGATATTGTAAAATAATGATTTTGAGATTGCAAAAATTTGTTTAATTCCCATTGAATAGAAATACGTTTCCTGCGAGTTTTTTTTTCGGTTTATAATTTAAAAAGATATATTTACGCATTAAAACCTTTTTACAAATAAAATTTAAAAAATAAGTACATATTTATGCTCAATAAATTACATTTGTCCTCTATTTTTAAACTTTATAGATTATGAATACTTTGGCATGGTGTTAAAATTGTTTATCATTCTAGAAAAAAACTAGTTTCTAACTAAAAATATAATCAAACTTTCGTTAGGCTATTTCAAATAAAATTTTCTTGTAATTATTATTTCTAAAACTATTTTATTTACTTTACAGAATTTAATATATACGACAAACTATCAGGCTCTACGTCTTTTTTATTATACGTACCAAAGTTTAAAGAAAATCACTTTCGCATTATTTGTATATTCGTTAAACTGTATTCAGTAACCGTTTTTTAAAAGATATTCAATCGTTCAAGATTTAATATATACATATTGCTGGGTAACTTTAAGAAAATTACAGAATATCACGATACGTACATATCGTAAAATAAATCTATATATTTAAAACGAACTTGATAAAGTATGATACATAAAGTTTATTTTCTGTAAATTGTAATGTAACTTTTGGTTTTAATAAAAAAATATTTTTATACAATAATTCATTAATGTTACGAATTTATCAGTAAGTTTCTTTTAAATCATTTATAATTAATAAAATAAATTAATTCAAAATTGGGGTTAATCAGAAAAAAATATGATAGATTCTTGTGTGATAAATTTACAAAATTAAACGTAATAATAATAGTTTTTTCTTGTTAGATTTAGGGTTTTAAATATTACCTATTCAAACTGAAAACGTTTCGGTGGAATTACATAAACAGTTGTAACGTTTTGGTATTTGCGCCAGATAAGGGCTTGTGGGCTTAAGTAATCGTAGCAACAAGATAAAAGTATGTGACTGCTTTTTTTATCAGCAAAATTGCTGTTGCTAAGTGGAATGATAAGAATATGTATACTGAACAAAAATTTTATCTATGCTCGCTGTATTCAAATTGTTATGCACTCAAAACCAACGTATTTAGGATAAACAAACAATACTTCACAATTTTCCGCATTAAAATATATTATCTCTAGTCGCGGATATAATTTGAGACTCACCAGTGTAATGAGAATATATTTAGTACTTCTAATTTCGACATCGATTGTAATTTAATCTTATATTTTCCATGGCACTGGCGCCAATATTTTTTTTCAGGCACTGTAACACTGACCGTCACTTCCGGCGTTTTCAGAAATTCACAGTTTATTTAAATGAATTTATTTTTCGAATGAAGTGAATTGCATCCTACACTTCACTGTAACAGTAAAAAAAAATGTTTTGGATTGTGAGATGTGATGTAAAATAATTCTATTGGTATTTGTGTAAAGGTGAACGCGTGGTTATTAGTTAAGAAAAAAACAATTGATACGTGTTCGCGGGTTGATTGTCGTCGCGAGAAGGCACACCGGGGCGCGAGCGTCGGCCGCGCCGAGCCAACGGATTGTGTAAACGCGCGCCACTCGCTCGGTCGGCGTCGCCGCGCGGGGGCGGCGCGGGGGAGGGTCGCTGCCTCGCACGCACACAAACACCCCCTCGTACAACTCTCATCCATTACTAACGTTCCTATTTTGAATACGAGACGCGCCAATCTAGCTTCTATGCGTTAGGTATAGGAGCCCGAGGGCCGCGCCGAGCGAAGCGCGACCGACATCCGCGCGTCGCCAGAGCGAGAGGCCGCATTTCACCGCGCGCCAGCAAGGGACGCAGCACCTTCGGTAGTTGAGCCGCGTAACGCATGTGTGTAGAACGCTCCACGATAGTGCGCCGGTGTCCGACTCTGTGACTACGCGTAGATGAGAAGTGCCGTGTCTTGAAAATTTAATAAACAAGCCTCGGCCACGTCCTCTACTTCTAAATTTGATGCCCCCGACCAACGTACGACTTTTATGTCATGATTATACTCTGTGGGAAAAAGAAATGTGGATTACTCTGTGGTCCCGAATTATGTCAAAAGAGTAATAATAAAAACTAAATCGATTTCAACAAAGAGTTTTACATATCATTACCCTTCCGACAAAATCACAGACCTTCACACCTTTCTTTTTCCCCATTGAAATGACATTTATATGGGGATTATCAAATTTAAAAGAAGCGTTAAAATGCACTTCCATCTAAAAGATGGTTGTTCTAATACGAAAATCGAGTAGAGACATTAATAGATAATAATTAGGGAATTAGTAGTCAACGAATATATCCGAGAGGAAACATTTGGGTGGTTGTAAACGTATACGGTATAATTAAGTTTATAAGCGGCGCATTTAAAATTCACAGATGTGTGTATGACAGGCGAATGGCCTCGGCATTATTGAGGAATTGAGTGTAAAGACCTCTTGTGCGGTGTGTTTTTTAAATACATATTGTGATGAGTAAAATATGACGGCTCGGAGGCTTAGCCACATGCTCCACCCACGTTAGACGATTAAAAATTCAAATACGCCACGAGAGCGTCGTCGGAGGACAGTTTTATATTCTATTCCACCCAGTTTGGATTTAATACAACTAGTTTTATGTCTAACGACGATCGTTTCATCCACGTTTATGATACTAGTTTGGAATCACGAGTTTTTTTTATATGGTTCAAATGATTTATATTTCATGGTAGATAGCTCTGTACGTCCACAGGTGCGAGCAGAGCTAATTTGTTGGCCATTGATTTATTTGTACTGGTTCCAAGTTTCTCTGTCATAAATTTAATTACACGTTCCTACTCTGAAGGGGGAGGGGATTTTTAGAAAGTCGATCATACTTGAGACGTTTTGGATTAATATTAACAGATTGATATGTAGAGCTATCATCAGAAATTATGTCGATTAATTTTACGATAATACACGGTTCACCATCAATAGGAAAGTAAGCTTAGAATATAAAATCTGATGTTGTTTCAATGTTTTTTGGAGACGATTTTGTAATTTTAGAGACGATTTATTGAGAAGTACATAAAAATAATGAAATGGCATTAATTTTATATAAAAATATAATAGAAATGATTATTAATAAATATATAATGAAGAACATTTTGCATTTATTATTTAACGTTTTCTTTGTAAATATGGAATACTTTGATGAAACAAAGCATTTATATTTTTAGCATAATATATTATTTTAAACGTTTATGAACACAACAATAAATATAAGTTAAACATGTTGCATTTCATTTCATAACCCAACTTTTTGTGAAAGTCAAAATAGTATAGCAATTAGAATTTATATAAAGGAGTTTATGGACAGCCTATATCCAATTATTGAAATATTATACGTAAAGTTTTTAATACAATAACCGAGTCAAATACCTCGCCTTGGTTTTACGACTCGAAAATTGAAAGCAAAATACTAAAATCTTTACTTGAGACTTTTGGTAATCCTAATTTTTTTATTGTTTGCTAACATTTATTTAACATTCCCTTGTGTAAAAATACAACAACACACTGTAATTTACTTGCAGTGATTATGATAATTGTTGTTTTTTAACCTTAGGAGAAATATTTTAAGTCTTCTTTCCTGTCATTATTATACCTACCAAAAATTTATTGGTGATTATTTTGGTCATTTTGAATTTAGCTTAGCTTAGTAATTACCATTCTCAAAATTCGTTTTTTTTTATTATTAAATACGTTTTGATTGACATTAAAACAATATTTTTTTGCGTACATTTTCATTCATAAAACATTAATGTCTCCACTTTATTTGTAAGATAAACATAGATATTTAAAGAGATACAACGAAATTTATCAAATGAGATATCAATCAACAAAATCAGAACCTCGTTAAGTTGATATCATTAGTTTAGATAATTAACAAAATCGATAATCGTGCCTCTTACATTATATACAGATAAGAAATGCTAAATGCTTTAATTTATCATTTCTTATCGATTTTTAATGTATCCTATCTTCCCCTCTACTTAAAGTAGCTTAAAACTATTTTGTAACAAGTAATATAATTAAAAATCAATTCCCACAACATTATATACGAACTTTTTAAACTAATAACGTATAAAAAATTAGTTAAATAAATGCAATAATATTTGAAAACACTTTATTAATATAAAGTGTCATTCATGACAGATTAAAAAAAACATATAGTTGAATTTGACAGGATAAATAAAAAGTATTTTAGTATCGATTGAAAATTAGAACTTTCTTTTGGGAAACTAATGGTGGAAATTTAATAAATAACGTGGAATAGAGCGAACTTTCCATGTGTAATAAGTAATTTTAAAAATATAATTGTTTGATTTTTCCAAGCAGTTCGAAAAAAAGTTGCGAAAACTATTCTTGGAAGTCAAATACAAAAACTTGGCAAGTTATTATAAAAACTTATCTTAATTTTCTGTTTTTGTCATTTAAAGCAATCTAGAAAAGGATAAAACACGCATCAATGATTGACGTTAATTAAGATAAAAATGCTATTTTATTATCTTTGATTGCGTTCGTCGAGTCATTTATTTTAAATAGACTTTTCAATTATCTTTTACTATAAATTTTTTATTGTACAGCTATGTGAGGTAATGCTCATAGTTTTATTAGTTAAAAAACGAAATAAGCTGTTAAGACAATTATAGCATCGTCGTAAACTATTTTTGAACTTTATGTCCACTCGTGTAATATTACAAAAATTGTATAAAATCAACTATTTTAATGATAATTTTTGACTTTGTAATGAATTGTGTAATGTTACAAAAACTGTTAAAACATCCATTTTTTAAAACTTTATAACGACTCGTGTAAAATTACGAAAACTATGCAAAATCAACTATTTTATCGACTAACTAATTGTGTGAAAACACCTTTTTAAAGCATTTTTGACTTTGACTTTATAACTACGTACAATATCTATTTAAAAAAGCAATATTTACTTTTCCATTATCATTTAATTAAAAATCGTATGACAAAATGTCTCTATACGTATAAATATCTACAAATCGAAATAAACCAAAACAAATTGTAATAAAAAATAAGCAGCTTTCAACAAATGATCTCATAAAACAATCAAATCGAATCAAATTTATTGAATAATATAAATAATCATCGTTTGTTCATGCAACTTATATTTTATTACATAGAAATTGATAAGTCATGTTTTATCATCTCACCTGATATTTTGGACTTTATCACTTTCGATAATAATTGTCAATGATAAAAAAGTGGAAATCTGTCTAAAAATATTCCAGATAACATTTTAAATCTCTTTATCAATAATATTATTTACATAACAAACTTTCAAGATAAATAAAATCATTTTATTTGAAGTTTTCTATTGGATATATGTAACGTATCTTTTACGAGAATTTTCAAAATTAATTATTGAAATTAATGTAACATTTTTAGATATTCGCTAGAATATTTTATGAAATAATAATATCAATGTTAAAGACATTTTAAAACTGTTTTTGAGAAGTAGAAACTTCGTTTTTGCATTCTAAGAACATTACTCGTTTGATGAAGTCAATTGTAAGAAATAAATTTGTTAATTTAATCACATTTTATTATAGTTTTATAATTACTCAACAGGGAATCTTAAATGATGATTAAATATTAGTAAAAACTTTATATTTATCCATGTAATGGTAAAAAGCAACGAAAGAGGTTTTATACAAATTAACTCAAATATTTCTAATTATCTGTCATCAATTGGATTTTAAATATTTGACGTACAGTATTTCAACAGATAAAAAATTTATACATAGTTCAATATTCAAAATAACAAACCTTTTTAAAGTCTGTTAACAATGCAAAAGGATTTTCTATCGGAATATATTTTAGCGGGAAAATTTATTTATTTAGAATTTTTGTTATGAAAACTAGGTGTTTGTTATTAAAATGTTGCTATATTGATATTTACCTTTTTAATTATCCCCCATCTTCTCACAGAGTGTAACAATATACACATTTTTGAATTAAGAACACAACACACATTTGATTTTGGAACTCTTTCGAAGCTGTCACTGCTCTCGCAGCATTCCGCGTGCACACTTACTGAGTATGGTATTCGCTTATTAGCCGCAATAATTAGCGGTTATTGTTTATGTTGGTTCGCGTCAGTGGCGGCCGCTCGTGGCATGCCGGTGCACTGCAACTAGTCACATAATACTCACTAACGTCTCTTTCTCCCTTTACTTTCACACCGGCTTTTTGCAGAGGGCGCAGGCGCCCCTGACCATTTTTAAACCGCGCCCATGTTACTGCAATATCTATCACGGCGCGCACCTTCAGCAAAAATAGCTTTTTTCCGTGAATTTTTTCGTGACATCTCTTTCTATCGTCCACATTCGCTAATTCGTCGTCCCCCTCCTCATAACGGTCGCTAGTGAGCACTACTCTAGCGTGGTACTAGACGGGTAATACTTTCTCCCTCTAGAGACGCCGCGACGCTTGTGACGCCAATTATTTTGCACTTCTTCAGTGGCTAAACATATCTTTAGAAAAAATCGTGTCAATATTAAACCTTATTGCGTTTCAATAAAACGCAATGCTAAACAACCGAGATGTAGTTGCGACTTTATGTCTTGGAGCAGAGCGTGAAAAGTTCCGGCCATTTTTTTGCGATAAAAAATGGTTTGCATGCACGTAACCACGCCTTTGTATACGCATATTGCTGTCTATTTTACTCCTTTTTTATTTCTCTATTGCCCTCTCACTCTATAATACACACATGCGTATGTTTCATCAGATGCTTCGGGACGGTTTGTTAAACGCCATCTTGTAGCGGATAGTGGAACTTGTTAGTGAAAGGGGTTTAGATTTTGTTGTACTTTCTCTTTAAGGGTGGCAGCACTGAGTGAAAGGGGTTGTTGTTGGATTAGTTCCGGCTTCCGCCACGCTATTGCAGCGCCATTTAAAAATGGCGACTTGAAAGGGTCTGCGTGTTGCTTATAAATTAAATCATTCAAACGAGTCAATTAATGAACCGGCTTGACGGTTGAGGGAAGAAGGTTTCATGTCTATAAACAATTTAATCAAAGAGATTTAGCGCAGAATTAGCATTTTATTTGCTTGTTTCGATCACCGTGCCAGCGGGGGTGCTAAGTTACGAGCAGTATACAGTCCATGTAGGGCTAAGCAAGAAAAATTGTTTCTTTAAACACGACTCCCAAGGCATTGCCTATATAAAACTATTACTCAGTTATTTATTCTATAATTAGCACTTATTTATAGTACACGCCATGTATGTAAGCGTAATTGTTATTTTACCACTTTAAAAAATACCGAACAAACTTTGTATCGCGTCAGAATCAATATATAAAAAACTGAATGATAAATGCAGAATGTTCCAATTTTATAAGAAATGAGGTCAAAACTTAACCAAAAGAAAAGAATTCAGAAGTAATCATAAGAACGCGACCTTTACGCTAAGATTCAAAAGTCCGCCAAAAGTCCGTTAATATTATAGTTGCGATCAGAAATTGTTGGTTGTCAATGTCAAATGTCAAAAATTAATGAAAATTAAAATTACACATGTTAAAAGTCAAGTTATTAGACAAACTAATTTTTAAGTCTTGTTTATATTTATACTTATTTAAAACTTTAGATTTCCGAAACTTAAGGGCAGGGAAAAAGGAAGATATGTTAGGAATTGAATTGTCATTAATATATTAAAAGTGTCGTAAATTATAACAAAAAATTCATTAATATCTCGAATGAGGAATTGTGATAATGAAGTTTTGTTTTTCAATTTAAAATTTAGAAAATAAACTTTTATGAAAAATAGTAATTTAGGCCTCGCTCAGTGGGGTGAGTATTCGCTTTGCTAGCAGGGGTCCCGGTTTCGATTTCCAGTAGGGCGAATTTCGGAAATTGTATTTTCTAATTTGTCTGAGCCTGGACTGGTGGGAGGCCGGTTCTGGTACGATGCTGAGTAGAAACCATAAGGGGTCTATCGTCTCTTACCAGATTAGCGCGCTTCTATCTTAGACTGTATCATCACTTACCAAAAAGTATATCAAATTATTAAATGACGACTGAAAAAGTTAAAATGTCACATGTTTTTTGTATTTAACTGCCTCATTGGTCTAGTGGCTAGCATGTTCGACTACAGATATGAGGTCCTGGGTTCGAGTCCTGGGTCGGGCCAATTCAAAAATCAATATTCAGTTTTCTATTAGGATTTTCTCAATGTTTGCCCGAAGTTGGGAAGTTGGCGGTGCGATCCACCCCGTGCCTCGGAGAGCACGTTAAGCCGTCGGTCCTGCGCCTGATCTCTCTCCGGTTGTGTCGGATTCCCGTCACATCGGACTATGAGAGTGAACGAATAGAGAGTGCATTAGTGTACTATGCCTGCCAATCCGCAGTGGAACAGCGTAGTGGATCTATGCTCTAAAAACCCTCGCTCCTCGGAGTGAGGAAGCCTGTGTCCAGCTGTGGAACGTTAATGGGCTGCTACTTACATGTTATTTGTAAATATTAAAACTACCTAACCTTCAAACGAGTTAGCATGGAAAACGCTGCAAATCTTCGTAATTTTCGCTAATCACGAATTCAAGAACTATCACTTCAATATAAACCAAAAGCATCCTTTTAAATTTAATTTGGTTTGAACGCCAACACGAATATCAGACTTTTGTCATTTAAATCTTTATTTTTTTTAAATTTAGTTTGATTTCTGAACGTTGAAATGGACATCAAACGTGTGACAGGTAGGAATTATTTCATATAACGTTACTAACATATATGACATTATCCCTTCTGCTGTTCTTTTCCCTTTAAATGTTGAATATCTATCAACCCTTGTATATAGTCCCTATTGTAAATATCTTTGTAAATTTATTAAATGTAATAGAATTAAGTTATAAAAATTAGTCAACATCTGTGTATTTTACATTGTGTCGCTTCTAAACTAATTTTTTTTTTTAAACTTTTTATTAGTGGTTTATTATATATAAAGTGTCAACTATTTGTAAATGATCAAAATTTTGGTTTGGAATGTCATTAACCGTACAATCTTCTACGTGCCTTGTCCAATCTACATGACACTGGCGAAATTGCGTGTGCCTTATCACACCTGAAAGCCAAATAGAAGAAGAACAATAATTGGTAAATGTTATCATTTCTTTATAAATATACAACAAAAAACAACGAGTGTGCTTTAGACAACACGACTGAAGTAAAATGTAACTCTCTGTCTTTCTTCTTCCCTAACTTATATCTCCCACTCAACTTTCGTTCGCCTCGTCCTATCACGCTTTTCGTAACGCCTACGTTACACATTTACCTAGCTTACTCCCCTAATCAAATGTACGTATAGAAGGTCAAAAAGTGTATTTCTTGTTATTAATTCGACTTTGATGAAGTTTACACTTAAAACTAGTAAGCTGGTGGATGTGTAATGAGAGCGTTACGAAAAATGAGAATATTTGAGGCGAACAAAAAGTATTTTACTTCAGTCGTGTAATCTAAAGCACATTCATCCTTTTTCTTATCTTTTATCGTACTCATTACACTAATAGAGGTCCTAAGTTCGATTATCAGCGGGATAAATTTAGATTTTCTTTTAATTATTAAATAAAACGCGTACTAAAACATTACATCAATGCCATTAAAAGGCTTTATTGTAATAAATATCTGCCATCGCTGGAAACAGTTTCGCAATTGACCAATTATAAATCTAATAATGAGAATTCAAAAACCATGACGAAACACAAACATTTCATTGGTGGGAATGCCTCTTTGAATTACTAATTATGATATTAATTATTCACACGACCTTTCGTTATGTAGAGGGGTTTTAAAACTACAGATAAATTATTCTGTTATATGACTAAACCTTGTTTTCATTACAAATAAAATAAAAAATAGTGGTATTCAAATAAATTAAGGCTTTTTATTAAANCAGTGGAGCAGCGAGGTGGGTCTATGCTCTAAAAACCCTCTCTCATATGAGTGAGGAGGCCTGTGCCCAGCAGTGGGAGGTTAACGGGCTGCTACTTACTTACTTTTACTTACTTATGATTAAACCTTGTTTTCATTACAAATAAAATAAAAAATAGTGGTATTCAAATAAATAAAGGCTTTTTATTAAACCCCTATGAAAGTTTATAAAAACAAGAATATTAAAAATTTTTGTTTGTTTGTTTGGTCCACATTATCTTTGAAACCGCTCGACCGATTTTGACGGGATTTTCTTTCGAAGATAGCTTAGTAATTTCAGCTACTTAATTCAGAAGAAAGTATATTTTTATCTGTCTCATTGTTCCAGATAATCTTTGAAACTACTTTACCGATTTTGATCTTACTTTCTTTGGAAGATACCTTGGTATTTTAGACAATACAGAAAATTATTTTTTTGCCTGTCTCTTTGTCCCAGATAATCTATGAAACCGCTGGACTGACTTAGATAGGACTTCCTCTAACAGATTGTTTACTAACATTTTATTTTAGATAAAAGGCATCCAGAATTACGAGGATAACAGCTAGTTCTAAAATATATTACTAGTAGCTGTTCCACTTGCACCATTTCAAATATATCCAAAGGGGATATATGGGGAAATCCGGGTCAAATTGACAATCTAAACCATTCTTAAAACCATCAATCAAAAATGGCATCAAAATCAGTTCAGCTGCTTAGCCTTTCTGTGGGACTATAATTTCACAGAAGGAGACACATGAGAGGCAGTGGAAGAACACTGTGGATGCTTCTCTTCTTAGGCGGAGAAGATTGGGAGTTAGAAGGTAGATATCAACTTCTCCTGCCTCCTTCTTAACTTCACCCACTGGATTCTTCTAAATTACCAAAGTAGATTGCGTCTACTGATACTCTGGTGATTCTCTTAAGCCTGGGGGAAGATATTCCTGGGGCTTAGTGAGTATTCTAGCTTGTCAAAGAGTCTTACACTCCAGATAAGTTTTTAGGTCTGATCGGAGTACGTAAAAGCATTACCCAGAGTGAAAAAACAGGGAGGAAGCCTGAATTGTCAACCTGGGATTTAGAAAGATGATTCTTCTGAAGAGATACAAGAAACACAGTGGCCTTTTTTATTCCCGACATAGTAGCCCTTGACTGTAATCTCACCTTTTTTTCCGCTGGGAAATGCATTTACGCATTAAACCCGACCCGTAGCTCGGGAGTATGGGACTCTGCGAGGGGAGGAAATCACGCAATACCCACTAAAACCCAGCGAAACCCTCTTCATCCGTGAGTGAGACACTAGAGGATCAGATTGCAGATTCCGACCTGGTTTTTTGGATAAGTCCGCCTCCGACCAGTTTTCCGCCTCATTCGGCAATGAGAGGGGGCATCTACTGCATTCTCTCTTTCCCGTTCGCGGGCCTCCTTTAGCGAGACTACGGTCTCACAGAAGAAGGCCATTCCCGTCCAACACCTCCCACTGGAGAGCATCGCGCTTACAATGCTCCGTAGCGAGAAATCCCCGGCGATCAGCGCCACTGAGGAGTCCCCAGGCTGTGCAGTCTGCCACAGTGTGGCGTGCTGTGACTGTAATCTCACCTGATGATAAGTGATGCTACACAGTAATTCTACAGAGCACTGTGCTGGAACGCAAAGTGTCGCTTGCTTATAGTTTGGTTATTAGAGGAGGTCCAGAGGATTAGATCCCAAGCCGATTGACTCATCCAAAGGTGAAGGAGATCTCAGCTCCCAGGTTAGGCTACCGTGGAGGCAATCCAATTATCTGGAAAAAGGGCTTGGTGCAGATTTTAACCGTACACGGTTACTGCAGGAAGTTCCTTTATCGAGTTGACTGCGAAAAGTCACCCTGCCATAAATATGATGATGCTATTTACTCAGCGCGCAACGTTTTGACAGAATATACAGCGTGAGGACCTCAGCTTGACCTCCCGGTAGAGCTAATCTTCCTGGACCTACCGTTGGAGAGTATTGTAGGTCTGATGCTCTCCAGTAAGAGATGCTGGGGAAGAGTAGCTCTGTTTAGTAAGACAGTAGTTTAACTGAAGTACACCCATATGCGAGAGAGTGAAAACGCAGTCGAAGCACCCTCTCACCAGCTCAAACTTAGACATATTATAAAATGCGATTTTCTAAATCTCTGGTAAAGGTTTTTAGGCACAAACCCTGATCTATGGGCCAGAAGGGTGGGACTCAGCGTGGAAGGAGACCTCGCAATACCCAGTATCCCAACGGAACCCTCTTCAACTTTGAGCGTTCAACTTTCGCATTGGTCTCTGGTGTCTCGGGTAAGTCCGACTGAGGATTCACGGAGGCGAGAGGACTTGTTCAAACGCGGTGACTAGTCCTGCCAGAAATCAAACCCTGGACCTCTTAATTTTTAGAATAAAAACAGACTTCAATGATACGTACCTATATGGATACCATCACTCCCCATCAGATATTATAAAAATACAAGAATTGTCATACTCATTAAGAAAAGAAAACATACAATAAATAAAGCGGCCCCTTAGCCTTATTTCTTAAATCTTAATAGTTAAGACAAAGGGAACGTGAAGTTATTCTGACAGTGGGCGTACATTTTGTAACCGAGTACTGCAGCTCGTGAGTTAAAGGAATCGAGTAATACAACAAGTATATGCGAAGCCCTGACTACTTAATTATAAAAACTTAATTATACCTGTCAAAAATCTATTAAACACTAGCTGACCGCGTAACTTACCTACATTAAAATGACTTAGTTGACTTAACAATCTCCCGGTTTAAAAAGCATGCAATATGTATATATAGATATGTCGGAGTGAAATAGTCTGTGGAATGCTGGCGCCATATCGGCGTGGGGCAGAGTCTTTCGGTAGATCTCGGGTGACAGCCCGCCGTTGCGGACGACTTTTAAAACTGTCGCGTTCCTAGCTATTATTGTTAATGAGAATGTGCAAATTGATATCGGGAACATTAAGTGATTGAACATTATAATCCACGTTAATTAATTAAGTGTTTGTTTGAGCCCCTTCGTAAGCTCACTCTTGCGAAGACTTGCCGGTTCAGGATAAATGAAAATGCCACCAGATTCTTCACTCCAACGCTGCGCCGTCTACTTGTCACCAGACGAGTATTTAATTACGAACTGTTGTTTTTGCAGGAATATGGTTCGCCGAAATTGGCTATCTAACGCACGATTTTACGACTGACAAACGTGCACTACACAGTTAATAAATTATTGGATAAAATTTGACTCCAGTGATTGGCGTTTTATTTCTCACCAATCACAGGGATTACATTAATTACACAAACAACTTTATTTTTAGAAATGACAAATATGTGTATACGCTATAGCTACAAACATTATATACATACTTATAAATATCGACAGACTCTAAGTTAAAACAAAATATACTATACAAACGAACGAAGTTTAACAATATCATTTATAAATTAAAAGGAAAAGTCGATTTACAAATTAAAGGGAAAAAGTCGCGAACAGTTTGATTGCACCAACATTACCCACCAACGCCCACAGGATGGAAATTATGGATGCCATTAATGACGATATTGGCGGAAACCCTACGCCCCTATGCTATATGCTTCTTCTCCTTGTCTCTTATTCTTCGAGAAATATATTAACTGTATAAACATAGGCTGCTCCTTTTTTATTTATAATAGGTTAGTGCTTGTTGTAAATACACAACATTAAACATAATCTATAAATATATTCAACATAGTCTGTGGAAATTACAGACAAATCTACAAAACTTACTGTAATAAAATCAAAGTCTGTACTCTCATCTTACTTCCTTGAGGCTTCCTTCGCGCCCTGATCTGAGAAGAGACCACATCAAACTCACTCGGTTATACGTTTATACATTTTTAATTTATTCCATATCGATTAGAACAATTTATTCACGCCTACACTATTTTTTCTTCTGAGTAGTCCGTGGAACTACAGAATGATTTCTCAATTACTTTTCTTTTAATTAAAGATTTAAATATATTAAGAGATATCTTCGTAACTTCTTCTAGGAGCTCGTTATGAAACCTATTAGAATCTATAGCAATTATTAAGCTGTCATTATTTTCACTGCTCTGAATTTCGTACAATCTTCGTACCCGAAACCAAATCTCTTTGCTTTGCGGTACGCGTTTGCTGTTATGGTGATAACTAGCCATGGCCCAAGCCTCCCTGATCGAACCCATGCGCCAAACATATACCAGGAGCAGAGGAAAAATCGCAGGCTATTGGTAGTGAATTTATAAAAAGGATAGAGAAGATATCGTACATCATCAGTCCAAGAAACCACCGGATGTCACGATGTAATAAACAAGCACGTATATATCGCCAAGATCGACACAATTTGACGCAACTCATTACAACAGCATGAAGAGATCATAATGTGTATCTTATTACACTGTAACCCACGTGTAACGCATGTGTGGGTATAAACAATGAATCATTCTACGTACAGTGTAACATAGAGTACATTTATAGCATAGTGCACAGTGTAACACGAAGATTTACACAGAGTATTACGAATTGCCTCATTGGTCTAGTGGTTAGCATGTTCGACTACAGACATGAGGTCCTAGGTCGTGCCAATTCAAAATCAATATTGAGTTTTCTATTAAGGTTTTCCCATTATTTGCCCAAAGTTGGGGAAAAGTTTGGCGGTGTGATCCACTCCCGTGCTTCGGAGTGCACGTTAAGCCCTCGGTCCTGCGCGTGATCTGTCTCCGGTCGTGTCGGATTCCTGTCACATCGGACTATGAGAGTGAAGGAATAGAGAGTATACTATGCCTGCCAATCCACACTGGAGCAGCGTGGTGACTCTATGCTCTAAAAACCCTCTCTTATATGAGTGAGGAGGCCTGTCCCCAGCAGTGGGACGTTAATAGTCTGCTACTTACTTATTACGAATTTAAATTCGCTAAAGTTTATTGTAAGGCTTTGACGGCCTCAATGGCACAGTGGTGCTAGTACGCACTTTGCTAGTAGAGTTAAATTTTCTTTTTAGAGATAAACTAGACATTCTTATAAATTTACAACATAAATTCGTTCTGTATGAGTCGCCATTACAGGTTTATACAGCACTGTTGAATATGATGAAAGTAGACGTTTGTATTTGTTGCTAAAGCAATTGGATAGTTAAATAGAAATATCTGGCACTAACTCGTTAAAGGCATGTGCGTCAAATCGTATCAGTTCGGGAACCGACACGATTCGAGGCTGCGATAGGGGTGCTATAAAAGGATCCGAGACCGCGGGTACGGTACGCATTCTTAGTGACTGCGTCGGGGCACGTACCGTTGTCTTTGTGATAACCAGTACTGCTAAAATAAATTCACCCGACTTCTGCCTTTGTCATATAGGCAAACTCATTATCATTTATTAATTATATTGTGTAGTAAATTATTATCATATTATAGGGCCTAAATGCGAGCCTTATGGAACGCCTGAGGTAGGAAAATAAAGGACTTGTAGCCCTGCGTTGTTACTCCTTGAGTTCTATTAAATAAGTAGAATTTAACCCAGTTCAGTAAGAGTTGGACTGCCTCATTGGTCTGACTGCCTTATTGGTCTAGTGTAAGCATGTTCGACTACAGACATGAGGTCCTGGGTTCGAGTCCCGGTTCAGGCCAATTCGAAATAGATATTGATTTTCTCAATATTTGCCCCAAATTGGGAAGTTGGCGGTGTGATCCACCCCCGTGCCTCGGAGAGCACGTTAAGCAGTCGGTCCTGCGCCTGATCTCCGTCCGGTCGTGTCGGATTGCCGTCACATCGGACTATAAGAGTGGAGAAATAGAGGGTGAACTTGTGTACTATGCCTACCAATCCGCAGTGGAGCAGCGTGGTGGTTCTATGATCTAAAAAGCCTCTCTAATATGAGTGAGGAGGCCTGTGCTCAGCAGTGGGACGTAAATGGGCTGCTACTTACCTTACTTACAGTAAGAGTTTAGGGAATTTTATTATATAATTTGTCCGAGACTAGACTGGAGGCTACGGTCGTGGCTAGCTACAACCCTATCAGCAAAAAAATACTGCCAAGCAAAGATATATGTGTTCTAGTACGATGCTGTATGTAAACCTTAAGAGGTAAGTAACCTCTCATCAAGTTAGCGCTCTTCTATCTTAAATTGTATCATCACTTACCATCAGATGTGATCAGAGTCAAGCGCTAATCTGTCAGCAATAAATTAAAAGAGTAATTTCCAGGTCCTGTCATTAAAAGCCTCTAAATCCTTTATAATAAAGATATATAAACCTCAATAACAATCGCGGACCCTCAGGTCTCTCTATAACGGAGATTGCTACTTATTGATATTTCTATAAGCTACAATAAAGTTTCGCAAAAATCATGTATGAAAGAATTGTTTCCCTTTAAAAGTTCTTAAAAAAAGGTCCACCACAGCATATATCTATCTTTTAAGGTTGGCTCAGTATAACCTCGTTTATACTTATTTACAACGAAAACAGTTTTGAAGGTTATACAATTACACGATGCTTTGTGATAGAGTGTCAATATATTCTTTTAAAATGTATACGGAAGATAAATAATTAATATGCATAAAGTAATCTATTAATCACTAGCTGTTCTCCCGTTGTGTTACACGCGTAGTTCTTGATTATATTATCCCGTTATTAGTGTATGTTTACTTTGCGAAAGGAACATGTCTAATCAAAGGGTGTATGGTAAAGTAAATCTCTCGAGTAAGTTTCGTTTAGATGCGGATCCCGTGGGAATATGATGAAACACGTTCTTATTGAAAGACTACGTTGCGTGAGGATAATGTATGCAGAATTTCAAGTCAACCTGGTGGATATTTTTGGAGTTTTCGCAGTAAGTGGTCGTTATTCGCTTATATATCCGGAGCTCGCGGGAATATAATGAAATTCGTTCATAGTGAGCGTCTACGTAGTCTTAAAAAGTAGCCTAAATCCTTTCTCATGTTCTAAACTAGCTGTATATTAACACAAGACAAAAACACTACAAACAAGTAACAACAGTTAACTAAAACAAGCAATAGATGAAAATAAATTCAATACACATAAGACGGAAATATAATGTTTATAACCATAATAATCATAATAATATATAACCTGATAGTGTACAGAAAAACAAAACAAACCATGCAAAATAAAGGTAAAGCTAAAATGTAGATAAATTAATACAATATATAGATCACAATAAAAAGGATGAATGTAATAGAAAGCACTGAAGCAAAATGAAAATGTAAAACAGTAAATATTTTAAGTTAGAAAATACGAAATAGTATAATAGTAAAACCAATTAAGTTTACAAAGTAAGAAATGTAAGTAATAGCAAAGAGTACAAACTTAGAAATAATGTAAAACTAACTAAGATTATAAAGTAAGATAAATACAAAAAGAGTGAAAAAATGTAATGTAATAAAGTAGGAAAAAAATGTAAAATAATAACGGCAGCATCAAGCTATAGAATATAAAATAGCACAATAGCAATTAAAAAGTACAAAGCAGGAAAAGTGGTATAAACAAATGTTATAATCAAGACAAAGTAGACTAAACAAAATTATTGTACAAACGCGACGTAGTATAAGACATTGGAATGTAACTATTATAATGACATAATAGAATGAATGAGCATAAAATAACATAAGAAATAGTGAATAGAAAAATTGTAATATATAAGAAGTACAGAATCTGGGAAGTTTAAAATAGTAGTATTAAAAGAATAATAAAATTATCAGCAAAAAAAGGTCTCCGACAACCATATTGGGGGAAAACTAGTAATAAGTATATTAAATTTCATTTAAATCGGGCTCAGTAGTTTTGGCGAGGACAGGCACAGAGTTACTTTTCCATTTATAATATTAGTAAGGATTTCTACTTATATATGTAGTCTTTTTGCAGTTTATTTTATTGTGTTTTGACAATAAATTGTAACTAGTGGAATATTACAACTGGCATATATATAAATACGGTATTAATTTATAATATAATGGATATTATAAACGTCTCAGTATAAATTTAACACAACATGATGTTATTCATCATATCTTCGTAGAATATCAAGGATATGATATTATTGTATCCTAGGGAATGGTTAATGTTTCATAGTTAACTAAAACAGATTTCTCGGTAAACGATTTATGAAATGTCTAAAATAACTGACGTGGCTTTTAATTATATGTAGAGGGTTTAAAATTATCAATAGCGTATTGTGTGATTAAACCTCATTTAAAACACGATCTAAGGGTTAATAATAGTAAAAAAAGCGAAGTACAGTACAAACATGATACAGCAAAACAGAAAACAAGATAAAAACAACTTCTTTTTTTCGTTTAGAAATGCTTTATGCACGCCTGGTGGAATAGCAACTTCCATCAGGAAGCGTGGGAGTCGCTGCTCGAACCAGGATACCCACTAAAACCCAGAGGAACCCTCTTTATGCAGTTGTTGGGGTCCAGATTTCCGCTAACGTTTTTAGCTATGGCTTAAAGGTCTGGTAGAGGGAAAGCAGGCGGGCAAAATTGCTCTCCCCCAGTGAGAGGGAGTAGCGTCTGCCATAAGCTCCCTTTTCCTCTCTTTTATCGCTGGGAAATGCTTTTAAGCACCCCGCCTAGTCGAGAATGGGGAAAACACGCACTCCGACTAGTCGGGAATATGGGATTCACTGTCAAGAAGTACCCACTAAAACCCAGTAGACCCTCGTCATCATAAAGCACTATGAAGGATGAAGCCGATTCGAGGTTCAAAGCTATGGGAGGAGGCGCCTACTGCCACCCAGACATTTGGGACGAATAGCAGGGGCATCAGCTCCAACTCCCTTGCCCTCTCACTGGCCTCGTTTAGCTATATAACGGTCTCGCAAAAGGAGACTATGGCTCTCCACCTTGCTTCGTTCACGAAGGCTCCCTTTGCCTGTTTATTGCCTCCTGGAGGATGACAACCTCGGAGAAAGTGACCATAACTTTTAACTTGACTCATCTACAATTCCGGTGAGTCCTACCGTGTCTAAACCAGCAGCTAGAAACCCAAGGTCCTCCTTCCACCTTTCAAACAGGGCCATCACGAATAAGGTCGTGTATCTCTGAACCTCTTTGGCATCAGGTTGTTCGCCTCTATTAATTAAGGTGAAAACAACTTGTTGCTAAGCATCAAACAACAATGCCTGTAATTCGAAGAGTTCAAAGTGTCTGAATATGTCGTTCCAACACGACTTCGTTTATTATATGTATACTAGCTGTTCCTCGGGGTGTTGCTCGCGTAGTTCTTGATTCCGTTATTAGTTTAAGTTTACATAAATGAATATATGTGAATATCGAATCAAAGGATGAATGGTAAAGCAAATCTATCTGTCAGTGTCGTTTAGATCGGGATCCCGTGGGAATATGGATAAACACATTCTTAGTAAGAAATTTCGTTGTGAAGGATAATATATGCTGAATTTGAAGTCAATCTGGAGAATATTTTTGGAGATCTCGCAGTAAATGGTCGTTTTTTGCTTATATATCCGGATCCCAAGCGAATATTGGACAATTCATTCTTTAGTGAGCGTCTACGTTATTCTAAAAAGTGTCCTTTTTAGGATAACGTAGCCTATGTCCTTTCTAAGGCTCTAGACTGTCTGTGTACCAAATTTTATTTAAATCGGTTCGGTAGTTTTTTCATGAAAGCGCGACAGACAAAGGTACATTCGTACTTGTAATATTAGTGATTCCTGACAAATATTATACATTATACAGCTGATATATTGCGTGTCTGGGTATACAGTGTTATGCAAGAGATGTCGCATGCATCAGCTAGTGAAACGATTGTTATTATTAGATGAGAAGTAGGTTCCGTATAAAGCGTTAATTGTAATTCGCCAGTGACGGTCGCAACGCCTGCAGGCATAATTAACGCCAACATAACGCTCATTGGGGTCAAATTAATTCAGTGCAAGCTTAAAATAACAGACGGCCTAGAATATTGTTTTTGTTTACGTTGCTGAAGGGTCTTGCATATATATATATATATAACGAAATCAAAATCGAATCACAGCCCTTCCGACTCGTCAAATTTCCACATATTATTTCCAATGTACGACAGATGACGAAAGAACGACTTACAATCTTAACTTACGAGTGTTCCTTCGCACTATATTCTGAGAAGAGCCCATAAAAAACTCAGTCAGGTATCAAATCCAAAAACTCTTTATTCAACTAAGCATTTACAGCACTGCTGAATCGTCAAATATAGAATTTTTCAATGTACGAATTAACAAGTGTTAATAAACTCATTTGGTTATTCTATTTTGACTATCATCATGACAATATTTTTACATATAATTTGTGTACTTGGGATCTAAATTTACAAAAGATGGAACATGTGAAAGTGATATTTAAAGGAGAGTGAATGCAGGGAATATGGTAAATGATGCTCTGCATGCTTTTATGAATAGCCAGATGGTGTCTCAAAGGGCTACACTGGCAGTGCATGCTGGAGTGTTGGTGCCAACACTTATGTATGGTAGTGAAAGTTGGGTATGGCAGAAGAATCACAAAAGTAAAATAAATGCGGTAGAGATGAGAGCGTTGAGAAGCATGAGTGGATTAAAACTGAGTGACAGAGTGAGAAATAGTGTGATAAGAGAACGTTGTGGTATAAAAGAAGACGTAGTGACTAAAATTGAGAAAGGTATGCTTAGATGGTTTGGGCATGGAGAGAGAATGAATGAAAGGAGACTGACAAAAAGGATATACGAGTCAAGAGTGAATGCGAAAGTTGGAAGGGGAAGACCAAGGCGAACGTTCCTGGGCCAAATCCAGGACATTTTAAATAACGACCAGGTCAAGAGTACTCTAAACCGACGAACTTGTATGAAAGGTTTAATGAGAATGTAATAAGCGAAGGAGATATGCAAGGATCGTGGCAAGGGGAAGGACGTGGTCTCTGCATACCCCTATAGGAATGAGGCGTGATGCTATGTATGTAATAAATAAGATACGCAAAAATATACTTTGCTCATTTTCCTTTCTCAGGCTCTAGACTATCTGTCTACTAAATTTCATTTGAATCAGTTTAGAAATTTTGGCATGAAAGCGCAAAACACAGACACCCAGAGTTACTTTTGCATTTATTATATTAGTAAGGATTTATTTCGGAGCAATTCATTCACTCCTACTTGTGATCTAAGTCGAGGGTCATTACGAATCGTCTCACTCGCAACTCACTTTGTTGACTTTCAGCCCCCCGAACAAGCCGTTTACTCTGGTGGACTGGTCTCTGGATCTGGACGTGGTCGTTATGGCAGAGACTCTGGAAGATGTTAATACTATGCTCGATGACTTCAACAGAGTTCCCAGGGCCAAAAAATGAACATGGATAAGACGGAAGTTACGTCCAACATCCGTGCTCCACCGAGACATCGTTGGAAGCGATCCATAGGTGATCACTGGCACCACGCACTGTTCGACGACTTTGGTCTTCTGGCACTGAAGGATATTGGATTGGATAAGGAACCGACCGAGTTGGATCCGGCGGTTGAACTCTTTCTCAAAATTGGACCTATCTAGCTTGACTATATGTCAACAATTTCAAGAGCAAAGTTCCCAATGATGACTGGGTGGAGTGGAACATAGATATTGGACATAACTTTCGTCTTATCCATGTTCATGTTTAGGCCCCACCTGTTGGGAACTCTGTTGAGGTCATCGAGCACAGTCTCTACTTATATCTATTCTCAAGTACACCGATGCTATCCTAATTTGATCGAGGGCCAACTGAATAAACTTAAGCGACTACAGACTTTCTTTATTCGGTATGTATTTGGATAACAAAAATACGATAATTTGAATTTCGCGCAAAACCCAAGTGGTTGTCTATTCGTTTTCGCTGGAATGTACATATTGTCTGCTTTCTGTGCTGTGTGCTATTCAATCCTCGTTCTCCTAAATATCTAAAGAACAAATTTGAGTTTCACGACTCAGACAGACGTTGATCCTCATAAAACCAAGTTCTATGGCTCACCATTTTTTGCTCATTAAAAGACTCATCTTTTGCGGTTTGAGATATAACCTTATGGAAGGAGTTACCTGTGAGTGTTAATGTTCTAGTGACGACTATTTGCACTATTATTTATTTATTTAGTAGTATTATTCTTAGTATCGAGAATTTATAACATTTGTATTACGTATTGGAATGTATTTATATTTATGGACACCACCTACCCCTTTTACCTTAAATAATCTCTTTAAGGTTGCCTGGTAGAAATCTAATTGTACCATTCCCGAAGTTTTCTTTTCTCTATTACTTGTTTGTAGTGTGTACAATCAAGAATATTCTATTCTATATATATCGATCATTCACTTTCTTCGAGTTCTGAAATATGACTAAGAAGCTCTAGCTAAGAATTTGTTTCTTTATATTATAAACTATTTATCGGAAAAAAAACTCTGTGTTGGAGCAGAGTATATTGCTGTTCTAGAAACCCTGTTTTTTATGAGGTGGAGAGTCAACGAGTCCACACGATTCAACCAGCGGTTGAGTAAATTTATGAATTGTATCATCAGATAAAATAACATCAGCTCTTAAATTAAAAATAGAAATTTTTTTAGGCAATCGGTAATAAAGCTTATGTTCTTTCCACGTTACCAATGTTTACAACTGCAATAACAATTTCCTCTACAAGCACCAAACACTTCGCCGGCTACTCTAATTATAAGTTAAATGTTAAACGCTCGATTTAACCTTGAGAAGTGACTGAGATTTGTTCTCGTCAACACAATACTGGAATGTATTTAATGCACATAATGTATCTACAGTACATGTTGTTATTGCAAACTGCATTTACGCCTACACGATTATGGAATAACATCATTAATATATCCTCAGGCGTAAGTGATAAAGACGACTTTACTTTGTCAATCTCCTTAACATATTTTCATGTACGCAAAGTTATGTTTTTTATGTTATAATGGGGCAAATCAGGCGTCGTGATCGAGGAATTACAGTCGTGCATCGAATGCATGTGCATCGAAATTATCAGCGGTTAAAATTGACATGAGGTTTATTAATATTGAAAATGTCAGATTCGACGAAACAGGTACATGATCAGCACATTTTCTTTACAATCATTATTATCCTTTTTATGGACTGTATAGAAAACTTACGTGCAATTCACGCAAATTGGGTGTTTAATTTTACAATCACCAATCGGTCGTTAAATTTAATGAATATGTCCAGCAAAGTGTCTATTCGTAAACATTTATTCAACTGTCAGACTTTCAGCTTGGCAACTATTTGAGTCATAGATACTCAAAGTTTAGATCGAACCATGGGGGTTGACGATAACGTAAAAAGGGTCTTGGAAATGCTGATGAACAAATCCTTCCAGTTGGGAGTGTGGTAAATCAGAAAACCCACTAAAACCCAGTGGAGTCTTATCCTACAAGGAATTCCTGACAGAGATGAAAAAGCAAAATGGTAGCACGCTAATTTAGAGGTAATTTACCTCATATGGTTTATACACAGGAACCAAAAAGCACATACGTTTGATTGGTAGCACGATTTTGCGGATACAGTGGTAAAACTAGCCAAGGCCAAAGAGCCTCCCACCAGACCGGACTCATATAAAATAGAAAGTGCATTATCCTCAATTTGCTTTGAGTTGATGCTAGGATTGCATATAGCAAACCAAGTACCGTCGCGCCTGCGACGTCGTCAAAGTACTCCAAAATGGAGTTCCTGATAGTTTATGTCATTGAAATGGACACGACTTTTATTTTCTGTTTTCATTTATTGCTTAGTTTTTCTGAAAATATAAGAAATATTTCATAAACTAACCAAGTAGGTCAGGCCTAATCTGGTATATAAGAGGTCTATGAAAGTTGTAGTATAAAAGAAGATGCAGTGATTAAAGTTGAGCAAGGTATGTTTAGATGGTTTGGGCACGTGGAGAGAATGAATGAACGGAGACTGACGAAAAGGATTTATGAGACAAGAGTGAATGTAAAAGTTCGAAGGGGAAGACCAAGGCGAACGTTCCTGTACCAAATCCAGGATATTTTAATTAATGGCCAGGTCAAGAGTACTCTAAACCGACAAACTTGTATGAAAGGTTTAATGAGAATAAAAGAAGCGAAAGAGATATGCAAGGATCGTGGCAAGTGAAACGACGTGATCTCTGCCTACCCTATGGGAATGAGGGTGATGCTATATATGTATGTCCATACAATAAGATAAAACATAGATCTACGTTGAACAAGGGTCAATGAAGTTTGGGTATCTCTGATTTAAATAACGCCAATCAACTTCACGTGATTAATTCTGGATTAGATTTCAAATATTCAAAAGGCCGCGTATACTAATGACAACAATAACCTCATTACAGAACAAAACTAAGGTTTAGCCTTAGCCTAACTTATCCTAATTAATACAAAACAACCAGTTGCATTCAACAAACATTAGGCACGTTATTCTAAACTGTATATCTTTCCATTTAGGCTTAAATTTCCTTGGCTATATCTATCTTACCATATTACAGCTACCAGCATTATTTTGTTTAATAATATACCTTATTGTAATGGAGTAAGGTTTAAAAGTTCTCTAATAATATCAGATTTCCTAGAACAATCCAGCAGCCCACACAAGCGGCATATCAAGCAAATGCAAGTAATCCGTTTTCCAATTAGTTATGGTCATAAGACCTAGCCACCTACATAATTTAAAGCCTTAGTACCTTTGTCAAGGTCCGATTACTAAGAATTATGGTGCCTTGCCTCGGGCTTATGTTCTAAGGCCCTTGAGCTGTTTTAGAAGTTGCGCGTTTGTTAATTCGTAATCTACAAAGTTATTTGTTTTTCGATGACCTAATTCTTCTCAATATATCTTGAGTTTTAATTATACACAACTTATACCGTAATGGCTTAGAAGTTAACACCGAAATTCTTAATAAAATTTCACTCGATCGAACCCTGATACGTTTTGATTAGTAATTTAAAAGTTTAGTTAATAAATAGGAGCGTAATTCAAATTCTTAGATAATTTTCCCTGTCTACATAGGTCAGTAGTGGATTTACACGTATTTCATTACAATAGGTATAAAAAAGATACATTATTAGTAAAAAGCAGAAAGTTAACATATAAAAATAAAAATTGAGTATTTCCCAGTTTTTCTTTGTTGATATCTAATTTATTATTGAATGTGAAAAATATTAAGTAAATTTCTTTATATTCATTGATAATGAAGTAACAGAAATAAATAAGTAAGCCTTTTACGTATTATATTTTTCAGTGCTTTATAAAATATGAAATACATTTAAATTGTAAATGATAAATTGGATTTAATGAATAAAAAAACTGTATTAATATTTGTATTGACGTAAAGATAAAATTGAATTAAATTTAAATAATAAATGAAATTTAAATTCACTTGAAGAAAGCACTAACTTCAGTTAATTATTAAAGAATAAACATAATTAAGTTGAATATAAAATAAAAGAACTAACTGTATTAACACTTAAATTAACTTGAAGAAAAAAATTACTTTAGTTAAATATGATATGATAAAATTTATTTAAATTGGGTTGAAGAAAAGACTGATTGTAGTTAAATATTAAATCAAAATCTTTATAAACATTTGAAGTTAAAAGAAATTGAACTTAAGTGGACTTTTAAAAAGATCTTCATAAGAATTGAAACTTTGAACAAGGCATAAATATTTGTGGAGAGTTTGAATTATTAAGTGATAAAAAACTCTGATTTGTAACGAAATATTTGAATAGAAAACATCATTCTTCAAAAACATAGTTAACAGCAGCCCTAACAAGAAATATGCAAGTTTAGAGTAAGTTTTACAGTGTATTTCCCAGTATATGTTTCCGAGTTAAGAACAGGTCTTGTAAACCGATACCGTGTAAGCAATACGCAAAGACGGCATAGACGAAACAGGATTATTATACGCAAAACGTGTCGTTCTACATTATTTAGTCCATACTTATTCGAAATGCATACGGAAGGAGTGGACACATAGATATGCAGCGGCTGAATATGGCGACATACTGCATACCTAATTAACTATAAAAGCATCACGTTTAATCGAGCTGATGTCCGTGCCGGGGGTATAAATTATTTTTGTTTAATAAGGCTTCCGACTAACTACTCAGCGACCGTATTTAAAAGAGTAATTGCTGAGTTTCTTGACGGTTCCTCCTCAGTACGTACATACATGCCACGTCCTTCCACTTAGTTTTGTCTGAAATTATAAGAAATATTTCATAAATTAACCAAGTAGTAATTAGGTCAGGCCTAATCTGGTAAATAAGAGGTCCATGAAAGTTGTAGTATTAAAGAAGATGTAGTGATTAAAGTTGAGAAAGGTATGCTTAGATGGTGTGGGCACGTGGAGAGAATGAATGAAAGGAGACTGATAAAAAGGATTTATGAGAAAAGAATGAATGTAAAAGTTGGAAGGGGAAGACCAAGGGGAACATTCCTGGACCAAATCCAGGTTATTTTAATTAACAGCCAGGTCAAGAGTACTCTAAGCCAACGAACTTGTATGAAAGGTTTAATGAGAATGAAAGCAGCGAAGGAGATGTGAAGAGTACGTGCAAGGATATAATATGAAATTTAATTGAGTGATAGAAAGATAAACACTTGGCTATGTTTCCTTACTTGAAGAGATCTAATTTATTTCATTATATTGTATTAGAATGCAAGTTCTGTCTTTAACAAATTAGTAGACAAACGCAGATAATACTGTGCCATTACGCCAGTGAAGCTATCATGGAAATCATATCTTCTACAAAACTAAAGATATCCTCTCTCTTATGAGAGACAAATTCTTTAAACACACTCCCTATTACGACTGCAGATAACTAAACACACCCTCTCTCCTATTAGAGGAGTTATTAGTCCAAAGGACTAATAATAACCCTTCTCTTATGTATGGAAGTTAAAAACTTCCTCTCTGCCATGACTGTGGGAGTTCTAAAAATACTTTATCACCATGAACTGAAGTCTGTGTCCAACAGTGGGATTTAATAGGCTGCTACTTAACTTTATAATATGCAAAACTCAGTCACGTGTCATTCGCGTTTGATCGCCATGACAATATGCCAAAGCATAATCAAATCTTGACAACTCATCACCCATGACAAGTGGATTAAACGTTGAATGCAGGAACAATAAGCATTCATTGTGATTCACAGCGCACAGCTCGTTGTTAATAAAGATATTGCATGAATGCCGAGTGCAACGCCTGAATCACAATATGAGGACAGTTAGCGCGAAATCTCTCTGTATTAATAACTAGCTGAAGCCACGGTATAACTCAATCTGATATAAGTTAAACACCAGTAGAGACCCTTGCTGTAAAATTTCGGAGTAAATCTACAAGATAAACGCCAGTAGGACGCTTAAAAATGTATTGGAATGACGTATCATGTAGATATGTCAAGTGATCGCATGAACAAATTGTAGCGTGCAAGACATTAGACGTAGCGTTATCGTACTTAGAATGGCATCTTGTCTAGGAGCCTTGTCATTACTGCATTTAAAAGTGGTAAAGCACAGTCGCTAGGAGCTACTCATTATGGCATCTACTCAACAGTAAAATGCCACATCCTTACATAGGAATGTCACGAGTGCGGCGCGGTGGAGGACACCGCGGCACACACACTCGCTGTGTGTCCGCTGTGGACCAACCGTCGAGCCGAATTGGTAACAGTTGTCGGGGACGACCTCTCTCTGCCTGCTGTGGTTAGAACCATGGTGGGCAGAGAAGCCAGCTGGAATGCCGCGGTCTCCTTTTGTGAGGACGTGATGTCGCAGAAGGAGGCGGCGGAGCGCGTCAGAGAGATGGACGGAGATGCTCCAGCCATACGGCGGCGGAGGGTTGGGCGCAGACGATTAGTGCATGACCGACGTTTGCCCTCTAGCGGTAGCGTCTGGGCAATAGGTGTGGGACCTATTGCTCCTTTAGAGGGATTCCGAGAGAGGACAGATCGTATGCCACCAGAATAAGAGGAATACAACGAGAGGAGCCCTATTGGCATATCGTCGACGAGAGTGCGGATGTATTCCGATCCCGTGCTTTCGTCAAAGAACGTAGGGAGGAGCACCGTCGGGTTTTAGCCGGTGAGAGTCCGGCATAGCCCTTAACGCCTCTCCCCCGTGGTGTTGCGGGTAACACTGCTTCAATATAAATCACTGATATCCCGCAGAAATCATATTATAGCATTTGGTTGCTATTACTGAGTTTGGACTACTCGGAATGCTCTGCATTAGACCATCATCCAAACAATTTAGACCATAGCGATATGATTTTCCTTCCCTCGGATTCCTAATAGACTCAATAAGAAGTACATCTTCTAATTATCCGAGTAGAGTGCAGTTCACTGTCATTACAAAAATAAAGACTCGACTGCAAATGTGACTAATTTAGTGTGCTTCTTACCTAAATTATCATGTTTGTAGTTAAATATATCTATAAGCGACAGAAATTTCACATTAAACGAACCCGTTTCTCTTTTGAGCATTTTATTTAAAAAACAAAATAAATCGTTGATTTTTATCAAAGTATTGTATATATAAAGTACGCAATCTGCGATTCAGAATATGAGGACAGTTACGAGCTAACTGAAGTCTTATTGTATAATGTTGAAAATTACCTAAAAATCAACGGTTTAAGGATAAATTTATTATTTCAGAATAACAAACAAACACTTTGGTTTCATTTGAGTATAGAGATATCGAAAGCACTTTCACTGTGACAATGTATGGAGGTGCGTCTTTGATGTAGAGTTATTGTTCAAGTTCTTTGGTATAAATGTTGTATGCAGGGTTGTCAGCAAGGCTTGAAATAACAATTTTATATTTCTTTTATTGCATATAAATTTAGGAAATTGCATTTTCCTATTTGTCTGAGTCTGGGCTGGCGGGAGTCTTCAGCCTTAGCTACTTACCAACAAAGAAGTGCTGTGTAGAAACCATTGCAGGAAACCATTCTTAGATTTTATAATTACTTACCATCTGATGTGATCACGTACAAGCGCTAACCTGTCACCAATATAAAAAAGTAGCGTTCTCATTTAACTTTAAGTGGTATTTTTTCTTCCAGTGCAAAATCCTCAGAATACCATTATGACTGACTGCTTCATTGGTCTAACGGTGAATTTGTTTGGCTACAGACTTAAAGTCTTTTTTTTTTCGCTGTGAAATGCATTTACGCTCTAACCCTGACTAACTTGGGAGTGTGGGACTTTGCGACGGAGTAAAGCTCGTAATACCCACAAAAACCCAGCGGAACCCTTTTCATCCCTTTTCATCGTGCGCAAACATGTGTCACCTAGTATCCCGCCTCCTTCGGCGTTGAGAAGGGGCATCTACTGCGTTCTGTCTCTCTCATTCGCAGGCCTCCTTTAGCGAGAATATGGTCTTGCAGAATTAGGCCATTCCAGCCCAACACCTCTCACTGGAGAGCATCGGGTCTACAATGTTCCGCAGCAAGAGATCCCCCCCGATCAGCGCCATCAAGAGGCGACCCTGAGGTCCCTAGGCTGCGTAGTCTGCCACAGTGTGGTGTGCTGAGACAGAATTGAGGTTCTGAGTTCGAGTCCCGGATCGGGCGAATTCAAAAATTGATATTTAGTTTGAAATTCTCAGTATTTGCCTGAAGTCGTGTAGTTGACGTTGCGCTCCACCTCGGTGCCTCGGAGAGTACGTTAAGCTGGCCCATGATCTCTCTCAGGTTGTGTCGTATTACCCTCAAATAAGTGTGATGAAACACAGAGTGCACTTGTATTACAGCATACACTTGTGTACTATGCTTGTCAACCAGCGGTAGAGCGGGGTGTTGGGTCCATGCTTTAAAAACCCTTTGTGAATGAGGAGGTCTCCGTCTAGCAGTGGAACGTTATAGCTAGAACACTGAGTCAATTTGTATTATATAAGACTGCAAATTTTAAGAAGGCAACCCTAGCCGCAAACGGGTTAGCAACCCGCTGCCAATGTTGCATCAGCCATTTTGTATAAAAACCGTCATTTCGAGAAGTTCAAAGTCACTTTTTACCCATTACAACCTATAATGCGATTTAATTAGCACACATTTGGAATCTAGGCTAGAGTTATAGCGATTTATTAGGGTACCTTCGTTAAATTACTGCTACTACCAAAAACAACCAGTATAAGCAGAGCAGATTTAACAATTTTTATTTTCTAGAAGGCTTCAGCCGTACTTTATTACATACATACATTACAATAAGGTGATTTACCAAGTCATTACATATTACGGACAGGTGACTTCAGGAAGCACATTAGAGGCAAAGGGAGGACGCTTTAGACGCTTCTCTTCGCCGGCGTAGGAGGTTGGGAGGTAGGGGGCGTAAATTTGGTAGATCTACTGCCTGCTTTCTAAGTTTCCACGAGGAATTACCTAGAGCACCAGGCTAGATTGCGTCTACCTATCCTTTGATGCTCCACTAAAGGACGGGGATGGTATCGCTGGGTTTTAATGGGTGTTCTGGCTCACCAGAGAGTTCCACACTCCCTATGAGATCATTGGTCTAATAGGGCATCATATTGGTCTAATAATAAAGGCATTTCGCGGTGACATCACAGTCAAACGCTTGTTTTTTTAAATTATATGCAGACGTATCAAACAAAACACATTAACACTGTGATACTGACATGATTAAATGTAAAATACCCGTCTATTGAATTGGTGGAAGAATACAGATAGTCGTATGAATTAACCAAGAAATACGTTTTATTTTTCTTTTACTTCCCTTTCCATAGAAACACGAGTAACACTAAATTGTACTGAATAAATTGTTATTTGTTTCTCAAAGGATGTTCATATAAATAAAAATGACAAAATTTTATATATAATGATAAAAATATTATAATAAGATCATAATGTTTCTACTTTTTATGGCCGGAATTAATTAATACTTTCTAAATATGTTAAAAGTATTAATTACACGTAAAAAGAAGTCGTTTTCATATATAAATTAAAGTTAAACTATATGGCTTGCTGTATAGCTCCTTATCACTAATACATCGAGAATTTCAGGAATCCGAGTAATGTGAAACGATTATCATATTTAGAGCAAATAGCCAATCACTTACAGGAAATATTGAAAGTTTTATTATGAAGTAATTTCATAGCCGGCTCCTAAGAAATAATTTTATATAGCACTGGGACCGCATTCCTAAAACTGCTTGTTAATACAACAATTGGGTGAATAAATTTTTGGCCACAATAAATTACATACATACTGAGAGTTGTCTCATATAAACGTTTGAAAAAACGCACAGTTATTTCGATAACTTTATATTTAACATCAGTAATATTTTTTTTGTTTTGGTATTCAAACAAAGTGATCTGGTTATTCCTATTTTAAAATAATGGTATTTTTATGGATAATGTAATCCAGAACTGGGAGTAATTTAAGCGCACAAGTTTCTAAGCACTATTTGCACCATGAATTCGAGAATGATAAACTACTAAACAGTCAGTCAACGTCCCACTACTGGGCACAAGAAGTCATAGTGGGCTTTCATAGAAGTGAGGGTTTTTAGAACAGAGAACCACTACTCTGTTCCACTGCGGGTTAGCAGGCATAGTACATAAGTGTATGCTCTAACACTAATGCACTCTCTATTCCTTCACTCTCATAGTCTGATATCACGGCAATCCGACACTACTGAGGAGAGATCAGGCTCAGGACCTACGGCTAAACGTGCTTTCCGAAGTACGGGGGTCAAGCAAATTGGCGATATCCCAACTTCAGGTAAATACTGAATACTAAAGGACCTCGTGTCTGAAGCTAAATAAGCTGATTACTAGACCAATTAGGCAAATTTTACCATTATTGAGGCCTGGATAGAGAGGAGTGACGGCAACGTCACTTTTAGATTGACACAGATGCTCACCGGATAAGGTTCTTTTAGTAAGTATCTGTTCCGAATTGGACGGAAGGAACCCCTGGATGCTATCACTGTCAGGCAGAACAAGGGGACGTCCAGCACACGCTCGAAGAGTGCCCGCATGGGATTTGGAACGACGCGTCTTAATCAACGAAATAGGGCGAAATCTCTCGGCAAAAACAGTGGTCGCAGCGACGCTTAAAGAGCCAGATTCTTGGAGGGTTTCATCCTCTCCTATGAAAATGTTCTTCGCAAAAAGGAGACTGCTGAAAGCTGTGTGAGGTCGTGTGCTGTCAGAGTGGGGACACTGACTGCTCCAAGACGACCGTCACATATTGGCCAAGGGTGACGCTGGTATGTTCTAACCGAGTAGCCGGTAACACCCTAACATGCAGTTGATGAGCCGAGGGGGTTTTAGTGGGTGAAAATCCTACATAACTCGATATCTTTTCCCCAGATTTGGGCCATTTTTTTTTTGACTGTCAGCATTATACTACAATAAGTCAATCCAGTTGTCAATAGACATTGGTAGGTCTAGTCAAACTATTAAAGCGTTATTGGGTGTGTCATGATATCTCTTGTCTATTCTTCCTCTCTATAGTCAAGCAATATAAGTTTACTACTAAAATATTCTGTGACTGAATACAAACAGATTGTACAATTCTTGTTAACCCTGGTCTGAAAAGCCCAGTGTGTTTAAAACCTTATTGTTAACGGTATTGATTTCAGTAGTTGCGTTAAAATCATTTTCGATAACAACTTGTGGTAGATTTAACTTATTGTTTCCATTTTGTTTTCGACAATGATCGTTATCGCTGCGGTAATGGTCAGGAAAGCGATTTCGTATTTAGTTAACATTTTAGTAGGGTATCCTTGTATTTTATTGTCTTATGATATAAGCACTCTTTGATTTCAACCTATACTGTATTCTAAAGTATGTCTGTTATAGATGTTTGTTATCGAATTCCTTAGAAACGGCTTGACCGATTTTTATGAAACTTTTTGTGTTTATTTAGTAGGTCTGAGTTTACGTCGTAAAGTATATTTCAATCTATTAATCTCATCCAACCGTTTTTAATCACGATATGAGTTGCGCAGAATAGCTTCTATCTGTTAGCATAAACGAACGCTCTCACACAGATTGGAATTTCCAAAATTATTCATGTGATTGACCTAAACTTTAGCAAAGTGACTCCTGTCGCGATGTAGACGCTCACTATGAACAGATTTTCCCCTAATTCCTGTAAATGTAAGCCAAAAATGTTTCCTCACGAGATGTCTAAAATTATAGAAACGATTGATTTAACATTTACCATTGTGTTTCGACGTAGACGCTCCTAACAAACGGGTTTTCTCATATTTCCAATTGATTGAGAACTACGCACGTTACACTGAGGGAACAGCTAGTTTTATACAAATATAAGCAATAAAAGAGCACTTAGAGACCCATTCATTACTAGAAAACTATTCGACTTAAACTTTTTGTGATGTAAACGCTGTTTAATAACGAGTTTTCCTATTTCTGGAAGATCAGATTTCAGGAGATCTGGAAGTATACACGTGACGCTGAGGGGAACAGCTAGTCTATAAATATATAAAAGTGAAAAAAAGTCGAACTATATATCCGAAGGGCTTCAAATTTAACAAAGTGACACCTGTCTAGATGTAGACGCTCAATAAGAACGAGTTTCATTATTAGAATAGATATTGATGTTGCATGGAGTTAACATGATTTCATAACTTTGTTTTTAATCTCCTTCCAATAAATAAATAGGTCTATATATTGCGTATGCATTTGGTTAATAACATTCATCAATTACATGCTTTTGAAACGGATGATGTATGAGGAAACTTCCTTATTAAATATATAATTAGTTTAATGAGGCAGCTATTTTAGACATTTATCTTTAGTTTATTTACATATATGTAATTCGGTGCGACAAACCTTTGAAATAACGGACATTTTTGTTGATTTTCTTTCATTATACAATAAGAGATTAACGGATTTTAGTTACAGGTAGCCTGTAATATTAACTGTTGCTAATTTACTCCTTATTTACGTCTTTGCTGGTAGCAAAACCACGGCCAAAGCCTACTACCAATCCAGACTTAAGACTAATTAGAAAATTCCTTTTCCTTAAATCGCTTTGCCAGCATGACTTATGACTTCTACCGAAGCGAGTTATTTCTTTTCTTATTGCTAACAGGTTAGCTATTGACTGTGGTCACATCTGATGGCAATTGCTGATACAGTCTAAGATGGAAGCGCGTTAATTTGGTTAGAGGTAGTTTACCTCTTGTGGTTTCTACACAGCATCGTACCGGAACACAAATCTCTTAGCTTGGTGTTACGTCTTTGCTGGTAACTAGCCACTGCCGAAACTTCCCAACTGGTCCAATCCGTTAATAGAACTCAACTGTAGTTAGATACTTGTTTATCTGTCCGTTGCAAATCTACCACAGTTAAGTTATTTCTACAGAGATGAAATCTTAATTCTAATAGGCTACATTAAATTAACAATTCATTTAGTAACTGCGCCTGATCTTTCTGCAATCGTGTCTGATTATCGTCACATCGGACTATGAGAGTGAAGGAATTGAGGACTTGTGTATTATACCAGCCAATCATCAGTGGAGCAGCTTGGTGGAATTATACCATTAAAACCCTCTCTCGTATGAGTGAGGAGCCCTGTGCCCAGCAGTGGGACGTTAATGGGCTGCTATTTACATTACCTTACACGTTTTCTATCACAATCTTTCAAAAGACGTTCTAGAGATGGCACTTAATAAATTTGAAAACTTTATTATAGATACACTAATTGAATAATTTGAAGTATTACTTGGACGGTAAAAGAGTGTGCGAGTTAATAGATTGATTTAACTAAAATAATATAGATTTATATTATATTATAACGGCGAGGGTAAGAAAATGATACTCGTTAGAGTCTGTTGTGGGTTGTTCTTAGAACAGAGCGTAAAGAAACCCTCATAACTTTAGATTGTAAGTCGTTCTTTAATATCATTATCAGTCGTACATTGAAGTTCCTAATATATAGAAGAAGTATTCCTCTTTAAGCCTCTGAAAGATGGACACCGTGTAGGATTTTGATAAAATCAAAACATTTAATTTGTAACTAATTCTGAATAGATTAGCTATTCGATATAAGTCCAGAATACCATTTTGGGTCTGATTTGTATAACATTCGTCACTTTGTCTTGTTAACAGTTAACAAACGGACAAGTTTGCGATATCAAAATTTTCGACAATCACTTGCTATTCTTGTATTGGGCTGCTGTAAATCCAATTTTATATTAAACGAGTATTTCTTTAGAAGAAATTTTACCTTATTTCATTAGAAACGAGTTCCAAAATTGCGTAGTTATATTACAGTAATATGTGGTCGACCAATGTTGTCAGGCTGAAGTTAATAACCACATCAAGATGATCTATAGCCCCTCATTTTTCTTATACATGTTCAAGGAAATGCTATCAAGCTAACGGTCCTCGGGTTACTGGATATTTTAACAGATTTACTGTCAATTTTAATCAAACCATTTGTGCCGCTTAGTTTAACTCAAATACCTTTAGAGATTCTATAGGCGATTTTGTGAAAACGGAATGTCGACGATGTTATCACTTCACCTATAAAGGTATGAGAAACTCGTAAGGGTAAGCTGATAGTATTGTTTCACCTTTATTTACTACCTGGTTAACTCACCGTTAAATAACTTTAATTGATCAATAATTTTGATAGTGAACTCGCTACTGGTAATGCGGAGTTTGTTTATCATCTGCTTCTAAGCTCTCTTTTTCGCTGGGTAATGCTTTATGACTCGCAGGCTGTACCAGGATACCCAACAGAACACAGCGGAACCCTTCTCTAGCGAGACGGAGTAGCTTCTATCACAAGTTCTTTTTGCCTATCTAGTGCCTCCTTTTGCAGCATGACAGCCTCGCAGAAGGAAGCCACTGCTCTCCAACCTGACTCAACCCTCATAGCTCCCATTATGCTGGGGAGTGAGAGGTCCCTTCCAAATATAAACAAAGCTATACGCTTTATTTATATCTGGAGCGGGTCACCGCTGAAAACCAGCGTTGAGACGAAATCCCAACAATCGCTGTGCGGTGTTCCCTTCTTCGGCATCACATTTTTTTTTCTGCGGCTACTTTACTTGTTTTATGTTAGAATACACATGTAATCATTTTAACTGTAGTTAAGTGTGATGTGAAAAATATTATTATTAATTAAAAACTGAATAATTTTTAAGATTACCTACATAATAGGAGCAGAAGTGAAGAAGAAATATCTGACCGAGTTTCTTGTGTGATCAGGGTGCGAAGGAATCCACTTTATCTTTACATCTGAAGTAGTTTTTTATTATTCTGGCTTAGAACATGAGTGTACAATCATGTTGAAGATATAAAAGTGTCGTGAAAGCTTAATTGAATAAAGAATTTTTGGTGATACTTATGTAAAAAAGTAAAATTAGGTCTATTAACGTCCCAGAATTGGACACAGGTTTTATCGTTCATAGCAGAGACGGTTTGGAATTCAGATCCACCACACTTATTAATTGTTAGTATTAACACCTTTGAAGTGTTTCCATTTATCCACTTTTCCTCACGATATTTCACTTGAACAATGGGGAATTCTATGTGAAATTTGGTACGTAAGTACAGAAAAGTAACAGTGCCTATCCAGGACTCGTATAAATCACTTTTATCAAGGTATGCTGATATGGCAGCGATCATAATTTGTTACAAATAATTACCATTAAATGTATAACAATGTTGTAACAACTTGTAATTTTGATTTTAAACAAACACTTACTTCTATGTATAAATTCTTCGGAAAAGACCTTGGAATGGTTTAAACGCTGTGGTATTTTTGCACCATTGCAACTATGAGTTTATGTAAATAAACAATAACAATGTGTATACAGCCTACACGAAATATATGAGATTTGCATGCATTGCAGGCGGGCTGAGATTGACAGTTTGATGGATGAGATAAACGGGGCTTAAGTCCGATAGTGGCTGCGTATATACTTTAAGAGACAGACGATAGATTTCCTAATTACTAAGTACATTTATTTTATTTGTATTTGGTGCTTCAGAGGATTAAGGATTATGTCTTCTTACAAACCTATTAACTTTATATTAAAATATTTCAGCACGCTTTTGTACTTATTTTGGTTTATAATTGTATACATCACTCGATTTTTATTTATTTATCAATGTATCGGATATATTCCAATTTTCATTAACTTCAAGATTCCTAATTTACTTGATAAATCACACATGTAGGGAGAAACCAATACGAATGTAATAAATTTATAACCATCAAACATATAATTAGAAAAAAAGAATTACATATAAAAAAATGTTACCCATATATATACACATAAAAAGCTTTACATTACTATTTTATTCATAGTTAAATTTATTTGTGAAATATCTATATTGCCACTTTTGCCACTTTGGTTTATGTTTCTTCAAGTTATTGGCGAAATGATTGATAAACGATAATTTTGTTTGGATTGACCTTTAAGAGTTATTTAAATTTATCTTTACACGTAAAAATATTATATACAACCCAAGATAATAACATTATTCTAGTTAAAGTGTTAAGTATTACGACTAGGATTGTTGAGAATCTTGATTGAAAATCGTTGATTTGTATTTGGGTAATTTAATATTAAAAAATTGATAATTTGCAGTCATACAATAAACTATCGTCATTATAAATAATTTTAATAGTATATGCAAAAACAAATGGCTTCTTGACATTTAGGGAATGTTGCCTTTTTCAACATAGATTATCTTTAGCTAACAGATAGCTTTTTAATATTTATTTAATAAAAAAATGAATATTTCTTAAGGTTTTTCTATTTATTTAATAAATATTTGAACTGCACGTTAGATAACCGACATTATAACAAGAACAGGGAAATGCGTAGACGTTTTCACCACGCATTAAAATATACGGTCATCTCTTACACTATTAGGGTAGATATTAAATTTAAATAGTGTATGTAAAGCAGTAAAACCCTGTTTAATGGTAAAACAGATAAGATGCCAATGTTTTCCATGGAATATGATTATAAAGCAATTAGAGATGTTAATGCCAATGATCCTAGATTGATAGCCGAGATAAATTTCTCGGTATCGTAGAAATATAAAAGTCGTTTGTCCTGTTTTATATAAATAAGCTTAATAACTATGTTAATAAAGACTTGAACGTAATGAAGTTCTTCGAAGAGGAGGTTTTTCACTTGCAGTGTCACAATTGCAAGTAGTTAATGACTACGATATAAACAGAGAATTAACAATATTTACTTATTATTAAAAAATTGTCTTCGAATTTAGTAATACCTAAGTTACACAAACATTTTTAAGTTTCTATATTATATAATGCCTTCTATTGCAAATTAAACACCCTGCTTATAACAGCTTAATATGTTCAAAGAATTTCAACATTTCGGTCGGTTTATTGATGCCAAGATAGCACTGGACCGTGACCTCACTTGTAAGAGATGATACAGTCTAAGAGGAAAGTTTTTTTAAACTTTTTTTTTGTCGCTGGGACATTGGGGTCGAGAGTGTGGGACTCCTCGAGGGCAGGCACTCGCAATACCCACTAAAACCCAGAGGGACCGCCATCAACCATGAGTGGGGAGCCAGAGGTTCGATGAGGCATTCCTCTCTGGCCCCTCGGTTGCAGTCGGCTCACAGATATTCTAAATGGGGAGGAGTTGTATGAACCTTCGCCTTCTGTTTCCTGCACCTCTTCGTCGGGACTGGAGTGTTTCGGCGGAATCCTTAAGCGAAATGACAGTCTCGCAAAAGGAGGCAACCGCTCTCCAGGACTACTCACTGATAAGTATCGCTTGTATAATACTGTCAGTGACAGGTCTGTGCCGATCAGCGACGTCATAATGAATCTCTGTGGTCCCCAGGCGGGGTATTCTGCCGTGTGGAGGGCTGTGTCTAATGAGGCATCATACTCGTGACTTCTGGCCGACGGCTCACAGCCAACAGTTTGGTACGGGTATTTGCCGAAGCAACTATGACTGGTAAGCACCTGTACCAACCTGTAGCAGAGCGATCCATGCTCTCTGCCCAGCCATTTGTCCAATCGAGATTGCTCCTATTAGGGCCCCTCCCGCTACTGGAGTCTCGAGATCCTCCTTCTTTTTGGGTCAAGATTCTGTTATTTAGAACCCTGACCCTCCCTATCGTGTCAGCGTCTGGTGATTCCCCCAAGTTCTCGCGGCTGCTCTACACTGGTAAGCAGGACTTTTGCTAGCGAAGAGGAATACGCACACCATTGCACCAGAAAAGCCGTATGGATGCTGAAATATTACTCCTGCCGTATGAGATAGTTTTGTAAATAATCTGCAAAAACGATTCACCATCTTTCAAAAATGAATGAGTTTCATCGTTTTAGCTGAGTAAGCCAACAAATCTTACAACATTTACAGTCTTTAATGAGGTCGGTGCAGCCTGCAAAGATATAGCCAACTCATGCAATGTTAACAGTTTGGAATTATTCCTTTCCGAACCAATAAATAATCTTAAGCCATGTATGGTTCATAGGATTTGCTTTTAGGGTTGTCAAAAGGATAGATACAAAAGCGTTTTAACAGATTATTACATAAGAGAAATATACTTAAAATAAGACCATTTACGGATTACACAAATTGCTATATAATATTTGAGATACCAGAATGTGAGAATGAATGAGTTACTTTGTATTTATCGGTGAATTGGATTCGTGCAAGAATCAGAATTAGTGAGTAAATAATGTTTATAATATTGACGACGACAGACAGATTTATAAGCACAGATTCCATTGTAATTTCATATGACCTAGAATAGCTTTTACGATATGCAGGTTTCCATTATTGATATTTGAAATGTCTATAGTTGATTTCGCCATCATCAGCGGAGATCTAATAGTGATCTCCGTAGATTCAGGTATATAAACAATAAAAAAGTTTCTTTAATCAATTAATATCGTATTGTTTAACTTCAAACTGATCACAAACTACTCTGAATAAAGTATTCTTTCTTCCTGTTATAAAATTGGTAAAAAGCGTAGCATAAACGTAAATGTCATGGAATTAATTCAGTTTAGTTTAAAATTTTCTAACTTTAGGTTTTTAACTCGTTGTTTAACATGACATAATGACAAGATCTCCGAAACTGTGGGGAAAATTTGGCACAGGATTAACTTGTCGCAACATAAACGGTCATTAAGAACGGGCTTCCCTTCCTTGAGGATACTTCCATAGGATCAAGATATGTAAGCGAGAAATGATTACTTAATGTGTGGTCGCCAAAATAATACTCTTCAGTCATCATCCATAAATATTATTTTCGCGACGTAAGCACTCACTGGATTTCCCCATTCTTATACGGGATTAGAAACTACATGGGCAACACCGTGGGCAACAACTAGCAATAAATTAATACGGTTTCTGGTGGCAGCCCTATTCGTTTTCGATTCTCAGACTATGTTGAATTGCATACATTGTCCTTACGTCTCAGTGGCAAGATTCAGACACTGGCATACTTGATTACGACTTCGAATCAAAAAGCAATAAAGAAATGGTTGTTACAGAGAATTACCCAGCAATATCGACGCTATAATAAGGTGTATGAATTGCAAAATTTATCATGTCCCGGCATTTAATAATGAAAATAAGCAACCAGTTTTTATGATGTACAAGTTAGGACCTTAACTATATTGATATCGGACAAGATTTGATGATGTGTATTATATAAAATGACAGGAAGTTGTAAATAATTTATAACTCAAATAAGGCTCTGTGACTAAGCAGAAGCCTTCTTGTTTATAGCACAGAGGTAGAGACCCGCATGTGTCTTCTGCTGGAAACCCAACACTTTATAACACATAAGTTTATAAGAAACATATATGTATTGACCTGGAGTTGTCTTAATAGAGACGGCCTCGCTGGCGCAGTGGTGCGAGTATTCGCTTTGCTAGTGGAGGTCCCGGGTTCGATCCCCGGTAGGACGAATTTAGGAAATTGTATTTTCTAATTTGTCTGAGTCTGGGCTGGTGGGAGGCTTCGGCCGTGGCTAGTTGCCGCCCTACCAGCAAAAACGTACCGCCAACAAACAGATTTGTGTTCCGGTATGATGCTGTGTAGAAATCGTAAGGGGTATATCGCCTCTTAACAGTTTAGCGCGGTTCCATCTCAGACTGTTTCATCACTTACCATCAGGTGAGATCACAGTCAAACGCTAATCTGTCAGCAAAAAAAAAAACTTTACTAATTAAATTTAAATCGAAAGATGTGTCAAATTGCAAAAACTGAAATAATTATTAAAAATATACAACTTTAGGAATGTTGGAAGTATATATGTTACGGTAAATTTGATTAATTGAAAGTTATTAATAATTTTCTATTATTATTAATAATAACCACATGTTTTGGTAAATGTGAATAAACAATCGAAATTTATTACTTTTAGTAGTAATTATTAATAATTCAAGACACATATTGGTAAAAGTTATAAAATAAATAAAAACCCAATGTTTTTTGACCAGCCGGTATTTATTTATAATATTAAACACAGTCTTACAATTATATTAATTAGAGCTCACACAAACAAGGTTAAAACTAAGTAAACAAAGTAAGAAAGTTTTGTGGTACATAAAATTGTAACAAAAATAAAATTAAACTATTATTGTTTCATTAACAAAATCAACACGAATTCTAAAAGCAATCATTAACAATTATATTTGTGGCCACTTATTACATTTATCAACACTAGGGTTAAATTATTAATAAAAAAAGACAAATGTGATTAATTTATCACTTTAACCTCAACTTTCGGTAATTATTAATAATAATAGAAAATTATTAACATATACATTGCTTGGAAAACACCATTATATGGTCATTTATAATAATTTTATTAATATTAAAATTTCCTCGTGTATACGCATTCTTACAAAAAAAACGTCACGTTATTATACTTTATTTTAGTGTTGGAAGATATAGGTTTGTTTTATACTTGAAACTTTATAATGGAGCCCTCGTGCCTCTTCGTTATTTTTGTTAGGGAATAGAGATTAGCCTTTGACCGTGTTCTCACTAAATAAGCGATGATACAGCTAAGTTTTCAAGTGTCGGTTGCGAAATGAAACTTGTTATAAATTCTAGTAGGCTACATAAGATTAACAACTCATTTAAGGGTAACTGTATACGTTTCTATAATAAACTCCCACAAGACGTTCTAAAGATGTTAATTAATAAATTCAAAGTCTTTGTTAAAAGAAAGTTGATAGAAAAATCGTATTATAAGTTGCAAGATTACCTAGACGATAGAAACGCCTGGGAGTGAACGAGTTGCTCTAATTTTAATTAAAATATAGTATATTAATATCTTATTGTAATGATGATGGTAAAAAAAATACCCGACTGAGTTTGTTGTGGGTTCTTCTCGGATCAGGGCGCGAAGGAACCCTCGTAACTTTAGATTTTAAGCCGATCTTGAGTACCATCATCAGATGTATATTAGAATCAGAGTGTGGAAAAAAAATATAATTTGACGATTCAAAAGTGCTGTAATATGCCTACTTGAATAAAGATATTTTTGATTTTGATTTTGAAACTATTATAAATGATACTAACTCCAGATTGTCCAAAATTATGACTTTTTTTAGTTTGACTAGGTCTAAACTGGAACTTGATAGCTAGTTTAAATTAGCTTTCCAATGCCATACTGCAAGAAAGTGGAATGCTCTAACTTTTCTGCTTCTCCTGAAACCTACAACCGAAAAAATTTCAAGACAATGATACTATTTTGACATTTTTATAGCTTTTCATAAGACATGTTTGAGGTCAAGCGTACACCTGTCGTGAATAAAAATAAAGCAAGCCATAAATAAATTACCCTGAATAGGCCAATACGGTACTAGCTTAGACTACCAACAGTTTCCATTAAATGTGATCACATTCTTGCAATGATCCGAAGTTCATATCAAAATTAAGACCAAACTTCAAATGGTTTGAGAGTAAAGTCGCGTAAAACAACTATACCTAAATTATTTACTTAAAATAAACTATCAAAGTAAACTATAAGAACCTTCGAACCCGTGTTTAATAAGAAAACTTAATCACGTAGTTATGACTGTATTTATTCCGATACACGTGTCGGCTAAATGATGACGTTTAAAATTAAACTAGCAAGACACGTTATTGCACCGCATACAACTATGTTTCCTGCCAACAGTAGAGCGGCTATTGTAGACACAGGTTCTCAAATTTATCATACAATAACTTCTATACATATACTAACATTTTCCTATATACTCTCCGATGTTGTTTTATGGATTCTAATGATGATGAGAAAACAAGGACAATCGACTAAGTTTGTTATGGGCTCTAATCAAAATAGAGCGCGAAGGAACCCGTAACTGTAGATTCTAAGTCATTCTTTAATATCATCATTATTCTAAGTCACCCTTAAGGCAACGTCTCCCATGACCTTTTAATTAGTTAGTGTCTTGGTTACACTATAAAATTCAATAATGATACTTAACATTTCTAAAAGAAAAACGAGTCTCTATCCTATGACCTCATGGTCTTTAGCCGAACAAGCTGACCAGAAGGCACGTGTACTAATTATAGACAAGGCATATTAATTAACACGGTAGAAGTAACAAATCAAAGATGATGTTGATACTGCTAGACTGGTATATTTCAGCTATTTTCACAGCATTACGTCATATTGTATTCTACTTTGGAGTAATGCTGCTGATATAGATGCCATATTTGTACTGCAGAAAAGGGCCGTTCGTGCGATTTACAATATGGGTCCAAGAGAGTCGCTAAGAAACAAATTCAAGGCAGTTAACATAATGACAGTTCACTGCGTATATATATTAGAAAACTTATTGTATGTACATAAAAACATTGACTCTTTTAATAAAAAGAGTGAATGTACATCATATAACTTACGAAACCATAACAACCTTGTTATAAATTCTAGTGGGCTGCATAGGATTAACAACTCATTTAAGGGTAACTGTATACGTTTCTATAATAAACTCCCACAAGACGTTCTAAAGATGTCATTAAATAAATTCAAACTCTTTGTTAAAAGAAAGTTGGTAGAGAAATCGTATTATAATTTGCAAGAGTACTTAGACGGTAGAAACGCATGGGAGTGAACGAATTGCTCTAATTTTAATTAAAATATAATAAACTAATATGATATTGTAATGGTGATGGTAACAATGGGTTCTTCTCGGATCAGGGTGCGAAGGAACCCTCGTAACTTTAGATTTTAAGCCGTCCTTGAGTACGTGTATAAGAATCAGAGTGTAAAAAATAATATATAATTTGACGATTCAAAAGTGCTGTAATAAGCATACTTGAATAAAGATATTTTTGATTTGATTGATTGATAGAGGTATTTATGAAAAAACTATCGTCGATATCTAGCCTATAACCCCAATTTTCTTTATCACTCTTTTGTTAATCTTCCTTTTAACTATTAGTTTATAATTTATATTTATAAGTAAATTACGTTGTTGTTAAAGTTTTGTTCATATAGTTTTCACCTCTAATTAAGATGCCTTTAAGCGAAAACTATGAATGAAGTTTATTAATGTATGTAATGGGTATTTTGTTGGTGTTCAAAAAATGAAAACTAATAAATATATTTAAAAAACAAGCATTCCAATCCATAAAAGTTTGAGATGCACTGTTCATTAGATTTGTTGTTAAGGGTTCCGTTAGATCTATTATGCTATAGCGTGAGACAATAGATTGCAATAATTGTTTTCAATACCTTCCGTGACCGAACTGGATTCTGTGGAATTCTGCAGCCGATTCTAAAAACTAGACTCGTTAGACAACATTACAGCTATATTATATATGAAATATTAACAAGGATCATTGTTTTTACACGTTGACTGGATTACGTCATTGTTTGCCTTCTTATTGCCTTGTTTATTGTGTTGGAGGAAAAACGCTAATTGAAATACAATTACGCCGGCTTTGTTTATCAAAATCGCGTTAAATTGCTCTTTACTGGGTTTTAAACGGGTTTGAATTCAAGAGGTGTGGAATTTCCTTTACTTGTCAGTCATTTTTTAGAGCAGCAGAGCAAACAAGTGCTCTACCTAGTGCCTATTACATTATCTTCACTCGGCAGCCGTCTGTAATGCGACAAGTAGTGGCCTATTAACTGCTCACATCGGAGCACAGGCCTCTTACTTACTGGAGGAGATTTTTAAAGCATAGACCCATCACGCTGCTGCCATGTCAATTGGCAGGCTACATATACCATAGAATTACTCCCAGATATGCACGATTTCTTATGTTTTAGACCACAACGATTGAACAATTAAGCACGTCAGTTTCTTTTTATAAAGAGAAACTTAGGGGTATCTGGAGAAGGCTTTCGACCGCGTCTGGCACGGCGGCCTTCTGGCGAAGCTACTGAGCACATCATTACCGTCAGCCTACGTGTGTGTATTGACGTCCTTCCTGGAGGGTCGCCGCTTCTACGTCTCCGGGGATGAAGCGAGCAACCCCGCCCAATCCATGCGGGTGTTCCTCAGGGCAGCTGCTTATCGCCAAACTTATATGCAGCATATGCCGATGATATCCCCAACTTCCGCCACCATCTTCAAGGCGAGTGGGAATCGGATGTGCTGTTGTCGCTGTATGCCGATGACAGCGCATACATCGCATCGTCATACTTTAAACAACACGCCGTCACTAAATTACAACTGTCAGTCAATGTTGGCAAGACGTCGGCCATCATATTCGGCCGTCATAAGCCGCAGTGCCAGTTGAACATCGGGAGATAGGACGTGGAGTGGCAGACCTCAGTATGGTACTTGGGGTGCCGCATCGACCGCGAGCTGCGTTTGGCGGACACAGTGACTCATGCCGTGGGTCAGGCGGCGGCGGCTTGGTCTTGGTTGCGAGCACTCTTTACCACAAGTCTCCCAACAAAAACTGAACTGAAGATCTACGGATCCTACGTTCGTTCCAGATTGACGTATGCGGCTCCTGCTTGGTACTATTTCTGCTCAGGGTACCAGAAGAAGAGGCTGTAGACCCAGCAGAATCAATGCCTATGCCTCAGAGTAGGAGCTCCGAGGTACGTCAGAAATGACGTCATTCATCGTGACACCAAGACGCCCAGCAAGGAGGTGTTTGTCTGGCAGTTGGCGAGGAGCATGTTCCGCCACGCGGACGACTCCCCGCACACACACCTCCATGGCATTGCTAGCCAGCATCCTAGATTTGAAAGCACTGCGCGTCCGCCACCAGGTGTGGGTGAAGATGACGGCGTTGACGACTCGACGGCAGTGGCCCAACTCGGATTGACCTGGATGGCCGGAGTAAGCTGGTGGGAAACAGCCCGTTAGAATGACGGGCAGAAACAAATACCATACATCGTCGGTGCCTGAGAAAGTTAGCCCGGGTAATGAGGCATTGCCTCGAGGCCCGTATCCCACAACGTATACGCTGCTAGATCAACATGGCTTAATAAAAAAATATATATTATATGAAAAAGGACCCAAATTTAAAATTCACTATAAAAAATTGCTCAGTTTGTATGCCTATAAAAGTCCTAATGCCTGAACACAAATGTATAATTCCTGGAATTTATTAATACCTCGGTACATTTTAGATACATATTTAGATATTTTACTTCAAATGGTCTAGCAAGTGACAGATTAATAGTTGCATTTCATATGGTTGATAGCTAAATAAGTAGAATGTTACTCGAAATGGATAAATAGGTCTTGTTAGCGAATATCTTTAAAATCTCAATTAAGTTCAGCCATTGAATAGCAGTCAATATAAATCTGTTGCTATTTCTAATAGATTTATAGACACTTTGTCATACGCGCATTTCAATAAACAATTCATAGTTATTAACTCAGATAATTGATGTTGATAAGATATTGTATAAAAGCGACATTTTAATGAACTGATTAGTGATTTCATGTAACTAGTTGACCAGCTCGAATTCGTTCGCGTGCCCTAAATTCTAAATCAAAATATTCTTTATACATAAACGTTTAAAATCTCTCTTAAATCCCAAGTCTGGGTTTAAAAGTCTCCACAACCAAAACAGAAGCTTCTTTGTCACGTGGGTAGCACTTAATTTGAGTGGTGGTAGATGCCTCATTGGCCTCATTGGTCTAGTGGTTAGCATGTTCGACTACAGACATGAGGTCCTGGGTTCGAGTCCCGGGTCGGGTCAGTTCAAAAATCGATATTGAGTTTTCTATTAAGATTTTCTGAATATTCCCCGAAGTTGGGAAGTTGGCGGTGTGATCCACCCCCGTGCCTCGGAGAGCACGTTAAGCCGTCGGTCCTGCGCCTGATCTCTCTCCGGTCGTGTCGGATTCCCGTCACATCGGACTATGAGAGTGAAGGAATAGAGAGTGCACTTGTGTACTATGCCTGCCAATCCGCAGTGGAGCAGCGTGGTGGGTCTATGCTCTAAAAACCCTCGCTCCTCGGAGTGAGGAGGCCTGTGCCCAGCAGTGGGACATTAATGGGCTGCTACTTACTTACTTACTTTGGACAAATACCGAGAATTTCTTAACAGAAAACTCAATAAAGTTTTTGAATACGCCTGACCCTGGACTCACATTCAGGACCTCATAGCTGACCATTAAACCAATGAGGCAGTTATATCTTAAGTTGGCACAAGGTAGCTTCATTATAAAAAATATTTTTTTCTTAAAACTCTATTAAAAAAGTAGGACGAGTAAAAAGGGTAGGCGTGATAGAATTTTAAAAAGGCATAACAAACGCATGTGGTTTTATACAGTTTTGTTTTTAAATTTCTTTATTAGTAAAAAATGAGAACAATATGTACAAATAAAATGAATTTATACACACTATCATTAGGTATTACATTTAAATTTAAAATATACAAACAAAGAAATATGTTTGATTGCATCACAAATTTAAATCTAACAGAAAATATTATCCAACGAACTAAGTTAAAATACTTAGCTTTATTCCATTAAAATCATCATAACTTCAACTACATTTACCTACTTAATTGACTTTGGTGTAAAGAATGCGAAATATTTCCTTCAAGACAAAAAGTATGTAACTTGACAAAAGCTTAGAAAGATGGCGTTGGATACATTCTAGCTTAAAGCTTCGCGTAAAAAGTAAACTTTGTGACTTACAAAGCCGACGATAGATGCCACCGCTTACTCCAATAGAACCTGAAACAAAAATTTCCTATTAGAAAAATCAAAGAAAATAAATGGAAAACAATTATTAAGTTGATTCTTATTATACTTCCATTCTTCTACGAACATTTATTATTCATCACTACATCTATATATATATATATATATAAAGAGATATCCAGGTATCTATTGACTCATCACGATATATCTGGAACCATAAGGCGTAGAGACTTGAAATTTGGTAGGAATATTCCTTTTGATGAGTAGAGGTCAGTTAAGAACGGATTTTATGAAATTACATTCGCAAGGGGGGTTGCGGGGGTGTTAACTATTGACTCATTACATAAGGCGTAGAGATTTGAAATTTGGTAGGAATATTCCTTTTTCCGGCGTGGGCGCCCTAGCGGCATATGTTTTTGTCGCTGGTCCGAGGAGACCTCTCTTTGGAGAGCATAATTGATGTGATGCTCATCAGCAAGTTTGGATGGAGGGTGGTTGCCTTCTTTTGCGTGACCGTCATCTCGCTAAAGGAGGCTACTGAGAGGTAAAGGGAGGATGCTGCTAATGCTGCTAGTCCTTCCTCTCCGTCGAAGGGCGCTGGGTGGCAATAGGGGCAGATATGCGCTCCATTATTCCACTCAGTAAACTGTAGACTGTCATAGTCGGCGAAATGGGACCCTCTAGTGATCTTACGCAAGGATGACGAGGGATGCGCTGAGTTTTAGTGGGTATTCTGGTTTCAGCGAGTACCACACTCCCGGTTGGAAGAATAATTATTTTTCCGTGGTGCGTAAAAGCATTTCCCAGCGATAAAAAAATCCCTTCTTATCGGGTATACGTCGCATTACCAATAACCCTGTATATTAATAAGCTATATTAACCTAATGGTTAAATACGTGAAAAGATAGTAACGATAAAAACTCTTTTTAGTATTACTATATGTGGAATATGATAAATCGAAATATTTTGATTATGTTGACGAAAGGGCACTTGTGAGTTCGTTATGGTTTTTTCTCAATGGAAGGTGTAACTATTTTGTCTGACTTCTGGATTTTGCTGTACTGATCCTATCAAATCTATATCAAAGCTATTTCCTTACTTTTCTCCACTGGGACTCGAATCTGAGACCGCTCTTTACTAAGCGAATTTACACATCTTTATGCCAGCGAGACATTCCTTATTGGATTTATTTCCAAAAGGATTTATTCTAGTAAGGCTTCATAAAATATCGATGTTTAAGCGATTGTCCACGATTCAGTTTAATCGATACGATAACTTATAAGAATGGGGCATCTGTCCTAAAAAACTATCAGGGGTTGATGCTTCCCCTCAGAAAAAAATCGATGGGCGTCACCTTACTATGGGGTGGGGGTTCACGGGGTCATTCGTTGGAGTCATCTGGCATTTTTTTCTCTGCACGCACGACACTACTCAAATTATGGGGTGCACGAGTAAATTATGTGAGTTTTTTTCATTTCAAATTCATAAGAAACCGTTTTACGTTATTATCAGGAATAGGTGATATAATATTTATATATTCAGTACCAGCTGACAAGGCAAACTTCGTACCGCCTCAGAATCAATAAATAAAAATGCTCAATGATAATTGCAGAATTTTTCAACTTTAGTAGACAATTATAGTTGCAATCAGAAGAAAGAGGATTCTTTTTAATATTTTTAAGAGAAACGATGAGATTTACATCAAATATTTGACAGGTAGGAATAGTTTAAAATGGAAAGTGTTGTTTTTTACTATATTCCAAGCATTTTTTTCGTATTTACTCACCTTTGAAACCCTCTCTGGACTTAGCCAAATCAATTCTAGATTACTGGAACAAAAAGATCCGGTTTAGAGAAGTCATGTGCTGGAATTCTGGTCAGGCAACACTAATTTAATCATGTACATGTTTATTTCAATCTATTACCAAGCTATTAGATGTAGTGTAACATCATAAGGACACATGCATATCCCTGGAGTAATTCTAGGGTATATGCCCACTCTTGGCGAGAATTGCAGGCGGGAGTACTGGCGACAATTAACCAGTGCAAGGTTACCGTAAGGTCTGGAGGTGACCGTTTCGAAATTGATGAGGTCCAAAGAGTAAGGGCGACAGGGTCTTGATTCACGCTTGAAAGGAGGATCTCGAGTCTCCAAGTGCGGGCGTGGTCACGGTGAAGGTTATTCGTCCTGGCCTCAAACAATGGGTAGCCAGGCGGCACGGCAGCTTACCTTTAGGTTGATGCAAGTACTGACCGGACTGGATGTTTCGGAAAGTACTTGCATCAGATAGCACGACTTGAAGTCTCCTATCTGCCATCCGTGTAGTGCGCCTGTCGGTACGGCGGCCCACACTGTGGCAGAGGTTCTGGCTTGCGGACCACAGTGATATCCTCTGGTGTCCGTTATCGGAGCGGATCACTCGTTGCCAAGTATAGTGAGCGCCATGTTTAACAGTGAGATAGGATGGAATGCAGTTGCCTCTTTCTGCGAATTCGTCATTTCTTTAAAGGAGGCAATGGAGTGAGTACGAGAAGCTGCAGCAATTGCGGCTCTCCTTTGGAGGAGAAGACTGGGCGGCAGGAGGCGTCTTTACGAACGCCTCTTGTCTCTTCCCTGGTTATCCTCAGTTGGTTTCATCCGGGAGTGTTAGGTTGAATGCACAAGGGAGCCTCTGACACACCAATTCAGAGTAAGGAGGATGTCGCCTGGTTTTAGTGAGTATTCTGACTTGTTCTACCAGCGAGTCCCACACTCCCTACCTCGTGGCAGGGTTGCGCAATTGCATTTCCCAGTGGAAAAAAGGGTATATGCCCAGCTGTGGGACGTTAATAAACTACTACTTACTTTACGTTAATTTGCAAACCGACAAAGTGTACATAGAGTAAATGAAACTTCTTTGGGTTATATTGTAATAAAATCCATGTTTTATATAAGTATTTAGTCATAATTTTAATAATATAATAAGTAAAGTATGTCTGAGTAAAGTAATAACCCAACCGACACTTAAAAAAATCGAAAAAAATGTGTTTTAGACACGGCCGTTTGTTGTTCTTAAATACGTCTCGTAACGGGGCTTCCACTTCCGATGCGTGCGATGTGCTACAGTCCTTACTTAGCGTAATAAATTCTTTGATCTTTTAGCTATCCAGTGGTGTAATTGAATTTTTGATCGAGGTGATAGATATGTAGCTACAACACGAAACGTCCAAAAACTTTTGAAAGTTACTAAAAGATCAACTTTGTAGATAACACATTATTGAACTAAAGTGTTAATATAGTGTAATGACATAATAGTGCTTAAAATAAAGCATTATATTGAATTAAGATATTTATATTAGAGACATATCTTTTATCTCACTTGATTGTACAACTCCATTATACGCAAATTAGCCACGACACGCTCGTGGTGTCGGATTCAAATTAATGTTTATATTAACTACAGAACGATTAATAAATACATTTGAACATATCTATATGGGCTTGATCTCCCTCCGTTCGAGATTGCCGTCTCCTCGGACTATGAGAGTGAAGGAATAGTGAGTGCCCTTGTATATTATTCCTGCCAATCCGCAGTGGAACAGCGTGATGGGTCTGTGCTCTAAAAACCCACTCTCCTATTAGTGTAGAGGCCTGTGCCCAGCAGTGGGACATTAACGGGCTGCCACTTGGCTTTTATATCTAAATCAGCTGTCACCCCTAGTGACACCCTCACAGTTCCTGATCCTCCAAGAATATGGTAGTTTTTGTAGTAAAGAATCTTTTAAAAAAAAAAAATTGTTCCTATATATATAGTTTTTATACGAAGCACTATATTAAAAACAATTATAAAATACGTAAACATTCATAAATACAACAACCCAAACGTTTACAGAACTTTTAAATCATCATATATAGTAGTTTTGTCATATTACTAGTAAAGTATGACTTTTATTGAGAAGAATCCACGACGAACTCACTAGTGTATTCCCTTTTATCAACGTCATTAAAATGTTTGGATTTATTATATTCTACATAACAGTAATACATTTACTAACAAGAGTTTTTATCGTCATTATATCCTTTCAAATTAACACGTATTTAACCATTAGGTTTATACATACATACATACATAGTATCACGCCTCATTCCCATAGTGGTAGGCAGAGACAACATCCTTCCACTTGCCACGGTCCTTGCATATCTCCTTCGCTTCTTTCATCCTCATTAAACCTTTCATACAAGTTCGTCGGTTTAGAGTACTCTTGACTTGGCCTTTATTTAAAATGTCCTGGATTAGATCCAGGAACGTTCGCCTTGGTCTTCCCCTTCCAACTTTCGCATTCACTCTTGACTCATATATCCTTTTTGTCAGTCTCCTTTCATTCATTCTCTCTACGTGCTCTAAGCATACCTTTCTCAATTTTAGTCAGTACATCTTCTTTGATACCACAACGTTCTCTTATCACACTATTTCTTACTCCGTCACTCAGTTTTAATCTACTCATACTTCTCAACGCTCTCGTCTGTACCGCATTTATTTTACTTTTGTGATTCTTCTGCCATACCCAACCTTCACTACCATACATAAGCAATGGCACCAGCACTCCTGCATGCACAGCCAATCTAGCCCTTTGAGACACCATCTGGCTATTCATATTTTTAATTTAATTCCCATATGCTCTTATTTATTAAGGATAACTAAAAAAAAGTTACATTTACACATTTAACGGAAAGAAACATGCATAAATAAAGTCGTGGTCAATGTACATTTTAGTAAAAAGTTATCACAGCTGAGTGACAGAGTAAGAAATGGTGTGATAAGAGAACGTTGCGGTTTAAAAGAAGATGTAGTGACTAAAAGGATTTATGATTCAAAAGTGAATGCGAAAGTTGGAAGGGGAAGACCAAGGCGAACTTTCCTCGATTAAATCTAGGACATTTTAAATAAGGGCCAAGTCAAGAGTACTCTAAACCGACGACTGTATGAAAGGTTTAATGAGAATGAAAGAAGCGTAGGAGATATGCAAGGATCGTGACAAGTGGAAGGACGTGGTCTCTGCCTACCCCTATGGGAATTAAAATGATCTCCTATATTCACTCCTATCGGGAATACATTGAATTACCAATAACCTGGTATATATACATTTGTTTTACATTGAACATCTTGATATAGGCTTGGTTATGCCTAAAATTTTGTAATTATTTATATACCTACATGAAAATGATCAAATCTATATATTATATAATATAATGCAAATAGATAATAAGGTCATAAATCACAGAAACCAATCTGTTTTCTATATGACAGCAGTTATCGTAGTAAAACTGAAAGCTCAGAATATAATTGAAGATAATCGTTAAATGCCATGAAGTTCATTAAAATTACTGACATTTAACGATAAATAATGGTTCATGTTTTTATTACCGTTACAGTAACAAATATAATAAATGTTATTTATTGATTGTATTCAAATAAAGGTCGTAATATGTCGTAATGAATTCGGTATTATAAAAAAAATTGACTATATTTTGATTTTAATACTACAATAGAAATAATTAGTTGAAATTAAAGCTGGATTCAAAAGTATCTCAAATACCTGCTTTTTACCTTCAAAATTCATCGAAAAACCGTGAAAATTTAACAGAAAGAGTTTTTGTTTCTACAGTTTGTTTGCGTTAAGAATACAGTGAGTCATCGTTTCTGGCCCACCTCGTTTCGTTTCCTAACCAATCAATTCTTCTCAAATTACAAGGTCAATTATTTGAAAACATTTGATTGGTTAGGTAGACTGGTCTTTGTGAACTTATCAGGTGTTTTTTTTATTAAAAATTATGAATTTCAAATTTATGACATATTTTTATTATATATTCTATGAAAATTAGTATATTAAAAGACACGCATTAAAAACGCTGCACATCTTCGTGACGGTAATCACGCGTTTCATCCGTTAAACTTATACCCTCATTCGCCTAAAAAAGAGAGAGAGAAAACACTTTATTGCATACGAGATAAAAAAAAGTCTTATAAACTACGATACTTATTAGTATAACCCCTAGACGACCAGACTACTATTGACAACGTGCCGTACACTAACACACACACACAGTGTCTTCGTCAGCGAAGACGAGGTCCCTGCTATCTGACGCACTCCGGCCGCGGCTCCCAGTCGAGGACTCATGGGCGTCAAGATTAAGCACCTGTCCGATTGTCCTTTTCAGGAGGAGCAAACGTTGCTTTAAGCCTAGGTCCGAGCCTCGCAGGAGGCGCCCTTAGAGCAACGTTTTCCCCACGACGCAGCAGGGCCCTTCTACGGGCCCACCCCTCGGCAGAGCTTCTGCGCTCGCCACCCCTCTCGGTTACGCTGTCAAAGCCAGTGGGCTAACAGCAACTACACACTTCGAAAAAACATACTATAACCATAGCGTGCAAAGGCGGTCTTATTGCTACAAAAAATCTATTCCAGACAACCTTTTTATGTTGAGAAACTGACTAATATAAATAATAGGGCAGAACAGTGCCAGGAACTTAAATATATTAATTAAAAATCGATTTTAGTTTACATATAAGAATAAATGTTTGTGTTAATTTTAAAGTAATATATTGAAAATAACGTTTTAACCCTCTTTTGGATTGAAGTTATTTTCGTTACTCGTTATTTTATCAATAAAGTAGTAAATAACGGACGTTAGATGCCCATTTTGACGGCCTCGCTGGCGCAGTGGTGCGAGTATTCGCTTTGCTAGCGGAGGTCTCGGGTTCGATCCCCGGTAGGACGAATTTAGGAAATTGTATTTTATAATTTGTCTGAGTCTGGACTGGTGGGAGGCTTCGGCCGTGGCTAGTTACCACCCTACCAGCAAAAACGTACCGCCAAACAAAGAGATTTGTGTTCCGGTACGATGCTGTGTAGAAACCGTAAGGGGTATATCGCCTCTTAACAGATTAGCGCGCTTCCATCTTAGACTGTATCATCACTTACCATCAGGTGAGATCACAGTCAAGCGCTAATCTGTCAGCAATAAAAACAAAAAAAAAACCATAATAACTAAGGTTAGGAGGGTTCCATCACGTCCTGTTTTGAGAAGAATCCACAACAAACTTACTCTTCTCAACATTAAAGTAATATTTTAATATAATTTTTATTTAAAAATAATTGTTTCTGTATATAAAGGTTCCCTATCACATTGTTATACCGCGAATTTCGATGTTTTTTTTTTAAATTTCGTCGGATATGTTACAATCTAGGACATATGATACAATTTACTTTATTTTATAAAAAAAATATTATAGAGATTGTTAGGCATACGAAGTGCTTTAAAATAAGTCGGTTTATTCGATTATTTCTATTAAAAACACTTGTTTCATAAAATCGCAATGGAAAAGTGAGAACTTCGTAAAGTTTAGGTTAACAATACAACTTATTTTGTTATGTTATTATATAGTAATAACAATTACAATATACAGAACTAGGTGAACCCGCAACTTCGTCTACGTGGAATGATTTTTGGGTAGTATTATCATTAATTTAGGCAAATTGTTTTACAGATAACACCCCTTTTTCATACCTTAACCCCGATCAGAGTAAAATCTTATCGGGAGTGTGGGACTTGCTAGTTAGCCAGAATACCCACTAAAACCAAGCGATACCCTCCGCATCCTCTTGTGGAGCACCAGAGGATCGGTAGACGCACTCTACCCTGGCACTCTGGAAGATTCCTTTGGGAAACTTAAGAAGGAGGAAGGAACGCATATCTACGCCTTCTACCTCCCAACCTCCTGCGCTGAAGTAAAGGAGCGTCCACAGCGTTCTTCCTGTGCCTCTCATGAACCTGTGCCCTTTTACAGAAGGAGGATACTGCCCTCCACTCACTATCACCGGTGAGTATTGCGCCAACAATACCCTCCAGTGAAAGGATTCCTCCAACCAACGACGTCAACCATCCCCACAACCCCTCTTGCGGGTGGAATTTCGTTCGTTCTTAGCTTACCTCTACTCGGCAAAAGGAATATTCCAACCAAATTTCAAGTCTCTACGCCTTATGGTTCCAGAGATATCGTGATGAGTCAATAGATACCTGGATATCTTTTTTATATATAACTCTCTCGCTCTCTTAGTCGACATTAAATGTACGTGTGTTACATAACCTAGCGTGACGGCTTAGTCTCTTTCAATGCCCACAAAAGAAAGCCAGGGCGCTTAAATAAGTTATCCCTTTAAAAACCACAAGATAATTAACTTTATTCGAAGAATAATAGATAAAAAATTGGGAAAAAACACACGTGCTAGCCAATTGGCCTACGATATTTACAAGGGGACACAACAAAGGATGTGGGACGGTACTATGTTTTGGGGTAAAATTGGTAAATGTAAGTAATAACGGGGGTTGGTCAACCGAGAAATTGCTTTTTTTTGACGAATGACGTATAGTTTACTTATTGATGCGAATATAAAATTATGTTTTGATGCTAAGATATAAAAAATACTACGTCTAAAAGCTCTGAACGTCTAGTAACTTATTATTGTCGATTATATAATGCCCAGCGGTTTCACCCACGTAGATTCATTATTGTTAACATATAAGTTTTATTTCACTTAGTTTTTAATCTCTTTAGGACAGATTTACAAATATGTATACTGAGTATTCCAAAAGAACTGTGCTAACGAATAAAAACAGTCATTCTGGAATACATAAAGTCTTTTCTATCTATATGTGTTTATGACATGTGATATTTTAAACTCGTTATATCTTTTGAATGGAATGTCTGATTTTAATAATTTAAAAGGTATTTTACAGGTATTGAAACGGTTTTTAATAAAATCTAATTTAATAGGATAAGGATTAATACAGAGGTGCGAATATTATAGTTTGATTATTGTCGGTACTTTATTAACTTTTAAAATGTAAAAATGTGGTTATAGTGGCATAACTACAGTTGTTAGACATATGGTATCTGAAACTTTTTTATAGATATTAATACGTTCTATAATACTGTAGAACATATTTTTGTTCTATCGATCATAGTTTCCGCAGAGCACGCGATGACAGATTTTTTGTGACTAATTTTTTCATACCTTGGGTTACATTAATGTATTTTTATTACGGAACCCTATTGTTTTTGAGAAAGAATTATAGCTTTTATTGCTCAGTGAACATGCAGCTTTCTAATGGTGAAAAAATTATTGCAATAGATCCACAAGTTATTGTGTGAAAATGATACAAACATACATACAAAAAGACAAATGCTTCCTCTTTATAATATTAGTTTAGAAAGTCTACGTATTTGTATCAACTTCATCGTTGGGGGAAGGGCTAAAATCAGTTACCATAGTTAGGTCATAAGGGTAACGGACCTAAAAAGTTTAAATGCTGGTCTAAGATGTAATCGTGCTGACCTGGTAAGAGGTAAATTACCCTTTATCGTTTCCATTTTATATCAAAGGCGGAATTTGTTGTTAGAGTGGTAACAAGCCAAGACAGACGCCTCTGACCAATTCAGACGAATTAGAAAATTCAATTTCCTAAATTATAATCGAACCCAGGACCTTTGTCTGTAAAGCATGTACTCGCACCATAAAAATTAGAAACACCATTTATAACGCAGGTAAATTTTAACTTACGCAATTCAATGGGCTTTGTTATGTTAAAAAAACTAAATCAGTAACCCAATATGCAAAACGGGCTATTGCAATGCAAATTTAGCATCGTTCTTTGTTGGTACCAATAATGCTCCAACAACACCGACGGTTGTAGTTGGGGTAAGATTTTTTGAATCCGATCAATACGGCTATTGATTCTTCGAGTGATTTATTGGCTTGCGCAAGTTTTTCGGTGTCGTGATTGAATAATATAATCCACTAACGTGTAGTTGCCAATTCTTTGGAAACATGGTGATATACATAGTATAACAAAGAATTAACAATATATCTATAAAGAAACTGTAGATAGTTTGCTTTATTGCACACCAAAATAGAAAGAATAATACTACTTGTTGTAAAAGCCTACTTTTGAATCTAATATAGTTTTTTTTTTATTATATCAATGTACGACTGATGATGATATTAAAGACGCCTTATAACCTAAAGTTACGAGGGTTCTTACGTTCCCTGTTCTAAGAAGAGCCCATAATAGACTCAGTCTGGTGTATTTATTTATTCTATATCGATTGGACCAATTATTTATCTCTCAAGCTTTCATATCTTCTAAATAGGCTTTTAAGTTATAGAACAATTTATTTTTAAAAAAGATTTAAATTAATAAGTGATATAGATAATTTCTTCTAGGAGTTGTTTATTTAGAAATCTCTTTCAAACAATCGTATAAAAATATAAACAGTATTAATATATTACTATAAAAGCTTTATATCAATCCCTAAACTAGTCCTTTTTTTGCAGAGAGATTTGATGGATTATCATTTGATGGTTAGTGGTAATACATATTAAGATGCTACTGGTTTCTACACAGCTTCACACTGGACCGCAAGCTTAGTTACTAGTTAAGGCCAAAGCCTCTCACAAGTTCAAATAATTAGAAAATACAACTTAGCAAAGATGTCTAGCTAGACATTGAATCCAGAATCTCTGCTAGCATCAAAAATTGTGTTTCTAAAGAATAACACTTTACTGCATGGAGACGGTGCGAAAGACCGCGCGAATTTAATAACGAGCGATACAAAACTTGTAACAATTCAATCGAACCCTTCGAGGAGCTAACGAATTTATACAAAAACGTATGCAAATATAAATCATGTAGTCACGAAATCACAATGCCGCATAGAAATGCTCTCAGGTGCTCAGATGAACGTCTGTCACAATGGCAGTTATAAAAAATAGATTCCCATTATTGTTGCCAGCACGGGGGTATGCGACTAGTCTATTTAATATGCGTGTGAATATTTCTTATTACATTACATTGATTGCGTGTTTTTGTCATCGATAATTTTCAGTTTCTTACTTTTCTCTCGTCATATCATTTAATAATTTGCGATGGAAAAAAATAAATGATCGTGTATTCTTTAACTATGTTGTTCTGGATTATTTCTATATTTTGCTGTTTTTGATCACAAATACAAAGTTGAGACGCAAATTTTCCTTAGAAATAAGAAAAGAAAATAACAAAATGAAATACCTAATACAAAACTTATACTCGTACAGTATGTTATTATGGTTTGTGTATTGTAAATAAATGAGAGTTAGTGTGTACAATCTCGTGTAAGTGGGATATATATAATTGTATGTAAAAGCAAGATTTAAATTAAAATAAGTTTTTCAACTAGGTCTAATATTCTCTTTTGAATGGTCATAAGTTTGCCCTTTAATAACGAATCTACCTGTACACAAAATCGGCTTAAAATCACAGATATAAAAAAGAAATTTCGGTGTAAAAATTATTACAAAATCCGATGTGGTGTAAAATAAACCTACATATATCTATTAACGTAAATGTTATTATTTGTTTATGACCTGAATATTTATTTGTTAGACACAATCATCTAATGATTTTATCTAAGAAATAAATATTCTGTCTTTTTTTTATTGGTGACAGATTAGCGCTTGACTGTGACCTCACCTGATGGTAAGTGATGATACAATCTAAAATTGAAGCGCGCTAATGTGGTAAGTATACCTCTTATGGTTTCTATACAGCATGGTACCGGAAGACCAATCTCTTTGTTTGGCGTATTTACGTCTTTGCTGGAAGCCTTCTAACAGTCCAGACAAATTAGAAATACACTTTTCTAAATTCGAACCGGGGACCTCTGTTAGCACTCGCACAAATGTGCCAGCAAGGCCGTCAAAAGGGTCAGACTGACTAAAACATCCTTAAACTAGGAAAACCCGTATTTTAGGGGCCAGTGTCTTCCCAAAAACATTATATGTCGACACTTTTAAATTTTATCAAATTTAACTTTAACATATTACCATTGTATTGTATTTTAATTTAGCAAATAAATTACATGATTTTAATGACTATACAACACTTGTTGAACAATGTACACTCGTTTTGGTTTCAAATAAACCCCGTCCTTAAAATTTCTTAACGTATGTAACTCAAGTCGATCCCAAAATATTCTCGCAATCTAACCAAGCGCCATAACACTCATAACCGATTAATAATAGATAATACTAAAAAAAAAACGGTGCAAACACAACTTACATCACACAAAACGGATTCACTTTCTACGCAGGTGCTTAAACGACCCCGAAGACTTCCTGCCCTAAATGAAAGGGTTAACTGACAATTGTCGATAACAAAAAATATGTTCACATCCCTTTGTTAAAATCTCAGGTGGCGTCGATCTGTTGAATGGTTTTTTTTTATATTTTTTTCTTGAATTAGTGCGGGCTTGGGTGAAAGTGTTTTTCGGTATCATACTAACATTGATATGAACACTATTAATACAATTTTTACAAACACACGTTAAGTAGAACGACATTTTTTGCATCGACTACACAATTTTAAAACATGAAATAAAAACAAACTGTAATGCCATAGTTTAGAGTAAAGAAAGTTCAGAAATCATTTGTAGAGAGGCATTTTTTTATTAGATAACGCAATCAGTTTTAAATAAAAAATATGTCAAAAACATATTTTTATAAAAGGCATAAGCGATAAAAATGTTAGAACTCGATTCCAATTTCACACAGAAGCAAAATATTACACACTAGTTTATTCAAAACTTTGTTATTATAACCTTTTGGATAACAAATAAAATTGGATCCTTGGAAACATGTTAATAAAATGCCTCAAAGGAACAGAAGAGAAAAAGCATCCTATAAATAGGATTATTTAAAACATATAATAAAAAATAGTATTTTTGTTCTGCCTTTTTTGTGGTGTCCAATGAATACATCTATTTATTATTTCTTGTAACATACAAAACTATATTTAAAAGAGTAACGCTGAGTGTCTTGCTTCTTCTCAGAGGAATTAACTTTTCGAACAGGTGTTACTAACAGAGTGACTACTGATGATTCAGAAGTGATTTTTGAGCCTAATTGAATAAAGAATATTTTGATTGAATGAAACGATACGCGAATCAGCTTAGCAGGACTTCTATGATATTCAAAAGCAAAGATATTAAACTTTATCGAAGAACGTCTTTAATAGTATCATTGGGGGGAAGACCAAGGCGAACGTTCCTGGACCAAATCCAGGACATTTTAAATAAGGGTCAGGTCAAGAGTACTCTAAACAGACGAACTTGTATGAAAGGTTTAATGAGAATGAAAGAAGCGAAGGAGATATGCAAGGATCGTGGCAAGTGGAAGGATGTTGTCTCTGCCTACCCCTATGGGAATGAGGCGTGATGTTATGTATGTATGTATGTATCTTCATGCATAAATATAATCCTTAATTGTAGTAATATAGCAGTCAAAGGTTGCTTGTTACGTCCCCACAACTCTTGAGCAAGCCTCCATAAAACACTTAAAGCGACGCTCGAAGTCAAGAGAATGATTTTAAACATCATTATGCTATTGAATTAAACAATTCTAACAGTAATTTGAACAGATGGCATGAAGAAAACATTACATAATCGCTTTTCTGCATATTACAACCAACTAGAAAAGAAATAAAGAAGAATAACAGGCTTTTTCAAATATTATTGAAAGCTCACATAAATGGTGTATTTTTATGTAATGCGTTTGTGAAGTAAATGCTAGATGATGTAAGATATTTAAAAGTAATTAACATCCCACTGTTAGACACAGGTCTTTTAACTCATAGCTACTTAACTTGGACCCAAAAAGTCAGCAACGCAGAAGTTTTAATACGAGTTGGTCAAAACCGCAGGCTATTGCAGAACATCAAAATCAGGAAAGTTGCCTACTTTGGTCATGTACTCAGATAGCAAAGATATGACCTCCTGCAACTCATAAAGATGGGGAAGATTGGCAGAAAACGCGGTGTTGGCCGCCGCAAGAAATCGTGGCTTCGCAACATTCGTGCGTGGACAGAAACAAGACAGTTTCTCGCAGCTGATGTCCAACCTTCAGTAATTGGAGAGGAACGAGAAGAAGAAGAAGAAGAAGAACTCATAGGAGAGAGCCCAGAGCATATACTCAAAAATTGCTCCCAGCTAAATGTAGGTTACTTCAGGATTTTGTCATTAAGCAAAGTGATAGACTAGAATGAACAATAAAGCACGTCAGCTTCTATATAAAAAGAGAATTAGAGTGCAGCTTGTTCAGGACTCGAATCCCTGATTTCTCTGAAGTTAATTTCACCTGTTTCACTACTTCTCTACTTTTACTTGTCGGGAACGAGTCCGAGACCTCTACTATATTACCATGCTTCGACTAGGCGTTCATATTCTACTATCATGAAGAAATTCAATTCAATTCAATCATTTTGTTTTTCAATTTCTACTGTAAGTTCACACTCCATCTAACTCAAGTTAAAAAACAATTAAAGGATGACGCTTGATTATACAGGCTTTTTCAAAGACTACGAGCTCACGCAAGTGGTTTTGTTTAATATAATGAGTTTGATAAGTGTATACTAGAAGGCATAACAATTGACTAGGTAAACAGTAAATAGCAGCGTATTAATGTCGCACTTCTGGACAGAGGCCTCCTCCCTCATAGGAGAAAGAGAGTTTTTAGAGTAAACACTCTAGAAGATCTCAATGCAATGCTCGATGACCTCAGCATAGCTTCTCAATAGGTGGGCCTAAAAATGAACATGGATAAGAAAAAAGTTATGCCCAATATCACCCAGTCATCGTTGAGAACTCGACACTTGAAATTGTTGACGAGTACACATGCCTCGGACACATTGTCAAGCTAGTTAGGTCCAATTTCGAGGAAGAGGTCAGCCGCCGAATCCAACTCGGTTGGGCAGCGTTCGGGAAACTCCGGAAGATGTTTTCGTCCAATATCTCTCAGTGCCTGAAGACCAAAGTCTTCGAACAGTGCGTGTTGCCACTGCTTACCCTCGGATTGGAAACGTGGTCGCTGACTATGGGCATCATGCGGAAGCTAAGAGTGGCATAGTCCGAAAGACCTATGTGCTGGAGCCGACATTGGGGGCCGAATGTGCTGGAGTGGCGACCCCGCACCGGACGGCATAGTGTAGGCAGACCCCCCACAAGGTGGACCGGTGATATAAAGAGGGTCGCCGGTAGCCGCTGGTGCCAAGGGGCGCAAGATCGGGCCTTGTGGACATCATTACCTGAGACCTATGTCCAGCATTGGACGTCCATCGGTTGAAGCGACGACGACGACCAAACCCTAGGAGTAGACACAGACCACGTCCTTCCACTTGACACGATCCTTGCATATCTCCTTCGCTTCTTTCATTCTCATTAAACCTTTCATACAAGTTCGTCGGTTTAGAGTACTTATGAGCTGGCCCTTCTTTAAAATGTCCTGGATTTTGTCCAGGTACGTTCGCCTTGGTCTTCCCCTTCCAATTTTCGCACTCACTATTATATTTGTTAATAGTTTCCATTTTCTAAAGCATATATTACGAGAACCAGCAATTTACAGGTGTTACAAACAACCTAATGTCTTTTATTAATACGCACGTTTAATATAACCGCGGAGCTAATTTACCTAGTTAGAAACGCTCACTTAAAGCAATCAGTTAGTCCTTAGAAACTTCTAGAAAGTTTTATTAATGCTTAACCTTATTCAGAGAAATAGCCTTTTCGTTTCCGCGATAAGTTTCTTCTAATTAATCATAATGTGGTAATAATTAAGAGAAGTAATATTTATAAAATATTAAAGTCTATTACTACTCAATTGTTTTTTATGTAAGCTTTCAATTAGATAGCTAATGAAGTAATATAAAAAAAACCGTAATAACATCAAGTGTTTTTACTTTAATCTAAACTAATATTATAAAGAGAAAACATTTGTGTTTTTGTAACGTGTTTGTAACGTTTTCACACAAAAACTACTGGACCCCATTCAAAAATGTTTACATCATTAGAAAGCTGCATTTTCACTGAGTGATATAAGCTATATTACTGTTTCAAAAAAAATAGGGATCCCTAATAAAAATGCATTAATGTAAGCCGAGGTATGAAAAAATTGGTCACAAATCTGTCATCGCGTGCGCTGGAAAAACTATTGATGACAGAACAAAAAAGTGTTCTACAATATTACAAAACGTATTAATATCTACAAATAACTTCTTATTATATTTTGAAAGTTAATAAAGGTGCCGACAATAAATTACCAATCATTTGGAAGACTGATTCCATCGGGAAATTCGTATTTGTCATTAAAATATTCCACAACTATATAATACATTTTAAGTGTAAGTGTACTCTAAATTGTTTGAGTTTAACATAATATAACACATACTCAACCTGGTAAAAACGTATACTCAGCGTGGCAAATGATTAAGAGACTTTTTTGAGACATAAAATGGCGTCATTATTTTATTTTTATGTACCTCGCTTTTCTTATACGTTCCACTAGTATTATATATCCTAAGTTAGATTCCCGGCCTGCCAAATTAAAGAATTTCTAATTATCCAAAGTTTGGAGTAATGTGGGCTTCGTCGTCGTCGTCTCAACCGATGGACGTCCACTGCTGGACAAAGATCTCTCTTAATGAATTCCAATGGGCCCGATCTTGCGCGCCGCTTTTATCCAGCGGCTGCCAGCGACCCGCCTGATGTCATCGGTCCACCTGGTGGGGTCTGCCAACGCTGCGTTTTTCGGTGCGAGGCCGTCACTCTAGCACCTTGAAGCCCCAACGTCCATCGGTTCTGCGAACTATATGCCCTGCCCATTAACTTTGCAATTCAGTACTCATTTCTGATTTGATCAAGTAGGGAAACCCCGAGCATAGCCCTCTCCATTGCACGCTGAGTGACTCTGAGTCTTCTTACGAGCCCCATAGTTCCGGTCGTGGCCAATCGGGAACAAACGTACGTCCTGCCAGCCGCTGTGCTACCACTTTTTAAATCTCTAATATCTTCTAAGATATCCAGTTTAATGAAATGTTGTGAATTGCACTTTTATCTAAATGAAATATACAACGTATGTAATGTATTTAATTGGAAAAGGAAATACACTGTGCTGTATAAAATAGCTCGGTAAATAACACATATCTTTTTGGTAATATGTAAAAGATAAAAATGATTTCTGTAAGTTATACTTTAGAGAAAAATATATATAATTCGCTACTTTTTTAAAATCCCTTAAAGGTATATAATTCCGTAGAACATGAATTTAATCTATCTCATAAGGTTTGGCTCGACTTATGCGCATAAAAATATGTTTCTTACGTTTTTCGCTTTGATTGTACTATAACAATTATATATTGTATTCATGTCAAATACATTACGCAGCAGTTAAAAACTTGAATAAGTAGTGATCGATGAACTAAATAAGAGGCCGTTTAATGAACATGCATCGTAAGAATTCATAAATATTCAACCGCAGTACAGACTTCGTTAGATCTTGATATAATTAACTTGATATGGTGCAATGAGGTATCTTAAATACGCATATCTGTTGTTCATTTAGTCGGTTTGTTTTGTTTATATGTAAATATAGTTTTTGGTATCGAACACCGTGCTGACGTTGTTTTTTCGCTGGGAATGAAGTATAAACTTGCATCCGGGAGGGAGGGACTCGCTGGTTGTAGCAGGATACCCACTAAAACCCAGCGACAACTTCTACATCCTAGTGTCACGTTCCAGATGTCTACTGACGCATTGAGCTCTGGCACTCCGGATGAATCCAACTTAAAGGTTTAGAGAGAGAGAAGCCGAGCAAAATTGCCTCCCCTTCGCCAGCGAGAGGGAGTAAGCGTCTGCCATACGTAATACCTACCTATCTGGACTATAAGGTAAGGTAAGTAGCAGCCCATTAACGTCCCACTGCTGGGCACAGGCCTCCTCACTCGCATTAGAGAGGGTTTTTAGAGCATAGACCCACCACGCTGCTCCACTGCGGATTGGCAGGCATAGTACACAAGTGCACTCTCTATTCCTTCACTCTCGTAGTCCGATGTGACGGGAATCCGACACAACTGGAGAGAGATCAGGCGCAGGACCGACGGCTTAACGTGCTCTCCGAGGCACGGGGGTGGATCACACCGCCAACTTCCCAACTTCGGGCAAATATTGAGAAAATCTTAATAGAAAACTCAATATTGATTTTTGAATTGGCCCGACCCGGGACTCGAACCCAGGACCTCATGTCTGTAGTCGAACATGCTAACCACTAGACCAATGAGGCAGAGACCAATCTGGACTATATGTCCCTGGAATGTATACCCGTCTACAATTTCAAATGCTAAGTTCTCAACGATGATTGAAGTGGAGTGGAGCATGGATATTCGACATAGCTTTCGTCTTATCCTGGTTCATTTTAAAGCCCACCTGTAGAGAAACTCAGCTGAGGTCGTCGAGCATCGTATTAAGATCATCGAGAGTCTCTACAATAATGACCACGTCATTGGCTAACCGTAGATGAATGATGTACTCGCCGTTGATGTTGATGCCCAGTCCCTCTCACCCCAAAAGCTTTAATAGGTCTTCCATCGCCGCGGTTAAGAGCGTTGGATAGACGATGTGCTTCGGTCCTGTATACGGACTGACATGGAGCCACGTGTAAAGCCTCTCAATCCAGACTCAGACAAATCAAACAAATTTGAAAAATGCCATTTCCTATATCCGGCGATTTCTGCTGACGAAGTGATGATACCATTTCGCCAGCGAGCATCTTATTATTATTATTTTTATTATTTCTGATAGGTTAGTGCTTGACTGTGATATCATCTGATGGTAAGTGATGATACAAACTAAGATGGAAGCGCGGTAATCTGATAAGAGGCAATTTACTACACAGCACCGTACCGGAACACAAATCACATTGCTTGGCGGTACGTCTTTGCTGGTAGAGTGATTCAGATCCCGGGACCTCTGCTAACAAAGCGAGTACTCGTGCCACTGTGCCAGCGAGGCCTTCAAATCTTATCAGCAATACATCGCCTTTTTGTACTATTGTATGTAACTTTTACCTTTTTGCTGTTTTACAACAGTCGTCAAATGTCGGATATGACCGTGACATGAACATAAATGGCCTATAGGCCCTTTTTGAACACCTGCCCGTCATCACCCTAGACAAGGCTACGTAAAGCTACACGTTCCGTCCTAAGGGCCTCGTGTCTAAAATGTCACACGTAAACAAGTGTAACTCCGAACTGACATTTAGAACTGTTCTTTTTATATGAATTTAACAATTAACCATCTGTTGAAACGGTTTTAATGAGAGATACCTTACCCACCTTCCAATGATAAAGACTTAATTGTTTACCACGCTTGACAAAAGTTTTTTATCCGACAACATGTAAACCTTTATAGTGTTAACTGTTTATTGCATAGAGGACAGATATGGCATCGGTCGGCATGCATTGCAATGCTGTGTTATAACGTTACCTATTAAACCTTGTTCTCTCGTTGGCGGTGAGCTGTCGCTGATGAGCATAGTCGGCTATATGCTCAGCAGTGAAAGTGGTTGGCGGATGTTATCATCCTTCTGTGAAAATGTCATCTCACAGAAGGAGACATTAGAGAGGGAGAGGGAAGCTGCAGCTGAAGCGATCTCTATCCGTAGGAGGAGGTCGGGAGCCAGAAGACGCGCCTTTGCGAGTCTCCATCTATTCTGAATGGTAGTGATAGACGATGTCCGGAGTCCCAGAGTACCGGAACCACTGGTACTTCTGTTCAGGACACTGAGGGTCCCGCTATGTTTTAGTGGGTATTCTGTTATTCAGCGAGTCCCACACTCCTGGATGAAAGTAAGACTTTCAGCCAGGGTGCGTAAATGCATTTCTCTGCGAAAAAAAAGGTATCCAAAATAATAGAAACAAAAAATGCGTGCGAACAAAGTACATATATCCGAAGTGAAACTTCTTTGTCAAACTAATTTTCAAGTCTTTTTAGACTTCCAAGATTTAACGCAGGGAAATCGTAAAATATTTTAGGAATTATCATGAATTTATTTCTCATTAAAATATTAAAAGACTCGAAAATTAAAATAAATAATTTATCGAAACCCCAAATGACAAATTGTAATTTTTTTTTTATTGGTGATAGATTAGCACTTGACTATGATCTCACCTGATGGTAAGTAATGATACAGTCTAAGATGGAAGCACGCTAATCTGATAAGAGGCGATATACCTCTTATGGTTTCTTCAGAGAATCGTACCGGAACACAAATCTCTTTGTTTGGTGGTACGTCTTTGCTGGTAGGGTGGTAACTAGCCGCGGCTGAAACCTCCCACCAGCCTAGACTCAGACAAATGAGAAAATACAATTTTCTGAATTCGTCCAACCGGGGATCGAAGCCAGGACCTCTGCTAGCAAAGCGAGTACTCGCACCACTGCGGCAGCCGTCAATGCCACGTATTTTTGAATTTAAAATTTCGAAATATTTCTATTTTATATTTTATGAGAAATAGTTTTTTAAATGATTAAATGACGAGTGTCAAATTAAAATGCTACATACTATTTGTAAATATTAAATCTACCTAACCTTCAAACGAATTAGCATAGAAAACGCTTCACATCTTCGTGACGCTAATCACGCGTTTCATCCGTAAAAATTTTACTCTCATCCGCCTAAGGAAGTTTCGCTTCAAAAATATTTATATTTATGTATATATGGCATAATAAATGAATTCCTGTTATACAGGTAGATCGATTTTGATGATATTTATTGTATTTCGGTATACTCTAAATAGTTTTAGACAATCTATTGTTATATAAGTGTAATAAATGTTATAGGGTTATTGAAGCGGGTCAAATTTCATCTAGTAAACACTATTTTTGCATTTTTAACCGTATTCGTTGTCGTTGATTTTCAAAGGCTAACGTATTTTCCTATATTTTGGATACAAGGATTGGTTTAAAAAGTATAAAAATGGTGGTCTTATCGGTAAATAGGGATTTCTACTGGACAACCTTTGGATTAGAGAAATTGCTTAAAGATTGTTATGCTAATACATACATACATAGCATCACGCCTCATTCCCACAGGGGAAGGCAGAGATAACATCCTTCCACTTGCCACGATCCTTGCATATCTCCTTCGCTTCTTCTATTCTCATTAAACCTTTCATACAAGTTCGTCGGTTTAAAGTACTCTTAACTTGGCCCTTATTTAAAATGTCCTGGATTTGATCCAGGAACGTTCACTCTTGACTCATAAATCCTTTTTTTCAGTCTGTCTGTCTCCTTTCATTCATTCTCTCTATATGCCCAAACCATCTAAGCATACCTTTCTCAATTTAAGTCACTACATCTTCTTTTATACCACAACGTTCTCTTTCTTACAGACTTTGACAGAATTAAAAAAAGGCGATCGGATTTTCGCCATATTACCTCGGAATCGAAAACATGGAGTAAATATATATTTTCCCTTAAAAAACTACTAAATTCGATTCATNATTTATCGAAATTCCAAATGATGAATTGTAAATTTTTTTTTTTAGTGGTGACAGATTAGCACTTGACTGTGATCTCACCTGATGGTAAGTGATGATACAGTCTAAGATGGAAGCACGCTAATCTGATAAGAGGCGATATACCTCTTATGGCTTCTTCACAGAATCGTACCGGAACACAAATCTCTTTGTTTGGCGGTACGTCTTTGCTGGTAATGTGGTAACTAGCCGCGACGAAACCTCCCACCAGGCTAGACTCAGACAAATGAGAAAATACAATTTTCTGAATTCGTCCAACCGGGGATCGAAGCCGGGACCTCTGCTAGCAAAGCGAGTACTCGCACCACTGCGGCAGCGAGGCCGTCAATGCCACGTATTTTTGAATTAAAAATTTCGAAATATTTCTATTTTATATTTTATTAGAAATAGTTTTTTAAATGATTAAATGACGAGCGTCAAATTAAAATGCTACATACTATTTGTAAATATTAAATCTACCTAACCTTCAAACGAATTAGCATAAAAAACGCTTCACATCTTCGTGACGCTAATCACGCGTTTCATCCGTAAAAATTTTACCCTCATCCGCCTAAAGAAGTTTCGCTTCAAAAATATTTATATTTATATATATATGGCATAATAAATAAATTCCTGTTAAACAGGTAGACCGATTTTGATAATTTTTATTGTATATCGGTATACTCTAAATAGTTTTAGACAATCTATTGTTATATAAGTGTTATAAATGTTATAGGGTTATTGAAGCGGGTCAAATTTCATCTAATAAACACTATTTTTGCATTGCAGCGGATATCGGGCTGGTTGCCGACCCCTGTTTTAGGTTAACAATGAAATCCAAAAACTAACAGATTCCCGTATATTTTGGATACACCGAAATGGTTTAAAAAGTATAAAAAATGGCGGTCTTATCGCTAGGGATTTCTACTGGACAACCTTTGGATTAGAGAAATTGCTTAAATGCATACATACATAGCATCACGCCTCATTCCCATAAGGGTAGGCAGAGACAACGTCCTTGCCACGATCCTTGCATATCTCCTTCGCTTCTTCCATTCTCATTAAACCTTTCATACAAGTTCGTCGGTTTGAAGTACTCTAAACTTGGCCCTTATTTAAAATGTCCTGGATTTGATCCAGGAACGTTCACTCTTGACTCATAAATCATTTTTTTCAGTCTGTCTGTCTCCTTTCATTCATTCTCTCTATATGCCCAAACCATCTAAGCATACCTTTCTCAATTTAAGTCACTACATCTTCTTTTATACCACAACGTTCTCTTATCACACTATTTCTTACAGACTTTGACAGAATTAAAAAAAGGCGATCGGATTTTCGCCATATTACCTCGGAATCGAAAACATGGAGTAAATATATATTTTCCCTTGAAAAACTACTAAATTCGATTCATTTTCCAAAGCCGTGTGTTGCAAACAATCATAAACAAGTGTCTAATGTTGCAGAAAAACATAAACTTTAGTTTTATTTCTCAATCCGTTATACAAGAGGGATTCACTACGAACAAGTATAAAATTGTTAGTGCCATTACGAGATTGGAGTGAAATCTATTTGTTAAAAGCCTCTTATAGTGTAGCTCGAGTATAAGTTACGCTCTTGGCAAAGCCCTAGTCATCGGAGACGTGTTTATAACATCTTAGTAAAACGGATAATCATTGTAGGCGCGTTTACACCATGGGAGTATAACCTTTCTATTAAATTTATTTGAAAACAACGTCTATTTTTTTGGAATTTTCTGTTAATAATTTAATAAAAAATCGGTTAAGGCTAAGTGTGTTAAATTCGCTTTGCCAAATGCAAAAGAATTCTGTAAAAATATCCAAATAGATGATAGTTTATTAAAGAAAATTAAGTCTACAGTCTTCTTAGGAACATCTTAGACTCTGGGCTTCAGTAAGTAAGTAGCAGCCCATTAATGTCCCACTACTACGCACAGGCCTCCTCACTCCGGGGAGCGAGGGTTTTTAGAGTCTATACTCTATACCCACCACGCTGCTCTACTGCGGATTGGCAGGCATAGTACACAAGTGTGCACTCTCTATTCCTTCATTCTCATAGTCCGTTGTGACGGGAATCCGACACGACCGGAGAGAGATCTGATATTGAGAAAATCTTAATAGAAAACTCAATATTGATTTTTGAATTGGCCCGACCCGAACTCGAACCCAGGACCTCATGTCTGTAGTCGAAGATGCTAACCACTAGACCAATGAGGCAGTTTCAGTGGCAGGGCTTCAGTGGGGTGCTCATATTAAGACTCTGGCAAGCAAATTCAGTTCAGCTGCCTTTGCTGTCATAAAGCTAAGATTTTCATAGCATTACGTCTTACGGCATACTATTATGGGGTAAGGCGGACATTGAAACTATATATTATAAAAAAGAGCAAAAGATGCTATATATTAATTAGGATCTCACGTGTCCTTGAGAGAAAAATTCAAAGAAACGTCAATTTTCACAGTACCGTCGTAAAATATATTGAATAATATCTTATATGTATATACAGCAAAAAGAGCGAAATATAATTTTAAAACAAGAAATTAAAACAAACATGTAATACCATATTTTAAAGTAAAGAAGCTTCAGTAATCATCCTGTCCTAAATGTTGAAGATTATTTAAGAGAAAGATGGTTGGACTTGATTCCAGTTGTACATGAAAGCTAAACACATTATAACCAACAAAAAGTGTATTGAAAGGAGTAACCGTTGAGTTTCTTGACGGTTTCTTTCAGGGGAATAAATTTTCCGAACCAGTGATACATGTATTACTAATGGACAGTTTTTTGTCGAATTTACTGATTTATTTGATATCCACGGAAAAAGATTATCTTAAAAGACTTGGAAGTCTATATATTAATACGCGATGAAAAAACTTTGTGACCTTTTTTTTACAAAAATTGCTCAGACGGAGGAGTACGAAATTTTCCACACTTTATATAAAGAGTGCACAATGATAATATTTGTTAAAACTAATACATAAAAAATTAATTATATCGATAAAAAAAGCATTACACATACACTTAATTCGACTATATTTGAGTATATGTCAATCGCTGACATTTGTGTTAAACGCCATGAAGGTTACATTAAAAAGTTTTCATTGTCAAAAGCACCAAGGAGGTAACATTGGAAAAGTTACTACGGCGGTTAAGTTTAGTTAAAATTACTGACGTTCTACGCAACTTTGCCATATTTTGATTATAGTGTTTGATAATAGAACCTTAATAATGTTTTAATTTAAATTGTTTATGGTCGTATTGCGATCATGGACAACCATTAGTACATAATCGATTCAAATCTTCTTCTTCTCGGTTGTATTCTTCAAGTTTGAAGGTCGTGTCCGTATTTTGGTGCCTACGTCAGTTTTTCCACCACCCACCCTGTTCGGTCCTCGGCCTTCCTTATGGCCGCAGCAAATGGAAGACCTGTAAATGCCTTTACTTGGTCGGACCAGCGGCTAGGTGATCGGCCGCGTGGTCTTTTGCCCTCTACCTTACCAGTAACTATTAATTTGTCTAAGTTATTTGGGCTGGCATCGGGCAATGTGACCAAAGTAGCCAAGAATATTTTAGAAGCACGTAGTCGAGAGTCCGGTGTCAATATGGAGCTGCTCCAAGATAGACTTAATCGTCCTCTTCGCGGTCCATGGCATCAAATAAAACGTGGTAATAAAGCAGGAAACGATTTAGAAATGCTTACACCTGCCCTTTGAGCTATTCTTTGATATGATTTCTAGTGACATTTAATATTATAATGAGTAATAAACTATTTTATGGAAAGGTAGCTAGTCAAGACCGAAGCCTCTTACCAATCCAGCTCTAGAGATAGGAATATCACTTCTTAACTTGACTACGCCGGGAGACGTATCCAAAACGAACGGTAGGAGCACTCTTTCCGTCACTTCAATTAGGGTTAAATAGTAATAAAGTTAAGAGGGTTCCCTGTTCTGAGAAGAATCCACAACAAACTCAATACTTTTTGAAGTGAAAACTTATTTAACATCGGTGCGATTTGAACGACGATGAAACGAAAGAGCGACAGTAAAAAGAGAGGGGCAATTAAATTTATAAGAATTAACGTCAAGTAGTAAGTGATGATACAGTCTAAGATGGCATCACGCTTGTTCGTCTAGTTATCGTGTAGCCAATATTTTTGAAAGTTTCTCTTCTATTACGAGTGAATTACGGTAAAATACGTAAAAAATGAAATTGGAAAGTAACTAGTGTTATTTTAAATGCAACATACGAGGCTTAACATTAAGGATTGTCATCATTGTTGCATTACACTGATAAATTATTAAATCCGCCATTGTAACCCAGACAAAGTGACTTAAGCTGCTTTACTATATGTTAACAAGTGCTTTCTTATGTTAAAAGCTCTCACTTGTTGCTTTAATTTTTGTAACGTCATTGTAATATATGTTATTAAAATGCTATATACTTATACTTTTCCAAGCTCCTTCGCGTTTTGTCACCGTTGTTGTTGACTTAGTGGTCTTTTACATTGAGAAAGGATAGAAAGATAAAAACACTTTATTGCACACAAACACGTACAGGAACTGCCTCATTGGTCTAGTGGTTAGCATGTTCGACTACAAACATGAGGTCCTGGGTTCGAGTCCCGGTCGGGCCAATTAAAAAATCAATATTGAGTTTTCTATTAAGATTTTCTCAATATTTGCCCGAAGTTGGGAAGTTGGCGGTGTGATCCACCCCCGTGCCTCGGAGAGCACGTTAAGCCGTCGGTCCTGCGCCTGATCTCTCTCCGGTCGTGTCGGATTCCCGTCACATCGGACTATGAGAGTGAAGGAATAGAGAGTGCACTTGTGTACTATGCCTGCCAATCCGCAGTGGAGCAGCGTGGTGGGTCTATGCTCTAAAAACCCTCGCTCCTCGGAGTGAGGAGGCCTGTGCCCAGTAGTGGGACGTTAATGGGCTGCTACTTACTTACTTACTTACGTACAGGAAATACAAAAACTTAAAATCAACTAATAAAAATAGGAGCATTCAAAGGCATTATTGTTGTAGGCAATCTCTTCCAGACAACCTTCGTAGAAGTATCCCCCTTAAATTCATAAATTAATTTAAATTCAATGTTTCTAAGTAATCATAATAAGTAAATGAGTAAATTTTAACGGATGAAACGCGTGATTAGTGTCACATAGATGTGCAGCGTTTTTAATGCTATTTCTTTTTAAGATTTGTCGTCGTCGTCGTCGTCGTCGCTTCAACCGATGGACGTCCACTGCTGGACATAGGTCTCACGTAATGACGTCCACAAGGCCCGATCTTGCGCCGCCTGGCTCCAGCGGCTACCGGCGACCCTCTTTATGTCGTCGGTCCACCTTGTGGGGGGTCTCCCTACACTGCGCCGTCCGGTGCGGGGTCGCCACTCCAGCACCTTTGGCCCCCAACGTCCATCGGTCCTTCGGACTATGTGCCCCGCCCATTGCCACTTCAGGTTCGCGATTCGCAGGACTATGTCGGTGACTCTGGTTCTACTACGGATCACTTCATTTCTATCCACTGCGTAAGGAGCCGACCGGCTACCTAGTTCATAATTGTGCACCCCCTTCTCCCACACTGCCCCTCTCTCGTCGAGTTAGTATTTTCATTTTAATTTCATGATATCTTTTGAATGGAATAGCCGATTTCAATCATTCAAAAAGTTATCATCAGGTATTAACACAGTCTTGAATAATTAATTGTTTATTTGGATAAAAATTCATAAATGGTATGGATAACACGGTCTGATTGATCGGCATTTCTATCAATTTGTTAAATGTAAAAAAAGTAGTTATAGTGACGTAATTACAATAGTTAGACATATGGTCTCGCGAAGTTTTTTGTTGATATTGATATATTCTATAATATTGTCGAACATTTTTTTGGCCTATCATTAATACTCTTCACAGCGTATGCGATGAAAGACAATTTATGGCTAATTTTTTTAACACCTTCGGTTGGTTTTAATAGGAATTTCTAAACATTTCTATAGTAATCTAGTACTAAATATAGCCTATGTTACTAAGTGATAATGTAGCTTTCTAATGAAAAAAGAATTTTTAAAATCGGTCCAGTACTTTTTGAGTTTATTTGTTACATACAAAAATACAAATCTTTCCTCTTTCTAATATTAGTGTAGATTGGTAATAAATTTATCAACCTAAAAACCAATTTACTGTAATGAATAAATCAATATAAATTTTATAAGACGTAAAAGCTAATGTGTTCTGTAAAAATATGTCTGTATAAGAATAATTGTATATTAATTTAATATCTAATGGTTGTAGTGTTATTTATTGATTTATTATTATAAAATACAATTTATGTACACGTTCAAGTGCATTAGCATATTCACTGGCCGCGTGTAAACATACAATAACTGGAGTAATGAAGGGCACTTTACACACGATACGATGTCGTATTGTAAACTAACACTTGTCAATGTCTCGACCCGTAATATATACTATATATTGCACATTGTAAATCATCAACACACGATATTACAATAAAAATAATAATTAATGTATATTTATTCGAAAGTCTATCTAATAAATATCACGCCTTAACTGCTTAATTTATTACAGTAAATTTTGGTGTAATTTTAGATATGTAGAATAATCTTTGTTATACACAAAAGCTTACAATTAGAGGAGTGGTTACATATAAAAATAAGGATAAAGACATTTTTTTTATTTATTTCACTTTATTGCACATTTATATGGTAAATGGTGTTCTGCACGCCTTTATGAATAGCCAGATGGTGTCTCAAAGGGCTAGACTGGCTGTGCATGCTGGAGTGTTGGTGCCAACACTTATGTATGGTAGTGAAAGTTGGGTATGGCAGAAGAATCACAAAAGTAAAATAAATGCGGTAGAGATGAGAGCGTTGAGAAGCGTGAGTCGATTAAAGCAGAGTGACAGAATAAGAAATAGTGTGATAAGAGAACGTTGTGGTATAACGTAGTGACTAAAATTGAGAAAGGTATGCTTAGATGGTTTGGGCAGGTAGAGAGAATGAATGAAAAGAGACTGACAAAAAGGATTTATGAGTCAAGAGTGAAAGCGAAAGTTAGAAGGGCGAACGTTCCTGGATCAAATCCAGGACATTTTATAAACGGCCAGGTCAAGAGTACTTTAAACCGACGAACTTGTATGAAAGGTTTAATGAGAATGAAAGAAGCGAATGAGATATGCAAGGATCGTGGCAAGTGGAAGGATGTTGTCTCTGCCTACCCCTATGGGAATGAGGCGTGATGCTATGGATGTATGTTTGTTATTGCACAAATAAAAACACATTTACAAAAATTAAAAAGAAAACAAACAATATTTGGCAATTAGTGTGCAAAGGCGGTCTTATTGCTATAAGCAATCTCTTCCAGACAACCTTTGGCGACAGGAGTTATTTAAAAACAAGAGTGGGATGGTGCAAATTAAGATATTTCTGAGTATAAAAAAATCTACAAAAAGAAAATGGGGGTTGTAAAAATAAATATATTTTAGATACAATAAACATAAATATATCTATATAATATTACATACAAATACTGAAAGTGCATAGTGAAATATAAGTAAGATTGAATGACGGAAGTCATAGGGAAGATCTAATTGACTTCGCAGTGAAGGAGTTCCAGTAATGCTTAGAGTGACAGAATTGGTAACTTACTAGATTATCGCTGGCCGAACGAAGATTAAGATGATGGTCACAATTATAATTACGAAAAGGAAAACGTTCCTATAAGTTAGAGGGAGTAAGAGGGTTATAGAGGATAGAATAGAGAAGAGTAAGAATATGTAAATTCCAATGTTGTCTAATAGAAGAGTAAAAAGAATCTATTAATTGACATCTCAAGAACGTCTTGTGTGAGTTTATTATAGAAACGTTACAGTTACACTTAAAATAGTTGTTAATTTTATGCAGCCTAATATTTATATCAAGTTTGTTTTTGTTTCTTAAGTTATATGATGTACATTCACTCTTTTTCTACAAATTTTCTAATATACATACGCAGTGAACTACTAAACATCATAACAATAAAAATAATTTCATTTCGTTTCTATTTCCACAATCGTGTCGTGTGTACGTAAGTTGGCTTAAACACCGTGAAAAAGTAACTTTGTTGGCACGCGGTGCAATACTGTGGAACAGCTTTCTTATTGATTGTCGTAATGTTATGTTCGAATGTTTACGTCTTGCAGTGGATACGTTTTACTGTCGTGTATTTGATTTTCGCTCAGCTTTACAACGGAGCTATAAAATACAAATTGTCCTTTGCATTTAACTACAGAGTTATCATTTATGTTATGTCGCTTTCAATTTATTTTATTCAAGCGTACACGCAGCTTTATTCTTTATGTAAGAACATGAGTGGTTTTAGGCTTACTTTTTTATCGATTGGATTTGTTTCTTATATCATATGTTGGTATATTTGGATACGCGGACAACAGCACCGTTGCAGAGTGATACACGTCCACGACATTTACAACCAGAGAGAGGCAATGATAGAACGCATTAACTCAACATTAAAAGGGGTGTCCGATTGGGGCGAAGCCAACCTGGTTGAGTTCAATGCTGCCAAAACGCAAGCGTGTTTAATCACCGCTAAAAGGAGTACGTTTCCCTTCACTCCTACTTTCCGAAATATGTCTGTTCCGATTACCGACAGTATTGATCTCCTTGGTGTAAACTTATCTTCTACACTTAACTTCCGGCAATGCATCGAATCCAAAGCTCAAACTGCAGTCAAAAAGCTTGGTGTTCTTAATAAGGTCAAACATTACTTCACGCCTTTCGAATCTATACAAAGCTCAAGTTCGATCATGCGTGGAGTACTGTAGCCACCTTTGACACGGCTCAGCCAAGTACCAGCTTGATGCTCTGGATTCGGTGGATCGCCGGGCCAGGAGACTCATAGGTGACAAAAACCTCGATGTCTGTCGGTATTCTACAGAATTTATTTCGGAGAGTGTACGCAGGAACTATACGATCTTGTTCCTCCGTCGCCTTTTTACTTAAGATCATCAAGGCACAGAATCGATTGGCATCGGTACATAGTGGCCATCCCACGATTCCGTACCAAGCGTTTTCCCAATCGTTTCTGAAGCGCACCGCAAAGGAGTGGAATGCTTTACCAGCTTCCGTATTTCCTGACTCCTACAATCCGGGTACTTTTAAATGCAGAGTGAATAGGCATCTCCTTGGCAAGCGCGGTCCACCCTAGGCTGCATCAACACTTAACATCAGGTTTGATTGCAGCCAAGCGCAGGCCTGTTACGAATAAAAAAATATATATAACTAGGCCCACAACATTGTGGGGATAATAGACAAAGTTTTGTGTAATGGTTTTGAATCCATCTTCACATTATTGCCTTTCTAATGTGTCTGGTTTGGGGCTTCTTGTATAGATGGTTTCAAATTCTATAAATAACGTAGATTGATCATATATAAATGAGTAATTAAGTAATAATTACGCTATCTGAGTCACTGGAAGTGCACCTTTGTCTCTATGTATAACTTGTAAGTGTAATTAATATATTTAGTTTAGTTCCATTTTTTTTATCGCTGGGAAATGCTTTTACGCACCCCTGAAGAATAAAAATTCTTCCAACCGGGAGTGTGGGACTCGCCGAAACCTGAATAACCACTAAAACCCAGCGCATCCCTCGTCAGCCTTGGATGAGATCACTAGAGGGTCAACGAAATAAAGCCTGACTTAAAATTGTGATCGGGAGATGGTAATTTAAGAGATAGAAAGAGAGTTATGTTTTATTTCAGTCGTGTGGTCTAAAGCACTTTCGTCTATTTTTCAAGAAACTTTCCGTGTACAGAATTAATAACAGAGCTTCGAGTAAAAAACATGGATTAGTCTTTAGTGTCTCAGATCTGTCGAACATGAAAATTGTATTTTGAAATTTGGTAAATGTACTTATATTTGCTAAATTATTTTATTTCTAATTATCTCTTCTCTTGCTATTGATTTGCCATTTGCCTGTAATATCAGATTAGACTGTCTCATTGGTCTAGTGGTTAGCATGTTCGACTACAGACATGAGGTCTTGGGTTCGAGTCTCGGGTCGGGCCAATTCGAAATCGATATCGAGTTTTCTATTAAGATTTTCTCAATATTTGCCCAAAGTTGGGATGTTGGTGGTGTGATCCACCCCCGTGCCTAGGAGAGCACGTTAAGCCGTCGGTCCTGCGCTCGATCTCTCTCCGATTACATCGGAATAGAGAGTGCACTTGTTGTGTACTATGCATGCCAATCCGCAGTGGAGAAGCGTGGCGGATCTATGCTNGGAAATGCTTTTGCGCCCCCTGAAGAATAAAAATTCTTCTAACCGGGAGTGTGGGACTCGCTGAAACCTGAATAACCACTAAAACCCAGCGCATCCATGGATGAGATCACTAGAGGGTCAACGAAATAAAGCTTGACTTAAAAGTGTGATCGGGAGGTGGTAATTTAAGAGATAGAAAGAGAATTATGTTTTATTTCAGTCGTGTGGTCTAAAGCACTTTGGTCTATTTTTTCAAGAAACTTTCAGAATTAATAACAGAGCTTCGGGTAAAAAACATGGATTAGTCTTTAGTCTCTCAGATCTGTCGAATATGAAAATTTTATTTTGATATTTAGTAAATGTACTTATATTTGCAAAATAATTTCTGATTATTTTATCTCTAATTATCTCTTCTCTTGCTATTGATTTGCCATTTGCCTGTCTGTAATATCAGATTAGACTGTCTCATTGGTCTAGTGATTAGCATGTTCGACTACAGACATGAGGTCTTGGGTTCGAGTCTCGGGTCGGGCCAATTCGAAATCGATATCGAGTTTTCTATTAAGATTTTCTCAATATTTGCCCAAAGTTGGGATGTTGGTGGTGTGATCCACCCCCGTGCCTAGGAGAGCACTCTAAGCCGTCGGTCCTGCGCTCGATCTCTCTCCGATTACATCGGAATAGAGAGTGCACTTGTTGTGTACTATGCATGCCAATCCGCAGTGGAGAAGCGTGGCGGATCTATGCTCTAAAAACCCTCGCTCCTCGGAGTGAGGAGGCCTGTGCCCAGCAGACGTTAATAGGCTGCTACTTACTTACTTTTTAATTTTTTTTAATATCAGATATCCCATGCATTTTATTAAATTTAAATACCAAAAACAGATTCAGTAATTGTTTTTTCCATACTAAGTAAGTTTGTTATATTAAAGAGTATTATTTTCCAATTTGCTTTTTTATGTTAGTGAAAAATTAAAATTTTCATGTCGTCGTTTTAAACTTATTAAAAGACGGCTCTTGTTCTTGGCTTAATTAATCTAATAAAGTTTTAAAAATCAAATGCTTTTCGTTAGTCTCGCTAAATCTCGAGAACTACTGGACTAATTTGGGTAATTTTGATTGTGAATTATTTGTCTATTTGAATATAGTGTGATACGTACGTACGTACGCTCAACCCGACAAATGATTTCTGAACCTTCTTCACTCTAAATTATGGCATTTGTTTTGTATATCAGTGTGTATCACTGGATCCAAACTTCCCTTTAACCACATTATCCAACAAAATCCTTAATAGAATGATCTTGTGGTATATATTAAAGAAGATTCTGTTTGTCATATAGATGACCAAGTATGGTTTAATCCTTGATTCTATTGTCGAATTATTAAAAGCAAACAGTTATGTCTGAAATCAAATTCATCTAGATACACGCTTCCAAAGTCCAACAAAGGGGGATTTTAGGTATCAAACGGATATCCCGTCCAGACGATTGCAGATACCACACCAATGGCTGTTTACGGAATTCAAAACCGAATTCATATGATAAGGATAAATGGATTTTCAAAGAAGAAATTTATGTTGTTTATATTTTCACAGAGTAGCTTAACATATAGATAAGTGCACCCTACTAACATCCCCCTGCTTGGCACAGGCCTCTTTTTTCAGCTGGAACATGCTTTTATGCACACACCTTGAGCCATGGGACTCAGTGAGAGTAGTTGCCTGGTAATACCTCTTAAAACTCATCGAAACCTTCTTCATTACGTTAGACTATAGATAGTTGGGTGACAACACTGATACCTTTGAAATATTGGGAGTTATTGAGTAATATAGAGGTAACACTTAAAAATAAAACATTGTGCAATAATACGAAATGTTATGCAATACGAGGTAATTTTAACGAACGGACGAACGTGGTATAGTTGTGTTGAAAAGAAATACTGCTTAATTGTATAAATTCAAATACTAAAGTAATAATTAATGGTAGTGATGAGATAATTTAATTATACACAACTTGCACTATACTAATAATTACTTCACAATTTGAGTTGATACAATTTAGTACTAATTCATTGAAAACAACTACGTTACAAATTTGCTGGAAAGACTATCCTAACAAAATTGTTCCGCTTGTTAAAGTTACCTCATCTTGCATAATATTTCATAATTTTGCACAATCCTTTTGGTGTTTTAATGTGTTGCCACTATATTACTCAATAACTCCCAACATTTCAGTGCTGTCAGTGTTGTCACCCAAGTATCTCTAGTCTAACAATTAGTGAGATATCAAAGGATCAACTTATGCATTCCTCTGTGGTCTCCCGAATGAGTCTGACTGAGGATTCATGGAGGCGGAGAAAATGCAGCAGATCTCGCTTTCTTCGGCGGTGAAAGGGAGAATCTACTGCATTTTGCCTCTCTCATTCGCAGTTCTCCACAATTATACGAAAGAGGGTTATTACAGCATACACCCACCACGTTGTTTCACTAAAGCTTTGCAGGCTCTCCTTAACCGAGAATTACTTCCAGGATATGCAGTTTTCCCCACGATATTTTCCTTTATCGAAAAGCCCAATGATAATGGAAAGGACAATCAAGTACTAAAGATTCTTTTTATTAAAAGTGATGATGGCCCAGGGTACCCGCAGCTTCTCTGAAAGGGAATCCATTGCCTCTGAACACAAGGCCGTCTTTTAGCTAAAAACCATCTTAATATAAGAAGTACATAACTTTTTTAACGGGTACATTAGATATTCTATTAAATGTTACAACTTAAAATGCTTTTATTTGTTTCTTCATCGTGGTAAAGAATTAACGAAACCAGTTCCAAGTAAAACCAGGTCTTCCAATTATATATTAATTGTCATAAAGCAGTACCTATCCTGTCAGCGCTAATTAAAACATTCATTTATTGTGACTGACAGACAGACGTTGCATTCCAATGTATAAGTATAGACAACATTTAAATGTATAATTGATACTGAATAATACATTAATTAACTCATGACCTTGTTGCAAGAGTTATAAGGTATTTATAACAAGTATAAAAGATTCCAAGATTGATTCCAGATGCAGATAATTTAGATAATCTAGGGAACTTTAATAACAATGCTGAAGATCCTGAGTTCCATGGCAGACTCAGATTATTCAGGAAGTAATTGATTTAGAGTTAGACTTAACAATATTAAAAACCGTTGATGTTTGTCTTTAATCTATAGATTAAAGCGAAGTATATTAAAATTTATTAATAATAAATATATTATAGTAAATATTATAAATAAATATATTGTACTTGCCTATTACGTTAGAAGTTTAATATGATTATACATTACTAGCTGAACCCGCGACCTCGTCCGCGTGGAAAGTTCAGGAAAATGACAGTTCACTGCGTATACATATTAGAAAACTTGTTGTACGTACAGAAAAACATTGACTCTTTTAATAAAAAGAGTGAATGTACATCATATAACATACGAAACCAAAACAAACTTGTTATACATTCTAGTAGGCTGCATAAGATTAACAACTCATTCAAGGGTATCTGTATACGTTTCTATAATAAACTCCCACAAGACGTTCTAAAGATGTCAATTAATAAATTCAAAGTCTTTGTTAAAAGAAAGTTGATAGAAAAATCGTATTATAAGTTGCAAGATTACCTAGACGATAGAAACGCTTGGGAGTGAACGAATTGCTCTNAACACAACACCCGACTGAGTTTGTTGTGGGCTCTTCTTGGATCAGGGCGCGAAGGAACCCTCGTAACTTTAGATTTTAAGTCGTTCTGGAGTATCATCATCAGACGTACACTAGAATTCGCGTGTGGAAAAGAAAAGAAAGAAAAAAATATTAGACGATTCAAAAGTGCTGTAATATGCCTACTTGAATAAAGATATTTTGATTTGGTTTGGAATTGGTTGCATTTTAATTAATTTTTAGGGTAGAATTTCCTAAAATTTTCTTTTAATAGATTTCATTATGTCAAATAAAATTCTGACCTCTGAAAAGATATAGTTTGTAAATATGAAGTATGAATTTTGCTTAAATGTGAAAATTTTATTTTTTTAATAAACACCTATGCAACCCCCCTCGCGGCTGGAATATCGTAAAACCTGTTCTTAGCTGACCTCTACTTAGCAAAAGGAATATTCCTACCAAATTTCAAGTTTCTATGTCTTATGGTTCCAGAGATATCGTAATGAGTCAATAGATACCTGGATATCTCTTTAATATATATAGATTAAGGTTATCTTGGATTCTTAACTTAGGCTTACTATATCCTAGGTTTTGGGAGACTGTTAGTCTGTCTATGAGGATCGAGTCTCCTGGACTTTGATAAAAAAACATCAAAATATTGTTGGGTTATAGATAAATCAAATTCTTTATTCAAGTAGGCTTTCACAGAAGCTTGGAATCGTCAGTTACTGCCATTTTATTAATATTTCTAATATATGTCTGATCATGATGATGTAAAATTACGTTAAAATGTAATTTCAATTTATTTTATTTCAGTTAGAACTTTTAGAACAATTCGATTCACTACAATGCCTTGTTGTCCTCTGAGTAATTCTTCAAATTATAGTATGATTTCCAAATTGGCTTAATAATACACTTAAAGGTTTGTCATTTATCAAATAACACCTTTAGTAGTAGTAACACTTAAAGGAATAGCTAATTTCACGAAACCTACTATAATTTATAGTAGTTTTTATTTATTATATAATATAACATGTGATTTCATTTCACAGTACAAACACATTATCTGTATATGTTTATAAAAGAGAAATCCAGGTATGTATTGACTCCTTACGATATCTCTGGAACCATAAGGCGTAGAGACTTGAAATTTGGTAGGATTATTCCTTTTTCCGAGTAGAGGTCAGCTAAGAACGGATTTAACGAAATTCCACTCGCAAGGAGGGTTGCGGGGGTGTTAATTAAAAAATTAAAATTTTCACATTTACATACTACAAATTTTTAGGAAATTCCACCCTTAAAGTGCAGAGTATGCTTCTTATTTGTAAAACAAATTCACGCAGACGAAGTCGCGGGTTCAGCTATATATTATGTGTTGAAATTTACATTTCTTTCTATCGTTACCTAATTATATATACGCTTTCTGATTGATCTGACTTCAGATCAATTATAGCAATTACGAACTATTGCTATAAAATAGAAGCAAACACTTTACAAAACAAATTTAAATTACCTCCATAGTAAATAAACGTAAATACCATCGAAATTTACTACGGCAACGGCCGTCCACAGTAAATTTCCAGGACTTATACAGTAAGCTCGTACAATGTTAATTGAGGATAACAAAGATTTCCCATCCGTTCTCAACAAAGCATGCTCACTAGCAATTACATATTAAACAGTTGCAACACACGATGCCACAAATCTCCCAGTATGCTTGATTTACATATCACATGAAGGCACCTAAATGGAAGTGAACACGGCACAACACCGAGCCACATTCACTACGACAAGTGACTCGCCATAAACTTGTTTGGATTTTGTATAAATTATCGTATAAGTATTCGTGTTTAGCATTTCATTGTTTATGAATCACAAAGTGGTCTTGTTAAATGATAAATATGTAAATACATTGGAACTAGATCTATCTGTTTTTAAAAATCCTCATTCCTTAATTACTTTCGATGAATTTAAACATATAAATACAATATCCTAGTTTTGTCTTAAATATATATTATTAAGGGGGTGAAATAAGGAATGACTTGAATGTGTATATCATATTATTGAAGCATTCAAAACGAAGAGCTACAATGTTTACAAAATTAACATGTTTAGATCCGAAAGTATATAAAAATAGTTCCTTTGTCATATTACCTTCCTTCCTTTCATAAAAAATATAAATAAACTATAACATTTTTAAATCTTTGTAACAGATTTTACTATATTTTTGTCCAGATACTATATAGTAAATATTCTTCTTCTTCTTCATTAAACTTTTTATTCATATTGTTTCATTATTTTTGGTGCCAATTCATCATTATGTAATTTATATAATAAATATAAAGCTTTAGATGTATATAAGTACATAATATTATACAAATTTTAATAACTCAGCGGAAGTAACGTATCCAGTTGACTTAGTCCATAAATGTTGACTATGTTCTTAATCGTGTAATTTATTGAATATTTTCGAACGGTAAATCTAATTTATGTAAGAAATTACTTAATAGTATAGTCGTTAAGTGTATTGCGAGTATTCTAAATATATATTCATATATGTCGGAGAATAAGAGAGAAGGAGCAGCACAAAGCATAGCCGTTGATGGGTAATGTTAGTGCAATCGAACACTTTATTAATTAACTCAGATCATAATGTTTAATCACTTAATGTTCCCGATATCAATTTAAACAAACTCATTAATAATAATAGCTAGGAACGCGAATGTTTCAAAAGTCGACCGTCATCCGAGAACTACCGAGCGACGTGCGCCGGACTGCCAGTATTGACTCTGTCCCATACCGATAGACAGATGGCGGCAGCGCTTCACAGACTACCGTACTCCGACATATATAAATGACCATTTATTATAATTATCGCAGTTCTACACTCACGCCCGTTTACGCAGAGATATATATTTATATTATATATAAGGTATTTTATAAAAAAACTACTTAAATACAGAAATAACAATTAATACATTGACATGCATAAACAATTACATAAATAAATATAACGGGCGGAGGATAAACCCCGGCAGGGAGACCAAACGGCCAGGGGTTAGGGCTACGGGCTGAGAAACTGCCGGACTATCCTAGCCGAGTCCAGCAACACCGCCTTCTGCATCCTTGCTGCGAGCGAACTGCCACGGAACCCCATTCGTCTCAGATGGTGAGTGAGACTGACTGGGATCAGAACAGATATTATTATAACCCATTACCCAATTACTACAGTGGCATTCCAGGGAAAGGAAAGAAAATCTCTTTTCCATGGGATATAGTATTGTACACAAATCTAAATTTACACAACTCTTTCGTACGTCAGTATGTGACTGAATTCTTCCCAAACAGCTTAAACGATTTTGATATAAAAAGTGTGTTCAAGTGGTTTCAAGAACGAAAGAATTAGATTCCTTTCCATATTTTTACGTAATCTAGAACTACATGGGTAAATAAAATCAATAGTAAGATAATTATATGTTTTGCGGACTATGGATGAATTTTAAAACATATTTGGTTTTAACATGTAAATAAAACAGCTGATGTAAGCCATGGACGTCACCATATCAATTTTGCGTAGCTTTGCTTATCGTCTTACCCTAAAAAGTTCCACTTTAAAACTCCAAATATGTATTAATAGATATCATGCTAAAAATTATTTCAAAATACCATAAATGATACGAAATTGTGTATTGATTTACATAACACGTGAAAGTACAAGGCATACGAATGTATCTAAACACGGCACGGAGCTGCGTTTACAAATTATTCATTATAATATATTCCACTTTTTAGGTGTTACTGGAACTCTCATGTTTAATAAAGTGTTTTATTTAAACTAGCCCCCTCCCCTTTGTCACCTCTGACTACATTGCAAACAGAATGGTCTACAGTTTGTTCGCGTCAAGAAAGCAGTGAGTTATCAGTGATCATTACTGTCACTCTGAACTTGACCTTGTAGCTTGAAAAGATTTGATTTGTTAAGGGGCGGGGCAATACGGGCCAACAATTATAACTCACTGTATACTTAACGCAAACAATCTGTAGTTAAATTTCAAGCCAATTAAATAACCTTCTTAACGCAATCGGTTTGAGGTACATTGGTTGTAAGTATAAAACAGTTATAGATAGAAACAGTTACTGGCTTTATATATATATATATATATATATAGATAACTTAGTTTTATTACTATAATATGATATTACTTTCAACCAGTTGGCATTTGCAGTGAAGGAGTTTAAGTATTGTAAGTTAGTCGAAAATGCTGATTGTTCAATTTTGGTTGACATATCACACTTGACTCTGATCTCACCTGATGCATAGGGACACAGTCTGAGATAAGTGTACTAACTTTGAAAGAGTACCTCTTAATAACTTCTAAGGAGTATTGCACCGGAAAGCGACTTTTTTATGGTGTATTTGCTGGTATTGGGTAATTAGCCATATCCGTACTCTTACACCCCTTGTCCGAAATGAATCCTGAAGTTCTTTTATGCAGCCTTATACTCGGGAGGCCATTGTGCCTTTTTGCAAGCGTTTTATCACCACAAACCTCTGGGTTTTCTGTTTTTCACTCAAACTGACCAATACTGTTACAAGTAAAGTATATATTACAATGACAGAGACTGTTAGATTTCAATCCATCTATTGTATATAAAGTAAGGTAAGTAGCCTATCAATATCCCATAGCTGGGCTTAGTTCTCCTCCCTCATAGGAGAGGGTTTCATTTAAAAAAATGGCAAAGGACTACTATCAATTTCAAATGTGCAATTTCACTGTTAAGTGGGAATTGGTCTTTTATTACTAACTAGCGGCCCGCCCGGCTTCGCACGGGTAGTCATATATAGCTACAGATATTTAAGTTATAAGCATGATAATTAAAACGGCCATGAATTGACAAATATTATGGAAAGGTGTGGTTCCTAATACTAAAACTAAGTAACTTTGAAAAGAACTTAAGTGAAACATAAAAATGTGTTAAAAAAACTCGAAATATTCAATGTCGTCTGCGTCCAGTGCGTAAGGTAACCTAGTTTATAATGGTGCATCCCCTTCTCCCGCACTGCCCCTCTCTCGTCGAGTTAGTTACTCGATGCGCTGGGTGGCGACCGCCGCCGGCATGTATTTTTATTTTAATTTCATGATATCTTTTGAATGGAATATCCGATTTCAATAATTCAAAAAGTAATCATCAGGTATTGAGACAGTCTTGAATTTTAAATTATTTATTTGGATAAAAATGTATAAATGCTATGGATAACACAGAATGATTTTGATCGGCATTTCTATCAATTTGTTAAATGTAAAAAAGTAGTTATAGTGACGTAACTACAATAGTTAGATATGGTCTTGCAAAGTTTTATGTAGATATTGATATATTCTATAATATTGACGAACATTTTTTTGTCCTATCATTAATACTCTTCACAGCTTATGCGATGAAAGTCATTTTATGGCTAATTGTTTTTAACACCTTCGGTTGATTTTAATAGGAATATCTAAAGATTTCTATATTAATCTAGTACTAAATATAGCCTATGTTACTTAGTGATATTGTAGCTTTCTAATGAAAAAAGAATTATTAAAATCGGTACAGTACTTTTTGAGTTTATTCGTTACATACAAAAATATAAATCTTTCCTCTTTATAATATAAGTGTAGATACTTGTTACTTGTACAAGTTCAATGGTAATGTAAGGTATCCCCCACACAATCTGAATGCTCGGCCGTTAACGTTTAACCGCGGACTTCCGTGCAGAGCCTTCATAAAAAGCCATTACTGGTGGCGAAATATATTATGTCTTTTATGGTAAAACAGTAGCTGTGCGTACTCCAACGATTTATGGCTATGCGGTTTAGTAATGAGCAATCCTATAATGTTTAGACTTCGTAATATTTATGCCCATACAAATAAATGAAATTGTAGAGCCAGCTTTTTATTTTTTGCGTTAGTGATCTGGCTGTACTGGCAAAGTGATCAGGACATCCGTTTTGCTGGTATATGTAAAATTAATTATTAATTGTTACTACTCAACTGTCACTGTTTCTAAATTTTATTAGAAATTTGTAAAAACCTTAACTTTAGTTCAAATACGAATCCACCTGCTTCCTTTAAGATAATTTCGTTAATTTTTATACATTGTTGGAGAGCTAAGAAAACGGTTATGTTTTTAAAATAATTTCCCAAGACAAGTTTCGTAATATTCCATACCATTCCATTAAAACGGAAAGTAATCTGAAAGAAATAATAAAATCATATCGTTTTATTTTCAATTTGGACTGACAATTGTTGCTTAACACTTTCACTGCCACGGGGGTCAACATGACCGACACTAGTACTATATTTGAATCTCCCGGATCTCTTGTATAAGACAACCATTCCCAATCTCGTATAAAATAACCAATCTCAATTACCTATGTAACTTAATGTACTCTGGTAGTTGTGATCGGTCATCGTATACGAGCGATCCTAAAGACTCAAATATAATACTAGTTTCGGTCATGTTGACCCCAGTCGGCAGTGAAAGTGTTAAATATTGATACATAGGTCCAAAATCAGTCTTCAATAAATTAGAAGAAAAAATGAGATTAAAATTAATTATTTGTCTGTAATAAACTTTTGTGTAATGTATATAGGTCTTCCAACTACCGAAAATAATCACCTCTAGCACCTCCGAACGGGAACATATCTAATTACCAATATCTCTGTATATATAATGTTTTGTCGCGAAAAATCCCGACACCACTCTACTTATTTCGGAGGACCTCAAGGATCAGGCAGATATGTAGAGAGAGCGCAGAGCATTGGCAGTACGGCGTAATATGCTGGTTAGAAAGTTTTCCCGGTGTAGCAAGGAGGTTAAAATTACGTTTTTTAAAGCCTATTGCCAGACCTTCTACACTGGGAGCCTTTGGACTAATTACACCCAGAAGGTACTGGACTCATTTAGGGTACATTACAACAACGCGTTCAGAATGCTGTTCCGCCTGCCAAAATTTTGCTCGGCATCATCTATGTTTGCAGAGGCAAGGACTGATGATTTCTTTACCCTGCAAAGGAAAAGATTGATGTCCTTGATGTCGAGGTTGCGTTCCAGCACAAACTGCACTTTGAGAATGTTAGCTGGAAGGATGGATTCACCATTTTACCACCAGTTCCTCAGAGTGCAGTTTGGGCCGATCAAAAAAACGGGTAGTTCATAGGTGACCTTGTCATAATTGTTTTTAAATTTTTTAGATTTTTAAGTTTAGTATTATTAATTTATTATTATTTGTCTTTAGTTTTACTAACATAGTTATAAGTATTGTGTGTACTAACCCCATTGAGCCGTTGTTGCTAAAAAATAAAGAAATTTATTTATTTAGATTATTTCTTTGAACTTGCTGTATAGGTTCTCATTTAGGACATAAGTATAAATTTTGCTTTTAACTAAGTTACATAAGCATCATATAAATGAATATGAAATTTGTTGGGTCACACTGTGATATACGTATTCACAATAAACTAGCAATGCCACGTGGTTTCACGTAGATACCAATCTCGTGGCAATTGAAAGTCTACTAAATCGGATTATAGATTTATTTTCGTTAACATAAGTCTTATTTCTCTTTCTTCCTATTCAGATTTTACCTTACAAATAATATTTATCTAACTAGTACATTTTTAAATACGTTATATCTTTTGAATGAATAGAATAAGGATTAATACAGAGGTAGGAATATATAAAAGTAGTTATAGTGCCATAACCGCAGTAATTAGATATATGGTATTGTGGACTTTTTTGTAGATATTAATACGTTCTATAATATTGTAGAACATTTGTTTGTTCTATCATCAATAGTTTCCTTAGCGCACACGATGACAGATATTTTGTAACTAATTTCTTCACACCTTGGGTTACATTAATGTATTTTATTACGGATCCCTATTGTTTTTGAGAAAGTAATATAGCCTATGTCACACAGTGAAAATACAGCTTTCTAATGGTGAATAATTTTTTGAAATCGGACCAGTAGTTTTTGTGTGAAAACGTTACAAACATACATCAACACAAATGTTTCCTCTGTTCATATGAATGTCGTCTATTACGCATATCTATTTATCCAAATAAATATGTCCCCAACAAATGCATTATTCAAAAACTCACAAATAACGAATTCAAGAGAATAAAATTGCGAATATGTGTGCGTTACCCAAGGGCACTATATTACAGATGAGATGGAAAATAAGATTTCCTATACGTAGACATAGAGCGTGTGTACGTGTGATCTAAGCCTTTCGCATTGTATGTGCGCGTGTGATTTCTTTACGGCTGATCTGAAATTTTGCATGTGTACGTAATGTTTAGGCGCACACCTACACATTGTTTAAGGGACAGATCTATCGTATTATTTAGTTTATCATATCAACGTAAGAAAACTATTTTACTGAATAATAATAACAAAAAAATGCAATATTTGTGCTGCAGAGAAAATCGCTAAGAAACAAATTCAAGGCATTTAATATAATGACAGTTACTGCGTATACATATTAGAAAACTTGTTGTACGTACACAAAAACATTGACTCTTTTAATAAAAAGAGTGAATGTACATCATATAACTTACGAAACCAAAANTTAGACGATAGAAACGCGTGGGAGTGAACGAACTGCTTTAATTTGAATTGATAATTGGTAATGATGATGATAACAAAAAAAAAAACAAAACACCCGATTGAGTTTGTTGTGGGCTCTTCTCGGATCAGGGCGCGAAGGAACCCTCGTAACTTTAGATTTTATAGAAGTAGAATTAGAGTGTGGAAAAGAAAAGAAAAAAAAAATATTTGACGATGTAATATGCCTACTTGAATAAAGATATTTTGATTTGATTTGAAATAAAAATAATAAAAAACCTTTTATTCGATTTAGTCACACTTAACTACATACAACAATACACAATACATTAGACAAATATACTAGATACATTATAGATAAAATTTTATTATAGTTAAATGTGACACCGACCTGGGAGTACCGCTCAGCTACTAATGTTGGACTTTAGCCCAACGCTGGTTTTCAGCGGCCACCCTAAATATATCCTATTATAAATAAATATACTATATAAAGATAAAGAAATACTAATAAACAAATAAATGAGACATATATAAATAAATGAGACGGAAACGTTAGTATCAGCCTTTGCTGTTGTATAAAATAGTTACTTAAAATTTAAAGGGGATAGACGTGTAGACGTTTGTTAGAGTATTTATTTATTTAAAAAATATTACTACATCAATTGGTCTAGGTTAAATATTTTTGTATGAACAAATGTTGTTTTGAAGTTAAACTTCTTTTAGGTGTGATTAGTGTCACAAAGATTTACAGCGTTTTTATGCTAATTCGGTTGAAGGTTACATGTGGCATTGTAATTTGCCACTCGTCATTTTTCATAAAATAAAAAATAAAAAATATTTCATAAATTCTCTTTTCTAAATTTTAAATTTCAAAACAAAATTTAATTATTAACAAAAAACACGTGGCATTTTATTTACAATTCGTCATTTGACATTTCAATAAAGTATTTGTTTGATTTTCGCACCTTTTAATATTTTAATGTCAATTAAATTAATGAATTCTTCATTTCTTCTTTAAAAACATACCTGTCATATATGTCAGAACATGTTAAACATAAATGTCAGAAGTGAAACTTAAATACAGGTACAAATCTAAAACTTTAAATTTCCGAGACTTAGAGGAGGGAATAAGGAAGATATGTTGCGGATTTAATGAATTTAATTGTCATTAAAATATTAAGTAGTAAGTAGCAGCACATTAGTTAGTCCCACTGCTGGGCACAGGCCTCCTCACTCATACGAGAGACGGTTTTTAGAGCATAGACCCACCACGCTGCTCCACTGCGGATTAGCAGGCATAGTACACAAGTTTACTCTCTATTCCTTCACTCTCATATAGTCCGACGTGACGGCAATCCGACAATACCGGAGAGAGATTAGGCGCAGGACCGACGGCTTAACGTGCTCTCCGAGGCACGGGGGTGGATCACACTGCCGACTTCCCAACTTCGAGCAAATATTGAGAAAATCTTAATAGAAAACTCAATATCTATTTCGAATTGGCCCGACCCGGGACTCGAACCCAGGACCTCATGACTATAGTCGAACATGCTAACCACTAGACCAAGGAGGCATTAAAATATTAAGTGTCGAAAATTAATTTATTGAAACCTCAAATGACGAATAGTAAATTCCATATGTTATTTGTAAATATTAAAACTGAATAACCATGAAACGATTCAGCATAAAAACCGCTGCACGTCTTCGTGACTCTAATCACAGGTTTCATCCGTAAAAAATTACCCTCATGCGCCTATAGAAGTTCCACTGTAAAAAGTAAAAAGATAAGCAGCAGCTTATTATGTGATTTTTTATCTATAATTGTATTAAATAAAAAAATATTAGAAAGTAACAATGCCTTAACATATGACGTGCTTTAGTGTGCGTAAAGGTAACCCGTACAACATTAGTGTGACTTCTATTCAATCTTCTTACGTTCCATTTCGCAGGGACATTCAATTCCGTCCCTCTCCATCACGTTAGACTTCGTATATCTATCTCGCTCTATTCCTAACGGGCTTAGAACCGTGTGATATATTGTATTGAATGGATTTTTCGTTTGGAAATGGAATTTCTTTTCTGTGTCCTTACCTGACGTAGGATGTTAGATCAAACCACAATTTCCTTATTTCGTTTGTTGGGGAAAGGCGAATTCGCGTGGATTCAATAAGAAACCACGTATTTTCATATAGTATTTCACCTCAGTTCCATGTCTCTTCTAAATATAATTCTAAAGGTATAAAGCAAAATTTTAATACCTTTAATAGCAGAGATCTAAAATTACAAAGATGAAACATGTGAAAGTGATATTGAAAGGAGAGGGAATGCAGGGAATATAGTAAATGATGTTCTGCGTGCCTTTATGGATAGCCAGGTCGTGTTTCAAAGGGTCAGACTGGCTGTGCATGCAGGAGTGTTGGTACCAAAACTTATGTATAGTAGTGAAAGTTGGGTATGGCAGAAGAAGCATAAAAGTAAAATAAATGCGGTAGAGATGAAAGCGTTCAGTAGCAACGCAAGAGCAAAGTAAGAAATAGATAAGATAAGAGAAAGTTATTGTATAAAAGAAGATGTACAGTCTAAAATTGAGAAAGGTATGCTTAGATGGTTTGGGCACGTAGAGATAATGAATGAAAGAAGACTGACAAAAACGATTTATGAGTGAAAAGTGAATGTGAAAGTTGGAAGGGGAAGTCCAAGGCGAACGTTCCTGGACCAAATCCAGGACATTTTAAATAAGGGCCAGGTCAAGAGTACTCTAAACCGAAGAACTTGTATGAAAGGTTTAATGAACATGAAAGAATCGAAGGAGATATATAAGGATCGTGGCAAATGGAAGGACGTGGTCTCTGACTACCCCTATGGGAATAAGGCTGCATGCTAAGTACACTCAAGAAGTATAACTTGTAACTCGTGTACCCATACACTTTTTTCTATAAATATAATGTTATTGTAATGTAATGCACTATATTTGAAAATTTTATAAACGCGAGTATTTATATTCCAAAAATATTTTTGAAACTAAATGACTAAGATAACTTAAATATAATTATTACATAGTCAGGTCCATTATATGTGAAAGTCTTAATTGGGGTTACATTGAGAGTTCTCGTAGTAAAAACTCTTTATATAACTGCACCTGGATTCGTATCCAAACTTAAGAATCTATAGTGGAGACAGTTTTCTAGGTGCTGTGTTAAGAAATGTTTTATTGACTTTTACATATTATGCATCCTCATTATCTATAATATAATTTGTTTTATAATATTTTTAAAACTAGACAATAAAAAGGGAACAATTTGTACACCGGAAACGGTAAAATATGATAGACACTTATATTGTAACACCTAAAATTGACCAAATTTGACAAATAAATAAATATTATTATTATACATTGCAATTTATTATCGCTAAGACATATTAGTTCCTTGTTTTTATCTATTTCATTGAAATAGTGCTAATGTTTCAATAGCAAGGGTCCTTAGTTTACATAAAGGCAAATGTCTCTCTAGAAATAAAGAGCAGACAAGGAATGGTTCGTCATTTGATTGTTTTAAAATGATAGTATAAAGCTAGTTATTGGAAAATCTCTATTTGTATTTAAAGCAGATTCCTTAATAGTAATATTCGGTTTAAAGACATTTATTTCTCAAGAAATACATAAACTTTACTTATGGTGAGAATTATACAGTTTTAAATTTAGTTTGACATTTTACAAGTTAGCGTCGAATATTAAATTTAAAGAAAAAAATTTCATAGTAGCTCACTAATTTGTAGGTTAAGTAATACTATTCTTAGATTCTTCATTACTTTATTACATACTTTGAATGACTTAAAACACAATACTATGCTACATTTCTTATACCAAACGCCCCACTCAAAAAATAATAACTCCACCAATCACAGTCGTCGTGAAAACGACGACTAAACATAAGTGTTTATTAAACTTGACAATTTCTGGAACTGTGCCAAAGCGGATGTAGTGATGTAAACGTTTCACTGATACAATTACAAGGACCTCAGCATAATAAACAAATATAGTAATTTAATAGCAATCCACAAATAAAATAATAATGATCGCTAACAAAAATGAGAAAGTAATCACATTATACAATACTAAAGGTAGTTAGACAAAAAAAAGTTGGAAAACATTATGCTGTGTGGTATAAGAACTAATGTTTCATAAATGATTACCATTACTTATAATATATTCATTATAACTATTGATAAATCACAATGTTATTTGAAGGGAAACACTTTGATTGGTGGTTAGCAAGTAGGTACTGTTGAGTTATAAAATAGATGTAAAGTAGAATTCTATTTAAAGTTCTCAGTAGAAGAAAGAGTATTTTATATTTTAATTTTGGTTTGTCGTCGTCGCTTCAACCGATGGACGTCCACTGCTGGATATAGGTCTCACGTAATGACGTCCACAAGACCCAATCTTGTGCCTCCTGGCTCCAGCGGCTACCGGCGACCCTCTTTATATCATCGGTCCACCTTGTGGGGGGCCTGCCTACACAGCACCGTCCGGTGCGGGGTCGCCACTCCAGCACCTTCGGCCCCCAATGTCGGCTCCAGCACATCCGTCCTTCGGACTATGTACCCCGCCCATTGCCATTTCAGGTTCGCGATTCCTGGACTATGTCGGTGATTCTGAATATTCATTTCTAATTCGATCGGAGAAACTCCGAGCATAACCCTCTCCATCGCACGCTGAGTGACTCTGAGCTTCCGCATGAGGCCCATAGTCAGCGACCACGTCTCAGAACCGTAGGTCATCACTGGCAACACTCACTGTTCGAAGACTTTGGTCTTTAGGAAATTTTGATTATTGGCTTTTTATCGTAATATTCCATGTACATTAGAAAAAGTCATTTAAATGATTAGGAGTTTACCATTTTACCGTTTATGCTCATTATAACGTCAAGCCCTACTGATGAAGTCATTTTGACGATTTTGTAATTTTGATGCTTATATCAAAACATCATCATCCAGCTAATGAAATATACTGAAAAGCTTTACAGTTTACAAAGACATATTTATTTTATTGAAGTAATTGTCATTAAAATACCTAAAGTGTCGAAAATTGATACGAATAATTTATTGAAATCTCAAATGATGAATTGTAAATTAAAACGCCACGTGTTATTTGTAAATATTAAAACTACCTAACTTTCAAACGAATAAACGTTTCATCCGTATAAAAATTTTACCCTCATGCGCCTAAAGAAGTTTCACTTCAAGAATAAGGTTTATTACTTAAGTTTCTGAAATATTTTCGCCGTCTTGATTATAAATACTTGATTCTATAATCGAAGCAGGTATTGATATGTAAAGGCTATTAAGATGTTAATGTTACCAAATTAAGATTGCTTTTCGAACCATAAACCTCTGATATGTTATAAAGTGATACTTCCTCTGTCGAGCCAACGTGACTTTTAACTTCTATCAATGACTGACTACAACCATGACCACTCTATCACACAGTATATCGCTGACGTCAATGAAAACTTTTAAACTTCATTTAAATTAAAATATGTGTTTGCTATGTCAAAATATTAGTATTTTACTAAGTACACCGTCCAAGATCATTAACATACATACAAACTGTACCATGATAACATTACGAGTATATCGAACCTTAACATTAATACAGACAAAATAAAAGTAACTAAAATGCGCTATCAGAAGCAAATGGATGGGTGCCCATAAGGCTGGCAGCGTTACCTCTTTGGACAGCGATACTTATACGCTGTCCGAAGTACCACCCGGCCTTAGGGTCACGGGTGACATCAACTAAGTGAGATGAGATTTCTTTCAAAAAGCTTTTAGCCTCAGGACCCCACGGTCCCAATGTCTCCACGCCAAAAGGCACAAATATGTATTCTAAAGCAAGGCTCTCATATTTGCGCCTCTTGGCGTTTTCAGCTAATGACGCCGCCGCTCCCGCTGATTTGGAGGTAGCGTCAATGTGAAATGGTGCAAGCGTATCAACACAAGATATAATAAAATTATAATAAAATAATACATTTTTTGTCTGTTTCTTTCCGCTAAACACCGAAATAGCTGACGATGAAGGAACAACAGACTACTTTTATACTAAAGTATCTGTAGTAACGGCCTTATCCAATATATGTAAGAATAAAGCTACATCAAAATACAGTGAAGCATTTTTATTGCTGTTATATTAAATGCCAATTAGGATTAAGTTCCGGATCATTTCAATTCAATTAAAATTTTGTTGTATAATTAGAGTTATAACAATTTAGGATACTAAAATCCGTTGGTTTCTCTTTGAAAAGACAAAGAAACTTAATATAATTAGCTGTACTGACTATATTTATTTCGAGTCTATGTACAGCTTTTATAATATTTAATTTTTAGCTTTAATATATTGAATAATCCTTCCTTAGTTTAGTTATTTTTGGTTTATTTCAAAGTGGTCGATACATTTAATGTAAAGTTTATAAAAAACGCCAATGTATAAGTCTAATTGATCGTAAGTAAAGCTAATAAATAACAAAAGAAGATGGGGAATAGTATAGATATATCACCGTTTGATTCATTATCATGGCACACGATATTTCGCGTCACGTCGCAAAACGTTACGTGATCACTAAAGGTTGAACATCAAAAAAAAAATACTCAAACGAAACAACCCTTCGGGTATTCAGGAAAATTGGAGCCTCCGAAGAATGGGGTATATTTTGAATTTTTATTATGTACTATTTTCTATTCCGCTCCCAAGGTAACCCTTCCTTCTACAAAGGGGCCTCGCAGAGACATTCTATAGGTGAGGGCCCCCTGCCACCCCCTCTTGGGGAATGATGCCTCCCTGTCCCATCTCGTTCCACTGTGAAAGATTTACCAAGTAGCACGTGTAATACACATAGGTATACATCGCTTTTTTGTGACATATATAACTTTGAACTAGAAAATGTTTGCAGATTTGTTTGTGTTAGTTTTTCTTAAGTGAAAAGTCCTTATAACTTATCAATATAACAGTTCGATTCCTGACCGGAGAGTTTAGAAAATTATATGTTGAAAAATTGTCTAAATGAAGCAATGCGATGTGCTAAATTGTCCGTGTCCACTACTAGTTGATATGATGCGATAGTTCTGTATCAACTGGGGCAAAAGCATCTCTTTCCTTTTAAATCAGAATGTGTATTATCTATTTAGCTTCTCAATAACTGTGGTAACAAAATATGCGTAGAGATAACACCACACGATAGGAAAACAAAAATAAAACAGTTACAAAGTGACAGTTATGAACAAAGCATGTGTCACGTCCAAGGTCGTTAAGTTATTTTGTAGTATTTTATAACCTGTAAGTGTTTATTATTGTGTTTTTGATTATATAAATGATAGGAATAACAATGAAAACCCCTGAGGTAAGTTTTAATTTTTAAGATATGACCCTATAAATACAAGACGGACTTTTTTCACTATCTCATAGTTTAGCGCAACATGACGCTACCCCAGAGTCTTAATTTGATAAACAAAAGATAAAATTGTGTAGTTTAACTGTTAGTAAACGTAAAAACCATAACATTTGGTAGTCTTTCATGAACATTTAAGTACCAAGAGCCAGTTTAGCGTTATTCGACCCGCGGGGCAATTGACGTAAGAAAACGTCCATGTATTTAACTCGGACAGATTACTCATTATTATTTCCCTTTCCTTTGGGACATGTTACTTGGAAAAAGTAAATGTTTTTTTCGGACAAGCGAAGAGCTATCTGTAGAGTTCCCCAATCACCACTAATCTTTGCCGATTGCTGGACCGATTCTGTTGGAATATTTTGTATGTTTTCAAGTGGATTCGAGAATGGTTTAGATAGACAATTAAATACGAGTTTCCCTATATTTTCACGGTATAGTAAAATACGCCGGAAAAACCTAGTAAAACAGAAAAAAAGTGCACGTATGTCAGTGTGCACAAATAAAACTTCTTTGTCTTATATTATTTTGTATTTGAGTAAAGACTTAATGGACACTTGTATATACACACATACCTTTCGATAAGTTTCACTTTATTAAAGCTATCGCATGTTATGTATATTTCTAGAGGATAAAGTTCGGTTACTGTATTTATCTTTAACTAGCGTGTTAAAAAAAACTGGAAAAATTCAATGTCGTAAGGAGCCGACCGGCTACCTAGTTGTAATGGTGCACCCCCTTCTCCCGCACTGCCCCTCTCTCATCGAATTAGTTACTCGATGATATTAATTTCATGATATCTTTTGAATGGAATAGCCGATTTCAATAATTCAAAAAGTAATCATCAGGTATTGAGACAGTCTTGAATAATTAATTGTTTATTTGGATAAAAATTCATTAATGGTGTGGATAACACGGTCTGATTTTGATCGGCATTTCTATCAATTTGTTAAATGTAAGAAAATAGGTATAGTGACGTAATTACAATAGTTAGACATATGGTCTCGCGAAGTTTTTTGTAGATAATGATATATTCTATAATATTGTCGAACATTTTTTTGGCCTATCATTAATATTCTTCACAGCGTATGCGATGAAAGACATTTTATGGCAAATTTTTTACACCTTCGGTTGGTTTTAATAGGAATTTCTAAACATTTCTATAGTAATGTAGTACTAAATATAGCCTATGTTAATTAGTGATAATGTAGCTTTCTAATGAAAAAAGAATTATTAAAATCGGTCCAGTACTTTTTGAGTTTATCCGTTACGTACAAAAATAGACATCTTTCCTCTTTATAATATTAGTGTAGAAGTGTAGATAAACTTGTCTATAAAGTTACACGTACCAGGAATACGTGTAATTGCTATGTGTATTATATTTAAAAATAATATTTTATTATTATACTGTTTTAAAATCACGTATGAAAATAAAAGATGTAGCGATGTGTGTACAATAAGGACATGAGTGGTTGTCGTCGTAATAGGGTCATTTTGAACATCATTCAAAAGGATTATTTCATTTCAAAGTTGAAAACATATTCTTTGAAGTTATAACAGGAAGGTGAAATTATAAGATGTTTCTCATATCTTTCTTTTTAATATTTAAATAGGTTATTTTATTATAAAAATACATTTTCATATTATATTTTGTTTAAGTAAAGTCGATTTAGGGACGATAATTTGACGTGATAATGTCATAAGAAAATATTAATGAAAAATTTCATACTTTTGTGAATTGNTGTTGCTCTTAAAGGGGATTATTGGAAGAATTAAGAAATTAGCTTGGGGCTACCTATTATAATTTTAAACCATACAAATTAGTCCTTGAAAAGCCGATCAGGTACTCATTAATCTTTAGAATGCCATGAGTGAAATCAGCGACTTGTTGGGTGGTAAATTTGAAGGTCATCTGCATAAAGGTGGTAGGGAGAAGATATATAATTACTTTTTTTTTTTTTTTTATTGCTGACAGATTAGCGCTTGACTGTGATCTCACCTGATGGTAAGTGATGATACAGTTTAAGATCTGTTAAGAGGCGATATACCCCTTACTCGGTTTCTACACAGCATCGTACCGGAACACAAATCTCTTCGTTTGGCGGTACGTTTTTGCTGGTAGGGTGGTAACTAGCCACGGCCGAAGCCTACCACCAGACTCAGACAAATTAGAAAATACAATTTCCTAAATTCGTCCTACCGGGTATCGAACCCGCGACCTCCGCTTGCAAAGCGAATACTCGCACCACTGCGCCAGCGAGGCCGTCAAAGGTCCTTTTATATTGACACGGTCTTTTTTGGATAGGTATTTTATAGTGTTAAGACTATAAAGTTACCGATATTGCTTTCAAATTTTATACATTACTTTTTTCTTTTAAATGTTTAAAGATAGAAAACAAAAGTTTCTTATTTGTTTTATACGTATATGTTGTGTATAAAAGAAATTTGTGTAAACATAGATTGCTCTGCCCTAATAGGGACACTGCGTGTAACGACACGGTTCGCAAGGATTACCTTATGTCAAATTTTGTTAAATTTTCTTCAAAGATTTAATAAATATTGGTAAATATAAAAGTGCCATCTATCTTATTTCTTGTTTTCAGCATGCTTGACTTTATGCTTGGCATTAAAGTCAAAAACGTATCGAATAGACATAATCACAGTTTGACATTTGTATCAATGAAAATCTGTATCGGTTCAGCTGTTGCGGTGATAAAGGGACAAAAACAGACAGGTAAGGTAAAGTAAGTAGCAGCCTATTAATATCCTACAGGCCTCCTCATTCAGGGTTGTTTGAGCGTAGACCCACCATGCTGCTCCACTGCGGATATGCAGGCATAGTACACAAGTGAACTCTCTGTTCTTTAACACGCACCCACACACATATAGATCCACCCCAATAGCGGAATAACGTATAATCTTGCAGAAAAATTCACGGAAAAGACACTACAAGATACCCGATTGACTTGAAATTGGGCTATGAATGAATTTGCCTCCAGTAATTGGACATATGGAATCGCACACGTTTTCGTAGTAGGCTGGACAAGATCGGTTAAGTTGTCACTGACGTTTTCGATTTTCTAATTTTAATTTATATATATGTCGAAGGGAAGATTTCTGTGGAACGCGAGCGCCATCTATCGGCGTGGACAGAGTCAATGGTGGCAGTCCGGCGGGAGTCACTCGGCAGTTATCAAGTGGCGGTCGGCCGGAGTGGTCGACTATTGAAACTGTCGCGTTCTTAGCTATTAGTGTTAATGAGTTTGTGTACAGTGTTTGATTGCACCAACAATACCCATGAACGCCCACAGAATAAGAAATTAAATAATGGATCCAATTAATAACGATGTCGCCGGAGAACCCTACACCCCTGTGCTTTATGCTTCTCCGTTTTCTCTCCTATTCTCCGACATATATAACATATTTTCTATTCTTTTTAGTTTAAATGTCTTAGGTTAAGTTTTGTGTTCGTCCCGGGTTGCCTCTGAAAACCAGCGTTGGGTTAGTCCCCAACAATAGCTGAGCGGTATTTTCGGCATCACATTCTTATGCAACGACTATTTGTATATAGTAAATTCGTATTATTGTGTAGGTTAAATGTGCAGCAAAATGTAATTTCAGAAAAGAAACAGTTTTTTATTTTATTTATTTTATTTTAATACGTTGACACCTTGGGTTACATTAAGGCATTTTTATTAGGGTACTTATTTTTTTTTAAGAAAGTAGTGTAGCCTATGTTGCTTAGTGAAAATGCAGCTTTCTAATGGTGAAAAAAAAAATTGACATCGCTCCAGTAGTTTTTGTGTGAAAACGTTACAAACATACACACAAATGTTTCCTCTTTATAATATTAGTTTAGACTAACAAAACTATTGATACAATATGTTAGCACATTGACATAATTTTGTTAGAAAAAGTGAGGATTATATCAATTATTTCCATGGGAAATAAATGTTTAACAAGTCACAAAGCGTCGCGGCCCCCATTGCCTCATTACAGTCCTGACCTACACCACTGCTCCACATTTAAAATTAAGCCGGTTACCGGAGACAAGGACTCAAGTGAGAATAAATGAGTTTTCGCAGTTCGCTCGCGGCGTTATATTTAAGAAACGAGACGAAAGTGCCCAAAGTAATAGCTGTGATGGTTTTATGCCATGTGGATATTGGTTTTAAACTTAAAACATTTTCTTTATTATAATATATATTATATATTATATTATTTTATAATATTATATATAAAACCCTCGCTCCTTGGAGTGAGGAGGCCTGTGCCCAGCAGTGGGACGGTATTGGGCTGCTACTTACTTACTTACTTTAATGTATATTATAAAGTGCGGGCGTACAAAGTACACATGTCAGAAGTGAAACTTCTTTGGCCAACTAAATTTGCTTTATATTTAATATTTAATAAAATTTATGAATTTAAATAGTGAGAAGGTAGCTTGATTGATTTGACTCCAGACTCTTTCTCTCTCTCTCTCTCTCTCTCACACACACACACACACACACACCCACACACACACACACCCACACACACACACACACCCACGCGCAATCTCTCTGGCGCTTTATATATATAATATAATATAATAAATAAATGTAAAATCCGTAATTGGCCTTAAGTTAATATAATTAGATCATATGTTAGTTTTAGGAGGGCTGTGGATTTTGTAAAATAAATAAAAAATAAAATAAAATATTTATACAAATGTAAATCTTTAGATTTTTCGAGACTTAGGGGAAAAGGAAGATGTGTTAAGAATTTAATGAATTTAATTAGCATTTAAATATTAAACGACAAGTGGCAAATTAAAAAGCCACATGTTATATGTAAATATTAAAACTACCTGACTGAATCAACATAAAAACGCTGCTCATCTTCGTGATACTAATTACGCGTTTCATCCGTACAAATTTTACCCTCATGCGCCTAGAGAAGTTTCGCTTCAAGAAATATATAAAGACGTTCTAATAGTAAAATAATTTATATGTAAAAAACTGAATGTAAAATATGTAATGTATTCAAAAACATTGCTGTATCAAATTAAATTTCATATTCTAGGTAATGTTTTTAATTTACCCTATAACAACAAACCCAAAGTTGGGAAGTTGGCGGTGTGATCCACCCCCGTGCCTCGGAGAGCACGTTAAGTCGTCGGTCCTGCGCCTGATCTCTCTCCGGTCGTGTCGGATTCTCCCGTCATATCGGACTATGAGAGTGAAGGAATAGAGAGTGCACTTGTGTACTATGCCTGCCAATCCGCACTGGAGCAGCGTGGTGGGTCTATGCTTTAAAAACCCTCGCTCCTCGGAGTGAGGAGGCCTGTGCCCAGCAGTGGGACGTTAATGGGCTGCTACTTACTTACTTTTATTAAGTGAAGAAGCTTTCAATTGCATTTAAGCCAAAACTATTCAGGGGAGCTTTCACTTTCACTACGGAAGTTCCATCAAACTCTCGCTACATGAAGCTATCCAAATTACTTTTCATGATTTTCAGTACACCATTTCATTATTTAAATTTTAGATATTTTATCAGTTCGTAACTCAAAAAAATATGCATTCCAGTCAAGTCAAAAATTCTTTATTCAAGCAGAGTTTTAAAACACTTTTGAATGTTGGCAATGGTGTTAAAGAGCAACTTAAATGTCTAACTTTACGTGGCATTCTTCGCATCTTATACTGAGAAAAACCACAATAATCTCGGGTATCTTTTTTTATATCATAAAAATAGATTTTGTAAGCGATTTTACTTGATTTTACTCTTGAACAAATAAGTTAGTGGGAAAGCTTTCAATTGTCTCACACGAAAACTTTTTTGGGAAACTTTTCATTTTAATTGCGAAGGTTAAAACTCTTTTTAAATCTATAAACAGAAGGGTTTTGGGATCTTTTCAATATACTGATACCCATAAAGAGGATGTTAGCTACTTATAATAATGTGATGTTATATAAGAAAAATCGTGTTATAAGTTGCAAGATTACTTAAATGATAGAAACGTGTGGGAGTAAACGAACTGCTCTAATTTGAATTTAAATATGTTAAACTAATATGATATTGTAATGATGATGGTAACAAAAATACAAAATACCCGACTGAGTTTGTTGTGGGCTCTTCTCGTATCAGGGCGCGAAGGAACCCTCGTAACTTTAGATTTTAAGTCGTTCTGGAGTACCATCATGAGACGTACATTAGAGTTAAAGTGTGGAAAAGAAAAAAAAAATATCATTTGACGTTTCAAAAGTGCTGTAATATGCCTCCTTGAATAAAGATATTTTGATTTGATTTGATTTGATTAATATCAGTAAAGTTATCCATATCGATATAACAAATAAATAAAAAATCCTCGCCCAATTGGAAAAGAGAAATAATAAAAAAAGAAAGATGGAGCTAGCAATTTTCGTTTTGTATTATTTCTCCTTTCGTTACCTCGTTACAATTTTATTTATAATTAAGTTTTTTAAGATGTAACCTGTTGGTGCCTTTTTTAAATAAATAAATAGAAACATACTTAGAAAATTGCACAAAACGCTCAGTCAGTTATCCTTTTCTTATTTATAAACAGTGTTATGAAATACTACGGTTTCCGGGTAAAGATTTTAAAGTGACTCTATAAATGGCATTCACTTAAAGCTTTCGCATACAAGTTATTTAATGGGAAAGCTTCCCTTCCCAGGAAAGCTTTCACTTTCACTGCGAAAGTTCAATCACACTCTCTGAACATAAAGTCCCACAAAACACTTAGTTAGGTATCCTTTTTCGACGTGATAACGGTTCATCATTATGTTTCGCCTCAGCCGAGAGCGCGGGACAAGCGATAGAGACGCGCGATCGGCCCAATTCCATTGTTTATTGCAAAAACTATTTTCTATCATTTTAAAATTATCGTCTTTAAACCGACTCTACAGAGAACCATTTCCTTTCCATTCATAAACACTGTTCCGCGTAAAGTTTTTAAAGAGTCTCTAAATAAATAGGATTCTGTTAACGCTTTCGCATACAAATTATTTAGTGGCAAAGCTCCCTGTCCTGGGGAAGATTTCACTCTCAATGCGAAAGTTAAATCACACTCTCTGTACATAAAGCCATTTGTTCGTATATTTACTGAGAAAATCTCACCAATAGCTTATACAGGTATCCTTTTTTGTCAGTCAGGTTCCGCCTCAGTCGAGCGTCCAAGCGAGATCGCGGTACAAGCGATGGAGTCGCGCGATCGTCCTAATTCCAACATTATTTATTACAACAACTATTTCCCATGACGTAAAATAATCGTATTTACCATTTCATTCATAAACATCAAAGAACTAACTCATTGGTGATCAGCATGTTCCGGCCGCTGATATGACGTCCCAGGCCAGGCTAATTCAAAAATGGATATTCAGTTTTCTATTAACATTTTCTTAATATTTTCCTGAAGTTGGGAAGTTGGTGGAGTGATCCACCCGTGTGCTTCGGAAAGCATGTTGTGCCGTCGGTCCTGCGCCTGAACTCTCTCTCTGATCGCGTCGGATTCCCGTCATATCGGACTATGAGAGTGAAGGAATAGAGAGGGCACTTGGGTACTATGCCTGCCAACCTGCAGTAGAGCGGCGTGATGTGTCTATGCTCTAAAAACCCTCTCTACTATGAGTGAGGAGGCCCGTGCCCAGTAGTGGGATGTTAATAGGCTGTTACTTACCATAAACATATTATCTATATATATAAAGTAGATATCCAGGTATCTATTGACTCATCGCTATATCTCTGGAAGCATAAGGCGTAGAGTGATCTATCTATACTTACTTACTATCTTTACTTAGTTTTAGTTTTATAGGCTGCAGCTGAAAATCAGCGCCGTGCGTCCGGATTTTCTAACTCGGACGCATAGCAATTGCTGAGCTGCAGACCTTTTCTACATTGTTTATATATAGGTAGTAAGTTTAGTATTTTTCTTTCATTATAATTTAAGTTTGTTTGTTTATTAATGTGCAATGTGGAATAAATTTATTTTCTTTCTTTCTTTCTTCTTTCTAGAGACTCAAAATTTGGTAGGAATATTCCTTTTGCCGAGTAGAAGTCAGTTAAGAACGGATTTTGCGAAATTTTAAATTCTACCCTCAAAGGGCAGTGCTAAATTAATAAAAATGCTGCCAAAAAAATATTCCACGCAGACGAAGTCGCGAGTGCAGCTAGTATAGTATATATAAATTATAGTCTCTGGTCTATGTTTTTTAAAGTGCCTCAATAAATGGAATTCTGTTAACGCTTTCGCATACAAATTATTTAGTGGCAAAGCTTCCTGTCCCGGGGAAGTTTTCACTCTCACTGCGAAAGTTCAATCAAACTCCCGCTACATAAAGCCATCCGTACGTATAATTAGAGGTTTCATGAATGGGCGGGAACGAGGCGGATGCTGCGCGAGCAGGACGGAGTCGTCTACTGTGGACGTAATCAGTTTTACGGTAAAGCGCAAATTACGAAGGGATGGGGGCTGAATTAACATGTTAACAAGGTCGCAGTTTAAACTGCGGATGACCCAGTTTTGAACAGCTGATCGCTGATATTACACGTTATGATATTCGTCAATATAAAAATGATCATTTTTTTTCTTTTAACTGCCGGCGAGGCCAGAATACCTGCTAATGCCTAGCGACATCCTCCTCACCCTGAATTGGTGACAGAGGCTCCTTTGCGCATTCGACCTGACATTCTTAGTTGAAACCATTTGAGGATCTTCAAGAAGGAGACTAGAGGCGATAGTAAATACACCAACCGCATCTGAAGCAGAGCGGTACCTACGGCAGCTTCCCGTAGTCGCTCCATTGGTAATAGCATTCCATCCTATCTCACTGTCAAGCATTGCGCCTCCTATACTTGACAGTGAGTGATCTAGTAGGTTATTGGTCTAGTGATCTGAGGTCCTAAGTTTGAATCCCGGCTATTGAGTTTTCTGTTAACAAATACAGAGAATATTTGCCGAAGATGAGATTTTATCGGCGATCTCTCTTCGCTCGTGTCTAAATGTAAAAGAATAGTGAGTGCATTCGTGTTAACGTATACACTTATGTAATAAACAGCATTGGGTATTGTGAGTGTGTGCTATAAAAACTCTCCCTCCTACGAGTTAAGAGGTCTATGCTCAAAAGTGGAACATTATTGGGCTGTTTCTTACCGTTTTACCTTTTTTGCAATCGTCACGTTTCTCCTCAGCCGAGTTTGAAAGCGAAGTGCAGACCAAGTGATAAAGAAGCGCGATCAGCTTAATTCCATAGTTTATTGTAACAACAATTTCTCATCAATGATCTCTTATGAACGTTTATCGTAAAATCTCATCCATAAACAGACTTTACAGAATTGGCTTGGTAGACGACGAGGAGTGCTTTCCTACCTTTTGGTGCAGGTGCTAACCGGTCACGGCTGCATTGGAAATTACTTGGCTGTGAGCCGTCGGCCACTTGCCACGACTGTAGCAAGTATTATAGGTGCAATGCTGCACCTATAATACTTGCGGGCCTGGAATGCTGTTGCCACCTTCTGCGAAACTTTTCATTTCGCTAAAGGACGCACGGCAAAGAGAGAGGGCGAATGCAGCTGAAGCACAGTACCCCGGACGGAGGGGAATAGGAAACAGGAGACGGAGGTTTCTCCAACTCCTCCCCCTGTAGCGCACTTTTGAGCCGGCTTCATTCGGAGGGCCCAGAGTGGAATGCTACAACGAATCTCTGGTCCTTCCATTCTCAAGCATAATGCGAGCAATTACGCTGTGAAAAGAAATACATAGAATGCTAATAGGCAACACATTAGTCCAAAATGAAAGTAGATTTAATAATTTTAAGAACACAGTACCGTCACACATTATAGAAAATTAAATTACGAATATTAATGACCAATTGAAACAATATTTAAAATAAAACTGCCTATTATATTTACAAACGAAAAATGATGAAATAGAAATTTATCAGGATACCTATATAGTAAACAGGCAATTATTATTCTGTCAATCAACCAATTTCAATTATTAGACAGGGAAACAGAAATGGAAGAAAGTAATAGCCCATTAACGTCCCATTGCTGGATACAGGCCTCTTCTATCATAGGATAGGGTTTTTAGAGCATAGTCCATTAAATATGTATTAAGATAAAAATTTACAAATAAATATATGTCTTCTATCAAGCAAATACCTCATGAATAATCTATATTTTAAAAGAATAGACAGAACTTATAGAGAATAGTAAAAATTAATGCATCATCTACATCAGAAATATAAAGAGAACGATCTCTTGGCAGTGTTGCCAAGGGCTATTAATGATTATTTTTGCAAATACGATATGGCGAAGAATATTTTGGCAATGGGTTCTGTTGTCGTGGTTAATAATATTAATAATTTTCATGCTCATGCTAAACCTAGTCCATTTTTTATGAACGTAATGAACATTAAAGAAAATTTCGATATAGGTGTTTATAGTTACGAAGCATAACAGAGCGTGTTTTCCTAATATTTTTTAATAAAGTTGTATGAATTTTGATACAAAAAAAATTAACAAGGTAAATCAGGAATAATCCGCCCATAGTCATTTGATAAGAGTAACTTTGTAACTTTGGAAACTTTAGAATCAAGGGAACAGATTTAAACCTCTCAGTTGACGAGATCCGACTTTATTCGATCAAATGTTACATAGCTAAGCGTTTCAGTTCAATCTCATTCAAAACTTTTTCAAGTTTTCACTTCAAAAATAGACAAACATTCCTTACAAAATATCTCATTGGTTTCTTTTTTTTCAAAGTTAAACACTTTTAACATTTCCTTTTTCATTCTCTCTTAATCAATTGTCTAAAAATGCATCTAGGAAATCATGAAATATACTAATTTTCTTTACACATTAACTCATTGATTCCTTTTTTTTAATATAACTTACGCAATGACATTCATACTTCATCAGAAATCAACGTTTCTAGTAAAAAGCTAACCAACAAATTACAAATGGCAACAAAACGGAACGTTGACACGACAAAGAAAAAAATTATCGCTTGAATACAAATCATTTCATTCTTTTACCATTCCCTTTTTTATTCACTATTAATCATTTGTCTAAGGCACGAAATGTGTATAAACTTTAGACAAATCAAAATATAGCTTAGAAAAAGTAATATAGACAGATTTTCATTACAAAGTTTTTATCATTATTTTAGTTTTAAGTAAATCACGCAAAATCATAAATGTTTCAATCCTGTATTGGTCATTTCTATTCTATCGAAAATTTGTGTAATGAAATCAAGGAATAAACCAATTAACTTTATAAAGTAACTCATTTTTTAAATAACTTACGCAGTGACATTCATATTTCATCAGAAACTAACGTTTCCAGTAAAAAGCAAACCGACAAAAGAAAAATTGAACATTTCAATAACGAATTATTTCTTTCTTTAACCATTCCTTTTTTCATTCACTATTAATAATATAGACAAATTTTCCTTACAAAATATATCGTCACTTTCTTTTTTTTTAATGTTAATTACGCAAAGCTATTATATGTTAGTCATTTATATTCTATTATAAATTCATATAATTAAGTCATGAAATAAATAAATTTTCTTTATAAAGCAATTCACCGATTTCTTTTCTAATAGAACTTACGCAAAGACATTCATGCTTCATCAGAGCCCAACGTTTCTAGTAAAAAGCAGACCGACAAATTACAAATGGCAACAAAACGGAACGTTGATGCGACAAAGCAAATAACGAACGCCTTGAACATTTGAATAAGGAATCATTTCTTTCTTTTACCATTCCCTTTTTCATTCACTGTCAAGAATCTGCCTATATTGACATATTTCACAATAAAAAGTTGACACTAACGTAATAGTTTTTTGGCATATTATCCCAAGGGACGTTGAAATACTTTAGACTAATTAAGAAAAGCTTCTATAATAAATTCGTACATTTAAGTCATGAAATAAACCAATTTTCTTTATAAAGTAACTCACTGATTTCTTTTTTTAAATAGGACTTACGCAAAGACATTCATGCTTCATCAGAGCCCAACGTTTCCAGTAAAAAGCAAACCGACAAATTACAAATGGCAACAAAACGGAACGCTGACGCGACAAAGGAAAAATCGAACACCGTGAACATTTGAATAAGGAATCATTTCTTTCTTTTACCATTCCTTTTTTCATTCACTGTCAAGAATCTGCCTATGCTGACATATTTCACAATAGCGTAATATATTTTTGGCATATTATCCAAAGGGACGTTGAAATACTTTAGACTAATTAAGAAAAACTTCTATAATAAATTCGTACAACTAAGTCATGAAATAAACCAATTTTCTTTATAAAGTAACTCACTGATTTCTTTTTTTAAATAGGACTTACGCAAAGACATTCATGCTTCATCAGAGCCCAACGTTTCCAGTAAAAAGCAAACCGACAAATTACAAATGGCAACAAAACGGAACGCTGACGCGACAAAGGAAAAATCGAACACCGTGAACATTTACATAAGGAATCATTTCTTTCTTTTACCATTCCTTTTTTCATTCACTGTCAATCATTTGTCTAAGGCACGAATCGTTATTTTCTTTGTTGATGGATGGTATTTTTTTTAACCCGCCGCCTCCCGACTCGGGTGTCTCGTCTACGTAGTTCATATTTCATTATTTTTATCAGAGTGTGTGATAAAGAATGGATTTGGATGAGCGTTTTTTTATATGATATAAATTTACATACGTGTTGGGGGAAGGGTTTTTGTTGTGATTCCGACGTTAGCTGTTTGGCTTCGTGTATCTTGTATTAAACATCTAAAATATCTTAACGAACAGATATGTGTATGAAATTATAAAAGTAAAAGCTCCTGTTTATAAAGTCATTACTATATGCGTATTACTTATTAATAAATAAATAAAAAGCCTGTTTATTTCTTGCAAAATATATAAGAGGAATCTAAAAAAGTGGTTTAGGAAACTTAAAACTAATTGTTCTTAAACTCCTCCAAAGACGCCCACTGATCTCTATCTTGTGCAGTTTCTATCCAACCTTGGCCAGCTGTTTTTACTATGTCATCAGCCCATCTCGTAAACGGTCTTCCTCTGTTTCGTTTTCCAATTGAGCCTTTCCACTGTGTCACCAGCTTAGTCCATCGCTCATCTTTCAATCTTGCCACATGGCCTGCCCATTTCCATTTTAGTTTCTGGGCATGATTTAAAGCAGTCTTGTTTTCTGAATTAGTTAATACCATAAGCAAAATTTTTAATTGTTAAAAGAGTAATTTCCGACTAAAAACCTCGCTATCGGCTATAAAGAGATATCCAGGTATCTATTGACTCATCGCGATTTATCTGGAACCAAAAGGCGTAGTGACTTAAAATTTGGTGGGAATATTCCTTTTGCCGAGTAAAAGTCACCTAGGAACGGATTTTACGAAATTTCACCCTGCAAGGGGGGTTGCCGGGGTGTTCAATAAAAATGCTACCCAAACGAAGTCGCGGATTCAGCTAGTGTCATATATTTGGATTATCTTAAATAAAACTCACGATGTAGCTACCTTTAAAGGTTACATGATATATAATTTGTAGATATAAGTTTTCAATTTTAACACGTACAAATTTAAGGGAGCAGCTAATAATATAATGAACATTTTCCAAGAGCTATATTATCTTATAATATTCGTCAACGCTTCACTTTCCAACTACCCACAATCAATAAGAAAACTAGTTGTCGCACTAATTGGTAAATAAAACGCTAACATATGCAAATCAGTGTAGCAACTACTGGTAATCTTTTTGGAAATGATAACGAACGACTGATGAAAATTATACCAAATATTATAAAAGTTTTAATGTTTTTTATACAAAAAAATTGCCCAGTCTATATGACGTTGTTCTCTATAATCTTTGAGAGGGATTTTGTATGGTTTTCTAAAATAACAGTCTATTAAATCATTTCGTAATTTCATTTGTCCATTAGTCCATTATTAAGAAGTCAAAAATACATGATAATTGCAAGCTGTACATAAAGCCGAAATATTTGGAAAACCTATGCCCATGTGTGAGATGTAAATATATAGGCTTTGAGTCAATTAAAACTTTATTACTTTGTAAAAATGACTAATTAAGTGGGCACTAGTCTAATGGGTAGTCGCATCGGTGCAAAGTTCGATTTTCAGTACCTCTAACTTATTGATGAGGATGAATACGAGGTTTTCGTTATCATTACATCACAATGAGGTAAATTACATCGTACTATTCTAATGAAATCACATCAAACCTGTCGGCAACAATTAAGCTAAATTTGGTCTGTCTTTACACCCCCACGTCAGAACATGGATAAGACGAAAGTTGTGTCCAATATCCATGTTCCGCTCCACCTAGTTATCGTTGGGAACTGTGCACTCGAAATTGTTGACGAGTATACCTGGGACATATGGTCCAGCTAGGTAGGTCCAATTTCGAGAAAGAGGTCAACCGCTGAATCTAAGTCGGTTGGGCAGCATTCGGAAAGCTACAAGATCTTTTCCTCCAATATCCCTCAGTGTCAGAAGACCAAAGTCTTCGAACACGTGTTGCCAGTGATCGCCTACGGATCGGAAACGTGGTCGCTGACTATGGGCCTCATTCGAAAGCTCAAAGTCACACAGCGTGCGATGGAGAGCGCTATGCTTAGAGTTTCTTTACGCGATTAAATCAGAAATGAGGAGATCCGTAGAAGAACCAAAATCACCGACATAGTCCTAAAAATCACGAAGCTGAAGTTGCAATGTGCGGGCGTTTTAGTTCGAAGGTGGACCAACGACATAAGGAGGGTCGCCGGTATCCGCTGGAGCCAGGCGGCACAAGATCGGGCACAGTGGGCATCATTAGGTGAGACCTATGTCCAGCAGTGGAGGTCCATCGGTTGAAGTGAGTGAGAGGTAAATTACCTCTTTAGGTTAGAGTTTTATCATATCAGTTTACTTATCATTAGGTGATACTATAGTTAAGTGGTGACATATAAACAATAAAACAAATATCATCTGCCTGTCAAAGCCATGAAATTATAATGTAAGAACATCGATATGATATTCATAAAAATATTTAAATTTCGCTTCACATAGTACGCGTGCTATGTAAATAGAGCCTTAACCAAACAAAGGCTGTACCAGAATAGGTAATGCGGGTTGAGAAAACATCGAATTTCCATGCCGTTCGGGTGCCAATCTACATGACTAGCGGCCATGTATGCCAAGAAGGGTATATTGCTCGTGTCTCTTTGATTTTATCATTTATTTTATCTTCAATTTCTTATCAATATTTATTTTTGATGCGAAGTTTTTAACGGCGTTGAGAGAGAGTATATTTTTTCCATTTGACACAATTTATATCAGAAATTGTCTCAATTATTATTAAAACGAACAATTAAAATTACAAATGCGTGCGTTCAAAAGACATGTCAGAAGTGAAACTTCTTTGGCGAACTAAAAGTCTTTGTATATATTTATACAAATCTAAATCGTTAGACTTCCGATACCTTGAGGGAGGGGAAAAGGAGGATTCTAAATGAAAATTAGTGTTTATTAATAAATTTTGTTTCCGAACTTAACATTAAGAAAATATAATTTAAGAAATATTTTTATTTTATATTTTATGAAAAAACAGTAGGTATATTAAATTATTAAATGACGAATGGCAAATTGAAACGCCACATGTTATTTGTAAATATTGAAAATACCTAACCTTCAAACGAATTGGGATAAAAAACGCCGCACATCTTCGTGACGTTAATCATGCGTTTTATCCGTAAAAAAATTACCCCCTTGCGCCTAAAGAAGCTTCACTCCAAAAAACGAAGTGGAGACAACTTAAATAGTAGTTTAGGAACCACAGCCTACAAAGGCGGTCTTATTGCATAATCTCTGAACCTTTGGAAAGGAAACTCTCAGTGAAAGAACTTTTCGTTCAAGCTTGTTTATTACACTTTTTAGCCGTGAGAAGCTTTTGCACATTTCAGCTGGAGTTAACCTCCATTCAGGATTATGGGACTCGCTGGCTACATCAGAATACTCATCAAAACCCAGCGGAACCCTCTTCATCTGTACGCTGGCACCAGTTCGTTGATGCATTCAACAGTGGTACTCCGGATGAACCCGACTCAAAGACGACTATTGCCACTCCCTCTTCTCAAATTCAAATTCGAAACATCTTTATTCAAGTAGGCCGTTACAGCACTTTTTCAAATATTATTCCAAATCACTGATGTTGATATTAAAGAACGATATATAATCTAAAGTTACGAGGGTTCCTTCGCGCCCTATCCTGAGAAGAGCCCACAACAAACTCAGTCGGGTGTACGTTGTTTTTCTCACCGGCATTACAATATATATTTTAATTTAATTATATATCGATTAGAGCAATTCATTCACTCCCACGCTTATTTATTTTCTAAGTAGTCCTTTAAATTATAGAATGAATTCTCAGTTAGTTTTCAGATTCAGATTTAAATTTATTAAGTGTCCTGTTTGTAACTTCTGTGAGTTTGTTATAGAAACGTATACAGTTACCCTTCAATGAATTGTCAATTTTATGTAGTCTACTAGTATTTATAACAATTTCATTTCTGTTTCTAAGTTATATGTGGTGCATTCACTTTTTTCCATAAAGGAGCCAATATTTTTATGGACTTACAAGTTTTATATGTGTTTAAATGTTTATATACTTGCTTCATGTTTGTCGTGCACAATAAAGAATACTCTATCTATTCCATAGGCTATAGAGTGTTATATACAGCGTGCTCTGAATCAAGAGTCCTCACGCGTAGCATCACACAGCGTTCCAAGCTGAAACCGAACACCGGTACACTTACCGATCACGTTTCGTACCGTTTCAGACTCAAACCACGTTAGTGCCGGCTGCGACGGCAGATGGCGGTGGCACGTACCGCCCACGTGACCGGCGTACCCGATCACGAATCGAAGGGAAATTTTTAAACCTCTTGGTGGATTCGACGAGCTCTTTAGCAAATATAACCGGATTGTGACTTGAATAACCGCCAATTGTGGGTGTGCAGTTGAATTTACATTGTTAGCGTAGCTACTGATGTATTGAAATATGATTTTTAGGTAAAACCTGATATGAATGTCAGGGAAATCAAATGCTTAGGCTACGCCACGAGTGTAGTGATTCCATAGATTCGGTGCATCACAGAATAGCAGAGTGTTCCGCATGGGGACCTTAACGACAAGTCTTGATGTCGCTGGTTGAAGGGAACCTCTCGTTGGTGAGCATAGTTGGTGCAATGCTTGCTAACGAGACGGGCTGGAGGGCAGTCGCTTCCTTCTGCAAATCTGTTATGTCGTTGAAGGAGTCATCGGAAAAGGTGAGACAGAATGCCGTCGTATACGATTGAGATTAGGCGGCTACCAGAGTGGATTATTTATGCGCACCTCTGGTGCTCCACTCAAGGATGTTGAGGTTTCTGCTGGGCTTTAGTGGGTATTCTGGTCTTTCAGGACTCCCATACTCACTACCCGAGTGCGTATATGCATTTCCCAGCGTCACATCTTGACATCGCTGCTTGGAAGTGACCTCTTACTCCGCCACATTTAGGGCGCTATGATTGGCGATGAGTCAGGTTGGAGAGCAGTAACATCCTTCTGCGCGGCTGTCATCCTGCAGAAGGGGGTACTGAACAGGCAAAATGAACTTACGGCAGAGTCTCCTCCCTCTCGCCGGACAAGGGGGAGCGCTAGGAGCTCTGTTTCACTTCTGCTAAACTTTTAAACTCTGATTCATCCAAGGAGTCAGAGCTGAATGCGTCAGAGGCTATCTGGATCCGAACACCTGGATGTAGAGGGTTCCGCTGAGTTTTTGTGGGTATCCTGGTACAACCAGCAACTCCCACACTCCAAGATGTGAGTTTATACTTCATCCAGCATGCAAATAGCATTTCCCAGCGATAAAAAAAGACTAAAACTTTGACGGCCTTTGTTTTAGACTGCGAAATGCTTTTATGCATTGAGCGTGGGACTCACTGGCTGTGCCTGAATACTCACTGAGACCCGGCGGCACCTTCGCTAACCTGAGTTGGCGTTGTCAGTTCGCTTGCGAAATCTCTCTGACTAGCCAGGTTGTGACCGACAAAGTAGTTCAAGGGTTCAAGGTGGAAGTAAAAGGCGTTCGTTACGACGCCTCCTTCCTCCCAGACGCCGTTTTCGCGGGATCACCTGCCAAAAGCTACATTGACGGCCTCGCTGGCGCAGTGTTGCGCAATCAATTTGCTGACAGAGAACCCGGATTCGAGTCCCGGTAAGGCAAATTTAAGAACTGCATATTATCTTTTTGTCTAAATCTGAACTGGTAGATTGGGCCGCGACTAGTTTCCACCCTACCAGCAAACATACTACCATTCAAAAAAAATTGTGTTCCGATACGATGCTGTAGAAACTATAAAAGTCAAATTGTTTTTTAACGGATTAGCATCTTAGACTGGTACATCGTTTATCATCAGGTGTGATCACGCTTTCTTTGTGTTCACAAAACACTTGATGTCCCATCGTTTAGAAATAAATTAAATTTTAATCTTTCAGCAATCAGATTAAATTTAAAAGTGAAGTATTTTCTTTTTTTTTTTGTTCTAATTGTCAAACGTTTGATGTTCGCCCCACCGTTTAGCAATCAAATTTATTTAAAAAATTCTTAGACTAGCGCATATCCATCTTAGACTGTATCATCAAATACCAGATGTGATCACGCTATCTCTTACAAACTATTCAAGTTCATACCGTCGTTTTTCTTCTAAACGAATCTAAAGTCTATTAAATTGAATTCTTTCAGATTAAATTTCGACGTGAAGTGGTTTTTTTTATATTAGTCAAACGTTTGATGTTCATTCCGTCTTTACCTCCTTTTTTTTCATTTGGTTTTTGGTGGGAATTTGGGAGTCGCTTCTTTTCCTACGAATTATTTTTGTTTCCATTAATTTTTGATCATTTTTTTACTGAGATATAATAGAATATTCTGCAATAGTCATATATATAGATATCCAGGTATCTATTGACTCATCACGATATCTCTGGAACCATAAGACCTAGAGACTTGAATTTCAGTAGGAACATTCCTTTTTGCCGAGTAGAAATCAACTGAGAACGAATTTCAGGAATTTCCATTAGCAAGGGGGTTGCGAGGGTGCTAACTATTGAATCGTCACGATATTTCTGAAACCATGTGGCGTAGGGACTTGAAATTTGGTAGGAATATTCCTTTTGCCGAGTAGAGGTCAACTAAGAACAGATTTTACGAAATTCCACCCGCAAGGGGTGTTGCGGGGGTGTTAGCTATTGACTCATCACGATATCTCTGGAACCACAAGGCATAGATGCTTGAAATTTTGTAGTAAATATTCCTTTTGCCTAAATTAATGAAAATGTTACCCAAAAAACATTCCACGCAGGTGAAGTAGCTGGTTCAGCTAGTTGAATATATATGTAAGCATTGATTCCCTTATTTGTATTATGCTAATCCAAATTCAATCTACATTCAATATTCGTGACGGGGAATGTTCATAACTACCCAACACTCAAAAAATATAACACGAGAAATCATAACACGCCCGACTACGCGATACATTTCTTCATATCCTCCGCATTTCGAATGAAAAATGCGCAAAGAGTTGACTGTACCAAACGACTCTTTTCCTTGCCCCCTTCGAGGGGGGGGGGGGGAACTACAAATCCGACAGAAGGGGACAGCGCTACACGCCAGACAGAGACACCAATATAAACCCGAAAAGATGGATGGCACACACAATGTCACTGCCGCTATGCTAAAATTGTATATTTTATATCCAGTATAAAAAACGGCACAACATACGATATTAAAAAAAGCGGTCCTCATGCGAAATATTTTCAGCGGAGTAGTTATATTGTTGAAGAATTTAATCTGGGGATGACATAGGATGAGTACATACTCAAGTAAAGGATTATTGGAATGCTTTACATTTTTTTTTCTTCCCGACGAGACATCCTCTTAATTCGCTAGTCAATATTAGGTTGGGATCGGCTTTGTGGATTTATTAACTTGTATGAGCTATTACTGTATCGGTTTTAAGGTTTATTGCTTTCTCATATAAATTGTCATTGAGACTTATTGCTATTGGAAATATGATATGCGATATTACTTAGCTATTAACTTGATTAGTAACATGATTTGTACACGCGAGTGCAAGAACAGAGTATTCGTGAAAAGTATTATTCTTCTTACTTACTTCTTTATAAACTGCTATAACAACAATTAGTCATTGTACAAGAATTGAAGCAGAAATCATTTTATAATTAACACGAACAAATAATACAAATAACGTTTGTTGTGATTCGTTGTTCTTTTAAACAACGAATTTAATGAAACCCTTTAGCGCGATTTTTTTTTTCATTACGAAAACGGAAAGTGGTGCGAGTATTCGCTTTGCTAGCGTAGGTCCCGGGTTCGATCCCCGGTAGGACGAATTTAGGAAATTGTATTTTCTAATATGCCTCAGTCTGGACTGGTGAGAGGCTTCGGCCGTGGCTAGTTACCACTCTACCAGCAAAAACGTACCGCCAAACAAAGAGATTTGTGTTCCGGTACGATGCTGTGTAGAAACCGTAAGGGGTATATCGCCTCTTAACAGATTAGTACGCTTCCATCTTAGACTGTATCATCACTTACCATCAGGTGAGATCACAGTCAAGCGTTAAACTGTCAGTAATAAAAAAAATGTTATTGTTCTTACCACATTTCTTACTAAAGTTGTAACATTGTGCAATTATTATCAGGCTCTTTATTTATTGATTCGGAGGCGGTACAAAGTTTGCCGGGTTAGATAGTATAATAAGAAAATCCAGTCTTATTACTTGTATACGCTTTTATACTTAACAGCTATTTTAAATATTATAACAAAAAAATAATAAATAGAAAAAAAAACGACTGTGTTTTATACGACTGAAGTAAACTGCTCTCCGTTCGCCTCACCCTTTGTCTCCAAATCAATCGTGCGTAAAGAGGTTTTACTTCAAAAATCTATTGAACGTATTTTTTATCTTTTTTACGTCCACTGCTGGACATAGGTCTCAGGTAATGACGTCCACAAGGCCCGATCATGCGCCCCCTGGCACCAGCGGCTACCGGCAACCCACCTTGTCGGAGGTCTGCCTACACTGTGCCTTCCAGTGTGGGGTCGCCATTCCAGCACCTTCGAACCCCAACGTCCATCGGTTCGTCGAATTATGTGCCCCGCCCATTGCCACTTCAGTTTTGTGATCCTTAGGGCTATGTCGATAACTTTGGTTCTTTTACGGATCTCCTCATTTCTTATTTCATCGCGCAGAGAAACTCCAAGCATAGCCCTCTCCATGTCTCACTGTGTGACTTTGAGCTTTCGAATGAGGCCCATAGTCAGCGACCAAGTTTCCGATCCGTAGGTGATCACTGGCAACACGCACTGTTCGAAGACTTTGGCCTTCTGACACTGAGGGATATTGGAGGAAAATATCTTACGTAGCTTTTTGAACGCTGCGCAACCGAGTTGGATTCGGCTGTTGACCTCTTTCTCGAAATTGGACCTACCTAGCTGGACTATGTGTCCCAGGTATGTAAAATCGTCAACAATTTCGAGTGCAGAATTTCCAACGATAACTGGGTGGAGCGGAACATAGATATTTGACATAACTTTCGTCTGATCCATGTTCTGACGTGTGGGGTGTAAAGACAGACCAAATTTGTCTTAATTGTTGCCGACAAGTTTGATGTGATTTCATTAGCCTAGTACGAAGTAATTTACCTCATTGTGATGTAATGATAACGAAAACCTCCTATACCATATATCACCGGTCCACCTTGTGGGGGGTCTGCCTACACTACGCTGTCCGGTGCGGGGTCGCCACTCCAGCACCTTCGGCCCCCAATCTCAGCTCTACCACATTGGTCCTTCGGACTATGTGCCCCACCCATTGCCACATCAGGTTCGCGATAGTTCGTAGGATTATATCGGTGACTGTGGTTCTACTACGGATCTCTTCATTCAGATTCGATCACGTAGAGAAACTCCGAGCAAAGCCCTCTCCATCGCACGCTGAGTGACTCTGAGCTTCAGCATGAGGCCCATAGTCAGCGACCACGTCTCAGAACCGTAGGTCATCACTGGCAGCACTGTTCGAAGACATTGGTATGTGTACTCGTCAACAATTTCGAGAGCTGAGTTCTCAACTTTAATATCTTACAAACTAGCAATGATTAATTCTTACCTAACCAGCTTATCAATTAGTTTAAATGAAATATAATCTATTTTCACTATTTTACGTGAGATAAGACGTAATGTAGACTCGGCTTTCAAATAAAATAAGGTGTACCACCCTCCGGAAAATATATTAAGCTACCCATAAATCGAAGGTAAGTTTGGGTAATGTTGAAGGGATGGGATCATCATAGCCGTCACGGTATCGGGAAAGGAAATAGCTTTGCCAGCTTATCGCTGGTAGATTTTATACCCTATACTTAACATATTTTTATATGGTATAGGTGGGTATATTATTATTAAATGGGAAGATTATGTTTTGACGATCTCACTCGAAGTTGTGTATGGGTAAATGTAATGGTCTAGCTAAGGTATCTAGTTGTAATGAAAACATACTACTGAATGAGTTATGTTTGGCTGAAAGTTGCTGTGAATAAGATTTTTTTCTTTTTCTATTGTCACTACAGTTTGTTCGCGTTAAAAATGCAGTGAGTCATCATTCAATTAAATCTTTTCAAATTATCAGTTGAAGATTTGAACTGCTCACTTGACCTTGTAATTTGGAAAGATTTTATTGGTTAGGGGGCGGGGCTAGAATAATGACTCACTGCATTCTTAACGCGAACAAACTGTATAATCATTATCTCTTGCACTGCGCTACCTTATTAATTTATTTTATTATCATCCAATTGGATAAAGATTTTTTTGTAACATCAATAGATATTTTGCAACAATAAGACCGCCTTTGCCTTTAGTATTTCATACAGTAATAGATTCTTGATGGAATTTTTTTATACAAGTACTTCTTTTGAGGTTAGGCAGAAGAGGGAGATATTTATGTCAACTTTAAATAACATATCTATATAAATATGACAAAATTTTAATGACATACAAAAGATGGTGTAAGTAATATCACCGTATTTTGTTTGTGATTTCTTTTTTAATCTTTATTAAAGAATTAGGTTACTTACAGTTACACTTGGTTTTAGAGAATTAATTATTGCCATGATCTTATATATATATATGAATAATAATATTACATAAATATTTGCTTAATAACTGTTAAACTGTCGAAAAAGAAATTATATTACAATAACTCTTAAGTTATAACGTGTAAATTTTAAGTATTACATCCTAACAATCTTAATAATAAATATTTTTAATAATATTTAAAATACATTTGGAAATACATTATTTGGAGCACTTCGTAAAGGTTTTCCAAAAATAAATGGTCGATGGAAAACTTTATCGCTTCTTAAAATGTTACCGTTCTATCTAAGACAAACAGTCCAATAAACTTATTTATAACATGTTAGAATAAATACGTAGACCGTAACAAGCCTGCCTTGAATCATTGCACCCTTTTGAACTCTCGTACGGACAGACAAAGGTGTTTGAATATAAAGATCATTGTTAGTCAAATGAGAGCAGATGCGTGATCCGAAAGCGCGCTCGCTACGCACGAACCTAATTGCAACCAATTTGCATCATAATGTTGTTATAAATTTATTATTTACTACCAAATCAGGCATAAACACTGTAGTTTAATATATAAGCTAGAAACCCCCTCTTCACCTACAATTTTTGATATATAACATTAGCAAAGTTCTTTAGAAAATTTATCTGCCAGGTGTTTGAACTTGAAAAATATACGAAAAACGTTCAACTTTCAACGATTTTCATTGCATTATTTTTTAAAGTAACGGATTTTGTTTTCTTTTTTTGTCGCTGGGAAATGCATTTACGCACCCTGACTAATGAGGTCGGGAGTGTGGGACTCCGCCAGGGTATGCACTCGCAATACCCACAAAACCCAGCGAGACCGCTATCAACCATGAGTGGGAAGCCAGAGGCTCGCTGAGGCATACTTCCCTGGCCCCTCGGTTGCAGTCATCTCACAGATACCTCCTATTTCCTGTACCCCTTCGTCGGGGTTGGAGTGTTTCGGCGGCACTCACCCTCTTTGCTGTGCCTCCTTAAGCGAGGTGACAGTCTCGCAAAAGGAGGCAACCGCTCTCCAGGCCTGCTCACTGGTAAGTAGCAATACTTATAATACTTGCCAATGAGAGGTCTGCGGCTTCAATAACTGTATTATACTTTTGAAATTATTAAAATCGGACATTTCATTTACAAGATATAACGAATTTAAACTGCGTGGCATTTATGAAGAGAAATTTCGCGGTAGGATTTGAACCCGTGTCTTGTCTTCTAGATAAGATGTTACACGTTTTCTTTTAAGATACATATAATGTTTATAAAATAGTAACATTGTTGAAACGATTGCGTTATTTTTTTCACTAAAGGCGTAGAAGGAAAGTTCATAAATCGTGCCGCGCCTGTCAACCGCACGCCTAGCCATATATTATAGCGCTAGCGGTTTTATTTATTTCTACCCTTTTTTTTTACTAAAATATTTAAATTCACAACACCATACGTTCGAAGCGTCTTACGTTTTATAGCCTTTAATTTTTATAGTATATATTGATGATAAGAGATCGTTGTGGTATAAAAGAAGATGTAGTGACTAAAATTGAGAAAAGTATGCTTAGATGGTTTGGGCATGTAGAGAGAATGAATGACAGGAGACTGACAAAAAGGATTTGTGAGTCAAGAGTGAATGGGAAAGTTGGAAGAGCTAGACCAAGACGAACGTTCCTGGACCAAATCCATTTTAAATAAGGGCCAGGTCAAGAGTACTCTAAACCAAGGAACTAGAATGAAAGGTTTAATAAGAATGAAAGAAGCGAAGGAGATATGCAAGGATCTTAGCAAGTGGAAGGACGTGGTCTTCTAATTTGTTTGAGTCTGGACTGGTGGGAGGCTTCGGTCGAGGCTAGTTACCGCCCTACCAGCAAAGACGTACCGCCAAACAAAAGAGATTTGTGTTCCGCTACGATGCTGTGTAGAAACCGTAAGGGGTATTTCGCCTCTTTTCTTCTTTTCTCGATTCAAGAGAAACAGCTGATGCGAGCTATTGGTGCCGCCATGTTGATCTTAGCTGCTCTGCTATGGACCTTTCACTTTACCCCCATAAAAAAACTTAGACTGAATCATCATGATCATTAGGTGAGATCGCAGTCAAGCGCTAAACTGTCAGCAATTTAAAAAAAGGTAAATTATAAATATACTCTTTGTTCTGCCAGAAATCGAACCCAGAACCCCAATATATCAGTGGTCGGCAACATTTTTCTATAGAAGGGCCACAAATATTATCAGGCTATTGGTTTAGGTCACATTTCATCTAATAAATACAGTTTTTGTAAGATAAAAACATATAAAAATTGTGTGCGTACAAAGTACACATGTCAGAAGTGAAACTTCTTTGGCAAACTAATTTTTAAGTCTTGTTTATATTAATACAATTCTAAAACTTTAGATTTCCAAGACTTAGAGGCAGGAAAAAGGAAGATATTTGAGGAATTTGATGAATTTAATTGTCATTGAAATATTAAAAGTGTCGAAAATTGATACAAATAATTTATTGAAGTCCTAATATGACGTGTTTTTGACAATATTAGAAATTATTAATTAAATTTTTTTAATTCTTTGTAACTTTTGAATGGAATGTTCGATTTTATAAATTTAAAAAGTATTTTACAGGTATTGAAACAGCCTTTAATAAAATATAATTTATAGGAGAAGCATTAATACAGAGGTGTGAATAATATGGTTTGATTATTGTCGCCACTTTTATTAACTTTTAAAATGTAAAGAAGTAGTTATAGTGGCTTGCAATTAACATTACAATAATTAGACATATGGAATCGCGGACTTTTTTATAGATATTAATACGTTCTATAGTATTTTAAAACATTTTTTTTTGTTCTATAATCGATAGTTTCCGCAGCGCACGCGATAACAGGAACCGCGGGTTACATTAATGCATTTTAATTAGGGATCCCTAATTTTTTTTTAAGTAAGTAATATAACCTTTGTTGCTCAATGAAAATGCAGCTTTCTAATGGTGAAATTTTTTTTTAAATCGGTCCAGTAGTACATACAAAAAGATATATGTACACACACCTCTATAATATTAGTTTAGATGTATTGATAAATAGGTTTTGTGAGACTTCAGGTTAAATGCTTCAATTATGGCATGGGTTTGCTTAAAAATCGTGTCGGGAAACATAAATTTCAATTGTCACTATAAATTAATGAGTTTAATTATAAAATAATTGAATAATTCCAGGATAAGTGTCATCAAGCTGTAAACTGTTACAAAATAAGTCTAATCTCCGCATTATCTTCGACGTTTTTTATATTTCACTATAGTATATTGAAGAGTATCTCTTTTTCTTGTAAAATTCAGTATTAATATTTCAATGTTGTCCTGTCTTAGAATTTGTATCTGTATTATATGTAGCTAGTATTTTTCAAGTGGCGTTTGACAAAAACCCCCTCCCTCCCCCAGGCATATGCGAGTTACACGTTATCTATCATAGACTACAAAAGAATGGAGTGGACTGAATATTTTATCTTGTAAACAAGCCTTTGTTGCAAAGATTGATTTAAGGGCTAATAAGCCTTTCTAAAGTAAGCTTAGTTTTCCTCTTGTATATATTAAAGACTAGCTGACTAGCTAAACCCGCGACTTCCTCTGCGTTAAATGTTTTTTGGTAGCATTTTCATTAATTTAGGCAAATTGTTTTACAAATAAGAAACCTACCCGCACTGCCCTTTGAGGGTGGAATTTCCTAAAATCTACTTTTGATAGATTTGATAGATTATGTCAAAAAAATTTACAAGTTTTACATATCATAGAAAATATAGTTTGTTAATGTGTAGTTTGAATTTTTTTAAGTGAAAAATTGACTCCCTTGAAATTTCGCAAAATCCGTTCTTAGCTGACCTCTACTCGGCAAAAGGTATGTTCGTACCAAATTTCGAGTCTCTACACCTTATGCTTCAAGAGATATCGTGATGAGTCAATAGATACCTGGATATCTCTTATATATATATAGATAGGATAAAGTGCTTATTTTGTAAAACTATGTTTCAATTATAAATTATTTATTAACATACCTTTTGTACTGATTATGTTTTTTTTAAAGATTAGAGAGTGCAATTGTAAACTATTGCTACAAATCTCTAAAATCCATTTGAAGGAGGGTGCAACTTGGACTGACAGGAATGGGTAGGAAAATGGGAGGAACGGGTCAAAAGACAGGATATTTCAAGGAAGAGAAAGAAAAATATAAGGTAGTATTATAGATATTACTAATTCGGAAGACCTGAGAAGATTCAGTAATAGCTCGGGGAGCGGGGATCGCATTCTCGTGTACCATATGACTATCGGAGTGATAGACAAAGATGTGTACCCCTTAACATATATGCGCAATGGGACGTTAATAGGCTGCTACTTACCTTTGATGTTTTTTAAGTAACAGTGACATAATCCCCAAAATTACAAAAACGTCGAAATATCTTAAATGCAAGTTGACTCTTTATACGTTATGTCATTTTCTGATAAATACTTACTACTTAAACCAAATGGGTTGTGGTCCAAAGGAGACTATAATGTAATGAGATCGTAATATCGACAAATCATTTAAACACATACAAATATTATCGTGATAAATATTAAATATTTTGAATACCCATGAAACTTGCAGTGTCAAATTTTGTACATTATGTAGCAATACAGTTCCTTAATGTGGTAATTCTAAGAGAATATGTAATAACAGATTAAACCACGGCAAAATAATGTTGGACTTAGTTATTTGGATCTTTAACTAAAAATCATACTTACATTGACATATTCAAAGAAAGTTCTAAACCTATAAGAAAAATAATACTTCCCTATAGCTTATTATAAGTTAAAATATCAAAGATTATGAAAATATAAAGAATTATAAAACAGAACGTTCATTTTTATATTATACAACTTTTATATAAGGTTATGTCATATTGGTAAAAAGTATTTAAAATATCTTGTAAATTTACATAAATTTAATATTATTTTGCAAAATTTACATATTATTAATTACTAATTAATAACTTAACCTCGAGTGAACCTTGAGTTCAATTTCTATCATACTATTAAAAATCCAGCATTTCTATGTTAAAGGTTAACTCGTTCACCTGTTCTATTGAAGGTCATTTTTACAAGTATATTTTTAATCAAGTTTAATATAAAAATGACCTTCAGAATTAACGTAATTCTAAATTTACGACAATTTTTGACTCATAGATATATATTTATACATAGAGATAGAGACACAGACAGAGAGACACAAAGAGAGAGAGGGAGAGAGAATATGCTTTATTGTACTCTACTGACAATACAAGAAGTAGAAATATTAATTAAGTAAAGTTTTCGAATGGAAGGTTTTATTGGTAACTAGTGATTTCTGTTATGGGCTAAATGGAAAAAGGGGTAAGTGGTATCAAAGTGTGTTAGTTAGATAGTTGGGTGACAACAGTGATAGCTCTGGAATATTGGGAGTTATTGAGTAATATAGTGGCAACACTTAAGATATACCAAAAAAAACATTGAGCAATATCACGAAATGTTATGCAATGCGAGGTTAATTTAACGAGTGGAACAATTTTGTGAATATAGTCCGTCGGGTTGCTGAGTGAGTGAAAAATTATTAGTATGTTACAAGTTTTGTTTAATTAAATAGTGGAGAGAATAAAAGATGTAAGTTAATATGAGTTGGAGTTTTTAATAAGTCTAAGTAAGTAAGTAAGTAACAGCCCATTAACATCTCACTATTGGGCACAGGCCTCCTCACTCCAAGGAGCGAGGATTTTTAGAGCATAGACCCTCCACGCTGCTCCACTGCGGGTTGGCAGGCATAGTACACAAGTGCACTCTCCATTTCTTCACTCTCATAGTCTAATGTGACGGGAATCCGACACGACCGGAGAGAGATCAGGCGCAGGATCGACGGCTTAACGTACTCTTCGAGGCACGGGGCTGGAAAATCTTGGAAAATGGGAAAATCTTAATAGAAAACTCGTATTGCATAAAATTTCGTAATATGGCGCAATGTTTTTTGGTATTTTTAGGTGTTGCCACTATATTACTCAATAACTTCCAACATTTCAAAGCTATCATTTATTTATTCTTTATTGTACACATAGAAAGAAATATTACAATTACTACAAAAACTATTGAAGGCACATAATATAGTGCGCAAAGGCGGTCTTATATATAAGTAACTGTTGTTACTATCATTGTTGTCACCCAAATATCTATAGTGTAACAAAAGACAGTACCTATATACAGTTACACATAAAGAAATAAAAATTATTGTAAATAAATAGAATACTAAAACATTATTATTCAAGAAGACCGAGTAATTTAGTGTAATGGATTTTTAGTAGGTTTTTAACCCCATTTGATAATATAATTTATGTTTTTTAAAATCATATAGCTATTACAACTCGATGCTTAAAAATATTATTAATACAAAAGGTAGTACAATAATTTATCTATGAAATATTGGTTTACAAAATTAGAATTTAACACTTATGTCTTTATACGTTGAGATCATAGATTAAAAACCATACAGTTATCCTCTCCATAGATTTCCTGTGCCAATGTCTTCGTATGACACATGTGCGGTATAAAGCGAGAAAGTATTGATCTAGTGCCTCTTTATTTTCTTTTTAAGATAGTATATCTCTCACAAAACAAATACATATAATGATTTCTTGTAATAAAGCTCTAGTACACGGCGAAATGTAGCCGAACTGGATAATTGGACTAAATATCAAGCCAATTACATTTCACAAATTCGACTCCTTAAAACTGCTTCTTAGATGTTACGATTATTACATGAAAAAGGTAAATAGCAGCTTATTAACGGCCCACTGCTGGGCACAGAACTCCTCATTCATAGTAAAGTGGGTTTTAAATCATCACGCTGATACACTAGACTCCATATATCCCAGAATTACTCAAGAAATATGCAGGTTTAACTGCCTCATTGGTCTAGTGGTTAGCATGTTCGACTACAGACATGAGGTCCTGGGTTCGAGTCCCAGGTCGGGCCAATTCGAAATCGATATTGAGTTTTCTATTAAGATTTTCTCAATATTTGCCCGAAGTTGGGAAGTTGGCGGTGTGATCCACCCCCGTGCCTCGGAGAGCACGTTAAGCCGTCGGTCCTGCGCCTGATCTCTCTCCGGTCGTGTCGGATTCCCGTCACATCGGACTATGAGAGTGAAGGAATAGAGAGTGCACTTGTGTACTATGCCTGCCAATCCGCAGTGGAGCAGCGTGGTGGGTCTATGCTCTAAAAACCCTCCGTCATATGAGGGAGGAGGCTTGTGCCCAGCTGTGGGACGTTAATGGGCTGCTACTTACTTTTTTATGCAGGTTTCCTCACGATGTTTTTTAGATTATTACATAATCACCAGGTAAAGCCTACAAAGTAGGATGTGGCTTATTCTAATGTTACTTATACAGTTGGAATTACCCAATTGAAGATAAGGTAAGGTTTTTAAAGTGACACTTTATTCCTGATAAGGGTATGGGGGTAAAGTGAAAGGTCCATAGCAGAGCAGCTAAGGTCAACACGGTGGCACCTATAGCTCGCATCAGCTGTTTCTCTTGAATCATGATTTCATTTTTTTTATCGCTGACAGTTTAGCGACTGTGATCTCACCTGATGGTAAGTGACGATACAGTCTAAGAGGGAAGCGCGGTAATCTGGGTAAGAAGCGATAATACCCTTTACGGTTTCTACACAGCATCCTACCGGAACACAAATCTCTTTGTTTTGGCGGTACCCCGCGATGTTTATTTATTGTTTATAGGTTAGCGCTTGTTTGTTGGTGATAAAACGGTTTAAGTTCGCAGTGATCTTACCTGGTTAGAGATGAATTACCTTTTATGGCACGTACATAGTATCATGCCTTCATTTTTGTACTTGGCGCTAGGTTTTTGCTGGTTTGGCGGTAACTTGCCACGGCCGATAGCTTCTTACCAGCCCAGATTCCTCACAAAGTATAAAATACAATTTTCTAAATCTGCCTTGCTCAGAAGCTAGTATTAAGATTGGTAAAATAAAATTTACTTCCTAAAGCTAACTAACCCCTTAGACTGATTTTATTACGTTTAAAGTAATTGTAACCAAATTTTACCTAAAAGATAAAAAATATTCAGTCTATTCTTTTGCTGTATCTGGATCATTATAACACTAATTATTCTCTCGGATATTTCCATTTTCTTACTCAAAAATACCCAAGGATACTGTTTCAAGTATCGGTTTGTAATTATATAAGTTTTATGAAACACTACTCACATGTGTTTGGTAAAAAGTTGATATTTTGACATTACAAACAACGTATTCAATTTTGTATACATGTGTAATCGACGATATATATGATCACAGATAATAAAACAATATTATCAGACCATGAGAACGACAAAGGTTTTAGAACAATAAGATTTTATATGTAACACATAATTGCCGGAATCAAATACTTTATTGAAGAAGCCGAAATATATTAAAATTACGCTGTTAATTAACGTTTTATTAGTGAAATAAAGTTAAAGGCGTAGTGGCCATTAATTCACACGCCAAACGAGCATGTTGATTTTCACAAAACGCGAATTCGCGCCAAGATATTGCTTCAAAGTTGGCCCAACGCGATAGCCACAAACTACAAGGAGGAACCAATAAACGCGTTGTCATCCCGCTCTGATTGATCTTTATTTTATGCGCCAAACTATCTCGCTGTCTCGCTCGCACGCACCCCGGAGCTGTGCCAGAGAATAAATTTCCACGATGCGGTGTAGAAAATGTGGCGTTTCCGTTTTTATTTGAATATAGAATGTTGGAGTGATAATGATGGCGCGTCGGGGAGTCAGAAGTCTACAGTTAATCTTAAAGCACTTTTATAGCTTTAATTTACAAAGGGTACATTTGGTAGTCCAAATTGTACAGCGCTAGCTTCGATTCTTTTTCTACCCTTTACTAGGATACTGAAATCGTTAAGGAATTATTTTGAATATTTAATGATACATTGCATTTTACATATCCAATCATTTGATAGAAGATTGTATAGGAATATCGTTTTTACTTTTCGTTATATACTTTATACTATTCTAGAGGAAGCCGCGATGGCCTACTCGTGGATTCTCTTTTAAAGAAGCCGGTGGTGAAATCTTGTACAGTTTCTCTTTATAATAACGATACTTATGTGCTTTTCGGTAGAAGAAAACATCGTAAAGAAACTGTGTAGCCTCGGTATGTTGGTGTGTGTATGTGCTAATATTCTTTTTTCTAAGAGTGACGAGATCTGGGCTCGACAACTTTAAAAAATAATGTAATCATGGTCTGTACAATAGTGTTTTGTAGTAAACATCTTAACCTCTTCGTTAGCATCTCCAAAACTTCGTAACGAATAATTTTTTAAGCTGGTAATTTATTGAAAATCAGCAAACCCGACAGACTTCGTTCTGCCAAAAATGATTTTAGAAATGAAATTACAACAGTAGTTATCAATTTGGTCGGGTGTGATTATTAAATTGATTTTGAACTTTGTGCAGCGGTAATAAAGTGCAAATTGACTCTTTGACGTTAGGAACACACCTACATAACTTAGATAATAGTGATTCCTTGTAATTTATTATGAAATTTATTGAATAGCAATAAAGGTCAAATTGCCATTACATTTAGTAGTTAGAAAATGTTTGTATGGGAAACAAGAAAAGGGCCGTTTTTAGGGTTTTCCTCTGCAATTATTCAAACTTTTCTCGCCGTAAAAACCATCCTTAGACTTCGACGAACATTTTAATAAAAAATTGACAAAATTGAACCCGGCGGTGTTGACTTATACGCTTACCAACACATTTTGCGATTTATATATAATATTTATATATAATATAGATTTTAAAAAATATGACATAAAAATATCATAACCTCTCAAAATATTATTGCAATATAATATCTACTAGAATCATCAACAGTAGGATTTTATAACAAACATTACGTGTCAATTTTTTACTTCAAATAAATAAAAATTTTAACAAAAAAAGAACCGCCTTCAAAACAAATTACTATGCTCTAAAAAGTGAAGAATATTATTTTTGGAGGCAACGTTAGTCGGTTTACATAGTCAAAATTTTAAAAAATACAGAGGAATTGATAACCTTCTCCAATTTTTGAGATCGGTTAAATGGACTATTACGAGTGAAAATCATTATTTATTACATCGACTCTGATGAAATGATATTATGACCACAAAAGGTCATTGCTTGATTTAAACGTTAAATTTGTTTAAATTTCAAACGACTTCATCGTAAAATTAGCTTTTTTTTAATAGTTTCATTATTCCAGAGCAGTTGTACTGTACCACTTAAGTAAGTGTGCTCAGGAAAAAAATCTTTAATTAAATTTGATTTTCAAGAGCAAAAGTAAATAAGTTCTCTGAAAGCTTCATAAATAGGCCGAGGCGGGATACAGTAAACTCAGCGTAAACTTCACAAAATATGCTCAGAGATAAAGTTTTAGAATATCATAATATCGCAACATGTTTATACTCGGAAGTGAAGTGCGAAGTACGAACGTATGTCTGTGGGTTTGCCTTTATTATGGCTTCTTTTCGCTGTTCACTGTCATGAGCAAAGCGGTGAGCGTTTTTAGATATTTAAATATTTGTGGTACACGTTACTAATACTCTAACCTATGCAGGTTACAAAAAGAAATAGCATGTATGTTTGTAACGTTGTCACAGAAAAACTACTGGACCAATTTCAAAAATTTTCCACCAATAGAAAGCTGCATTTTCACTGAGCAAGATAGGCTATATTACATTCTCAAAATAATAAAAATGCTTTAATATAACCCAAGGTGTGAAAAATTACTCATAAACATTATGTTATCAACTGCCTCATTGGTCTAGTGGTTGGCATGTTCGACTACAGACATGAGGTCCTGGGTCGGGCCAATTCAAATATCAATATTGAGTTTTCTATTAAGATTTTCTCAATATTTGCCCGAAGTTGGGAAGTTGCGGTGTGATCCATCCCCGTGCCTCGGAGAGCACGTTAAGCCGTCGGTCCTGCGCCTGATCTCTCTCCGGTCGTGTCGGATTCCCGCGTCACATCGGACTATGAGAGTGAAGGAATAGAGAGTGCACTTGTGTACTATGCCTGCCAATCCGCAGTGGAGCAGCGTGGTGGGTCTATGCTCTAAAAACCCTCGCTCCTCGGAGTGAGGAGGCCTGTGCCCAGCAGTGGGATGTTAATGGGCTGCTACTTACTTTATTATGTTATCGCGTGCGCTGGTGAAACTATTGATGATAGTAGAAAAAAATGTCCGTGATACGATATGTCGAACTACTGTAGTTATGCCAATATAACTACTTTTTTTAATAAAAATGCCGACAATAATCAAACGATATTATACATACCTCTGTATTAACCCTTATTATTAAAAGATATTTCATTAAAGACCGTTTTGATATCTGTAAAATAATTTTTAAATTATTAAAATCGGACATGGCATTCAAAAGATATAACGAATTTAAATAAAATTGTAGCGACCCTTATAACTGGACCTGCGACTGATATGTTAGCTCATATTACTTATTATATTTTAATTTTTACCAAGGTAATAATTATTAGAGCGATTTATAAACAAATATCTTTCATTATCTCCTTGAAATCAAAAATTTATCAATGCCTGCAGAGTATTTTTAAATTTGCTAATAACAGACATTCTACGTAAATGAAGTGACGAATTTAAAAATGTATTAGTTAAATATATATTCGTTGTAAAGTAAAACCTATATATCGATTAGATTATATCAATTCTCACAGTACCGTCGCAATATATATTAAATAACATTTTATACATCCGTGATAATATTCATTTATACAGTAAAAGGAGCGAAACACACAATTTTAATACAAGAAATAAACACAAACTTGCAATGCCATATTTTAGAGTGAAAAAGGTTCAGAAGTCATTTGTCGGGTTGAGCATACGCCTATTTAATAAGATACCTGAATCACTTCTGGGTTCGCCTCCACATAGTTTTAAGAGGTATGTTAAAAATGTCCTATTAAAAAAGGCATATTATAATGTTGAGGATTATTTAAGCGACAAAGATGTTTGGACATGATTCCAGTTGCACATGAAAGCTAAACACATTGTAACCTACAAAAAAACTATGTTTAAAGAAGTAACCGTTGAGTTTCTTGCCGGATTCTTCTCAGCGGAACCGGTGGTAGATTTGTAACCAACGGACAGACTATTGACGATTCAAAAGACCTTTTTGAACCTACTTGAATAAACAATATTTTGATTTTGATTTTGATTTATGAATGGGTGTGTCTAATAAACTGAAGGGAAGAAATTAAAAAGTAAGTGAAATAAAACTTTTATGTTAACTAAAATAAATCTATAGTCCGACTTAGATTATGGGTGAAACCGCGGAGCATTGCTAGTAAAGTATAAATAAAATAAAAGTAAAGATAGTTATGTTTGGACTCGTTTTACTAATTCTCGCTTTCCGCTGTCTCTTGAACACTGGCAATTATATTTCGGTATACAGTCTCGCAGACAAATTTATTGTTGGTGAAACTTTTCCAGCTTCTTGGAGTGGTTTCTGAACTTACACACATAAGTTGCGCATCCAACTGCTGTGAATATATTATTTTATTTATAACCTCGCTTAAACGAAACTTGGCCGAAGAATGAAGCGTATTTTATATTGTCGCTTTAATTTTACTCATTCCAACTTAAAGTGGATGTTTTTATGTGTTTCGCTCTTTAAATTGATGTTACGTATTCCGGATGATAAATTTAATGTAACATAAAATGTTCCTAAGGTGTGCTATTTAATATCTATAGTAACAACGTAATTTTAATGGCTTCATAAAATGTAGGCGCGAAGTTTTGTTTTACATATCATCATCATCATCATCATCATCTCAACCGATGGACGTCCACTGCTGGACATAGGTCTCCTCCAAGGATTTCCACAATACACGGTCTTGTGCGGTTTGCAACCATCGGCTTCCGGCGACCCTTTTCAGGTCATCTGTGCATCTGGTGGGGGGTCTACCAACGCTGCGCTTACCGGTACGCGGCCGCCACTCCTGTACCTTGGGATCCCAACGTCTATCGGTTCGCCTAGCTATGTGCCCTGCCCATCGCCACTTCAGCTCGGCGACTCTTCGAGCTACGTCGGTAACTCTTGTTCTTCTGCGAATCTCTTCGTTTCGGATTTGATCCCGAAGAGATACTCCTAGCATAGCTCGTTCCATCGCCCGCTGTGTGATCCTGAGCTTCCTAATAAGGCGCATAGTCATTGGCCATGTTTTACATATACACTAACAATATTCTATCGTAGTTAATTCAAGTGAGAATTATAATTGTATTATAATAAGTTTATAAATTACTAAAAAAATATCTTAATAAAACTTGTGTGCTTTAAACCACGTGGCTGAAATATAATAAAACGTAAGTCTCTCTTTCTATCTTAACCAACTTATATGTCCCTCTCAACTTTCGTTCGTTTCGCCCGATCACAATTTTCGTGATGCTTTCGTCACGCATTAACGATTACGATATCGCTGTTCCTAATTCGGTGGTACTACTACATATAGATACATTACGGAACAATCTATGAAATGATTGAAATAATCATTTCCTTTGAATGCTTCGCTAGTATATTATTTCACCGTAACTACTAATTTACAATTAATAATCCATCCCAAAAATCTAGAAATTCAATACAAATGATTTTGTAGGGCTTTACAAGTCTATATATATAAAAGTCAATTGCTTTTCGCTAGTCTCTAAAACTTCAGTTATTTGTGAAAGTGCAAAAGGTTTAAAAGGTGAGTAAATATGAAAAAACGTTTGGAATATTGGAATAATAACTATTCTTTGTTATAATAATAATTTTTTTATTTGTTTAAGACATTTGACATTGACAACTAACGCTTTAGATATTTGTAATCGCAACTATAATAACCGTACAATTTGGACACGCTGCCTTAGGTAGAAACCATCTTTAGGTAGCTTTCAGGTTACGGTCCGGGCATTATCCCTCAAATAAATATGCCTATTTAATGAATAAAGCGGCTACACCGAACTGCATTCTATGCAATCAATTAGAGGACGTACAGCATCTTCTCTTGGAGTGCATCAAAACAATGAACGAAAGACAATCGTTGATAAAACGCTATGGTCTAAATTGTTTTGAAGTTGGCCTACTGCAGAGCATTCTGAGTAGTCCAACGTCAGAAGTTGCTATACAATTTTACAATATGATAATAGCGGGTTATCAGTGATTCATATTAAAGTTAAGTTACGATGGGGCTGACGTGTCTTGTGGACAAAAGTCCCTAAATTCCTCGAGATGAAAAAAAACCGTACAATCTCCCACGTGCCTTCTGCAATTGACGAGACACTGGAGAAATTTTGCAAACCTTGTCAGAACTGAAAGCCAATTATTAAAAGAAGAAGAATTAATTTTATGGACTTTGGCGGGAATCTGGGCGTAAAGGTTCCGGTTAATTTTTGATCACAATTTTTACTAAAGTTGATATATTCTGCAGATATCTTTTAGTTTTTTTTATTTATCCTATCTGAGACGATACGAATTTTACCGGGTCAGATGGTTTACAATAAAGTTGTTAATATTTTGAAGGAATATCTATATGACTAAACTTATTACTCTATTTCGCCCTAAGTGAAACTAAAGCGGAATCGGTGGCCGTTTATAACCCTTAGCACCGTGTAAATGTAGTACACCGGCAGTGACAATATATTATCTGTACACAAAGCGAACAAACGGTAACATCCCTTCAGCCTAGAGTGGCACTCAAAGGATTAAAGTTCGATATGCGTTGAATTCACAACTGATTGGTTTATTTAAATAGGGCTTTATTGGCTGTGATGATGCAACTAATGTCCTGGCAGAAATGGAACTGAGCGTGTTTTGAATATCGATTGCTCGTTGTCTGCTGTATGAATTTGGAAGCAAACGTTTTGTAATATTTTATCTGTGCAAACTGTAATAACAGACTAAATGGCTAGAACCCAAGGCCGTTAATAAATGTTTAAAGTAAAAACTCCTTTAAGCACACTGTGCACTTTATTTTTTACGTAATGAATCTCTTCGTCTAAGAGAGTTTTTTAAACTGCCTCATTGGTCTAGTGGTTAGCATGTTCGACTACAGACATGAGGTCCTGGGTTCGAGTCCCGGGTCGGGCCATTCCAAAAATGGATATTGAGTTTTCTATTAGAATTTTCTCAATATNTACTTACTTACTTACTAAGAGAGTTTTAATTATAATTATATGATCTAAAGCATATATAAAGTTATCATTTCTTTTCATTTTATGTCTAGGCAACAAACAGCTGTTTTACATTCATTGTTATTTAAAAGAAAAGTAATCTTATAATTCAATTCAACCTTATTTTTATAATTTGAAAAATAAAATGGCCACACCAGCTAAGTCTAGACATGTTTAACATTAATAATAAAATATGCATTCTAAACTACATCTTTTCTATGTTTTCTATATATTTTATAACCAACGAGGCACATGAGAGGCTGAGGGAGGACTCTATAGTCTCTCCTCTTTTCCGGGGTAGGAGGTTGGGAGGTAGAAGGCGTATATTTGCGCTTTTCCTACCCCCTTCCTAAGTTTCCCAGCTGGAGTATCCCGGAATACCAGAGTAAATTGCGTCAACCGATCCTCTTGTGCTCCACTAAAGGATGGGGAGGGTATCGCTGGGTTTTAGTGGGTATTCTGACTTACTGCTAGTCAGTTCCACACATCCGTTTAGATTATGTCTGAACCGGGTGCGTAAAGGCAAGGCAACAATGAATTTGACATTTTATTACACAAAATTAGCGGTATTATTTCGTATTATGCGATTCTTTGTGAAATAAAAATTAATACACAAGACATTGAGAGTTCTGATGGGTTAAAAATATGATCAAAGTCTATTATGAAATCATGGGTAATGTATTTTTTTGCAGTTCACTTGGTTTGAGAATAAGATGTGATACTATTTTTTTATTTTGAATAAATGTTTTGATTTCGATTTTGATCCATTTTCTTAATAATACTTTTTGCAAGATTTTCTCAATACAAGAAACGAAACAGTTCTTTAAAAGAGTCACTAGCATAACAGCAAATCTCTAGTTGAGATTAAATTATGTAATTCGGATGCGAGGATCTGAAATCTATAATTAAAAGTGCATGCGTACAAAGTACACATTTCAGAACTGAGACTTCTTTGGCAAACCGATAATCTAAAACTTTAGATTACGATTTTACCTTAAAGGGAGGAAAAAAAATTGTTATTAAAATATTTAGTGTCGAAAATTAATAAAAAATATAATTTATTGAAATGTCAAATTACGAATTGTAAATAAAAATGCCACGTTATTTGTAAATGTTAAAACTACCTAACCTTCAAACGAATTAGCATATCGCTGCACATCTTCGTTTCCGTAAACATTTTACCCTCATGCGACTACAGAAGTTTCACTTCGTAGCAGCCCATTACGGTCTCACTGCTGGGCACAGGCCTCCTCAATCACAGGAGAGTGGGTTTTTAGAGCATAGACCCACCAGGCTGCTCCACTGCGGATTGGCAGGCATCTGCCACTGCACAAGTGCACTCTCTATTCCTTCACTCTCATAGTCCGATGTGACGTGAATCCGACACGACCGAAAAGAGATCAGGCGCAGGACTGACGGCTTAACGTGGTCTCCGAGGCAAGGGGGTGGATCTCACCGCCAACTTCCCAACTTCGGGTAAATATTGAGAAAATCTTAATAGAAAACTCAATATTGATATTTGAATTGGTCCGACACGGGATTCGAATCTAGGACCTCATTTATGTAGTACAACATGCTAACCACTAGACCAATGAGGCATCCTTTATTTATTCATAAAGCAATTTAATCTGCACTCTCAAAGTTACGCGGAAACTTTTCGTCACGATATCTTTGTAAAAACATATTAACACGTGAAATTGTAAAATTTCATTTAATATTTACCGAGAGTTTCCTCCCAAGAAAGGTAAAAGTGAAAATTCACAAGCATTTTAAAATAAAACTTAAAAACACTTGCATTCGTGCCGCAACTCTTAAAAGAGGTATAAAAGAAAACTTCAGCGAAAGTGCATTAAAAATGAGTGGGCGAGAGCGGGACGCCGCTATACAGATGAATACACCCTTCCCTGTCTAACGCCGCTAAGAAAATGGCTTTATGAATGAAAATTACTTTTTTCTCACGCCATTTACCAAGTTCAGGGAGTTGATGGTTTTTTTCCCTTTAGAGTTGGGGAAAGTTGTTTGGTTTCTTATGACGTCGTTTTGTGAACAGATGTGATGTCAGCTTTTATAGATAGACAAGCAATGCCCCGCGGTTTCACCCAGTGCCAATGAAAAGTCTACTTCGGACTATAGATTTATTTTCGTTAACATAAAAGTTTTATTTCACTCAGTTTATAGTTTATTTATTATCTATACTTTGATTAGAATGTCCGATTATAATAATTTAAAAAGTATTTAAGAGATATTGAAATGATCTTTACTGAAACAATAGCATAAAGATTAATACAGAGGTGTGAATAATATAGTTTGTCGAAACTTTTAAAATTTAAAAAAGTAGTTATAGTGGCATAACTACAATAGTTGGATATATGGTATCCTGGACTTTTTTGTAGATATTAATACATTTTATAATATTGTAGAACATTTTTTTGTTCCATCATCTATAATTTCCGCAGCGCATGGTATGGCAGATTTTTTGTGACAATGTTTTTTCACACCTTGGGGTACATTGATGCATTTTTATTAGGGATACCTATTTTTATTGAGAAAGTAATATAGCCTATGTCACTCAGTGAAAATGCAGCTTTCACATAATGCAATTTTTTTCAAATCTGTCCATTAGTTTTTGTGTGAAAACGTTACAAACATACATACGTATAAAAAAACGCAAATCTTTCCTCTTTATAATATTAGTTTAGATAAGCGTATCTGTTATATTTTAAATTAATAATTTATTAGCATTTACATTATAGTAGTAATAAACAACTGCCTTGTGGTGCTCCTGTGGACACAGTGCACCACACGGTGGCCGAATGTCCTGCTTGGGGCGACCTCAGCGTCATCTTCTGACGTCGCAGATCGGTGCAGACCTCTCGCTGGCAAGTATTTAGACGGAGGTTTATCCAACTCCTCCCCCTGTAGCGTACTTTTGAGCCGGCTTCATTCGGAGGGGCCAGAGTGGAATGCCACAACGAACCTCTGGTCCTTCCATTCTCAAATGACGAGGGCTCCGCTGGGTTTTAGTGGGTATTCTGGTACTACCGGCGAGTCCCACACTCCCGTCTGATTCTCAAAAGGGTGCGTAAATGCATTTCCCAGCGACAAAAAAAATAAACAACTGCCTAATTGGTTTATTGGTGATTTTGTTTAGCTACAGGTATGAGTGCCTGGAATTCGAATTTCGGATCGGGCGAATCCAAATGGATATTGTTTTTTCTGTTAAGAAATTCTCAGTATTTGGCCGAACTTGGGAAGTTGGCGGTGTGTTCCTCCCCCGTGCCTCGGAGAGCACATTGAGTCGCTGGGTTGGTGGGCAGCTTACACAAGTGTAAGCTCTAACACAAATGAACTCTCTATTCTCTCACTCTCATAAACCGATTTGTCGACAATCCTACACGTTCGGAAAGAGATCAGGTGCAGGACCGACGGCTTAACAGGGGGGAGCACACCGTGAACTACCTAACTTCGTGCAAATACTGGGGATTTCTGAAAAGAAAACTCAATACGAATTCGTCCGATACGGCACTTGAACCCAGTACCTCATATAACAGGTATGTAAAACATAATGTACACGCTTTGCTAGCAGAGATACCGGGCTTGATCCCCGATAATGTGAATTCAGGAAATTGTATTTTCTAATTTGCCTGAGTCTGGTCTGGTGGGTTACAAGCCCACCAGCAAAGACGAACAGCCAAGCAAAGATTTGTGTTCCGGTACGATGCTGTGTACATAAGTGGGCGACGACACTGATAGCTCTGAAATGTTAGGAGTTATTGAGTAATATCTTGGCAACACTTAAAAATATAAATAAAAATTGTGCAATATTACGAAATATTATGCAAAACGGGGTAACTTTAACAAGCGGAACAATTTTGTGAATTTAGTCTTTCGAGGTGCTTTGTGGTGTAGTTGTTTTAAGGGAAGTAGTACTGGAAACCATAAGAGGTAAATTGCCTCTTACCAGATTAGCGTGCTTCCATCTTAGACTGTGTCATCACTTACCATCAGGTGTGATCACAGTCAAACACTAATCTATCTGCGATAACAAAAAAGTTCGAACTCTTTCTTTATTGCACACATAGTAAGAGAGATTACAATTGCTACAAAAATTATTGAAGGTTTATAATATAGTGCGCAAAGGCGGTCTTATCGCTTATAGCGATCTCTTAAAGACAACCTCAGCTGAGACAGACAGAAGCAGGAGGTGCAAATAAAAATAAGGATTCATATATGTCTTTCACATTATATATATATATATATATATATATATATATATATATTAATAGATAACAATCCATTAATATATATAAGTTTATAGTAATAAGCAAAATATATTAACAGAGCATTGAAATTGAATGAAAAACAATTTAATGGCACTTCAATTCAAATTTTTGTCAACAAAAAGCTTCCGTGTAAGGGGTTGTCAACCTTTTCTGGTTAAAATGTGGTTACGATATGCAGTTTGATTTATGTAACTGTTTCGTAAATTATACTATATATGTATAATAATTGACTGCCTCATTGGTCTAGTGGTTAGCATGTTCGGCTACAGACATGAGGTCCTGGGTTCTAATCCAAAAATGGATATTCAGTTTTTTATCAAGATTTTCTCAATATTTGCCCGAAGTTGGGAAGTTGGCGGTGTAATCCACCCCCGTGCCTCGCAGAGCACGTTAAACCGTCGGTCCTGCGCCCGATCTCTCTCCGGTTGTGTCGGATTACCGTCACATCGGACTATGAGAGTGAAGGAATAGAGAGTGCACTTGTCTACTATGCCTGCTAATCCAGAGTGGAGCAGCGTGGTGAGTCTATGCTCCTAAGCCTCTAACCCTCTCTCATATGAGTGAGGAGGCCTGTGCCTAGCAGTGGGACGTTAATATTTACTGTTCGTTTTTAATATTAATTTGTAATGTAATATATGCAAAAAAGAGTTTATCTATCCATCTATAAATAAAAATCAAATGCCTTAAGTAATGTAGTATATATAACTCAGTTTTAAATAATAATAAAAATTATACAAGGTAATCTAAATAAAATGTAATATTTTATCAGATAATTTCAGTGACTGATTTAAAAAAGGTTTTATATTAAGATAAGATTTTGAAGTGAAACTTCTTTAGGCGCATAAAAGTTTTACGGATTAGCGTCACGAAGATGTGCAGCGTTTTGAAGCTAACACGTTTGAAGGTTAGGTAGCTTCATATTTACAAATAACACGTGGCATTTTAATTTATATACTGTTTTTTATAAAATATAATCATTAATTGAATTTGAAATTTAAAAACATAATTTAATTAATAAAAATCAAATACGGACAAGAAAACGCGCGGCATTTTTATTTTCAATTAGTCATTTGAGATTTCAATAAAATTATTTGTATTAATTTTCGAGACATTGAACGTTTTATTGACAATTAAATTCATTAAATTCCTAACATATCTTAATTTTTCCCTCCCTCTAAACATAAACAAGATTTAAAAATTAGATTGCCAAAGAAGTTTCACTTCTGACGTGTGTATTTTGTACACATGAACTTTTATTCAAATCAAATGAAAAAGCTGATTTGTCAACGTCCAAAGCTCATATCAGCTGTTTCACTAGCATAATGTTTTTTTTTCGTGTAATATCATACATGTTGTATGAGAAAATCTCACTAAGAAATAGTGTTAAACCTGTTCTTTTCTGACACATCGAACAGTTCAAAGGAACTCCTTTGTTTTTAATGTACTAATTTAATTGGATGACTCGACAGAACGGAACTAATTATTCCCATATCAGAGTTACGTTGCAAGTATGCAAACAAAATTCCCATTTGCAACTAGAACTCCATTGTTACTATAAAGTAGATAACTATATCCATATTTATATTTTCGAGTACGAGGAACGACATAGGATGCATGACTAATTAATAAGGAGTTACTTAGAATACCAGTAAATATTTATTACGTATCATGGTTTTTAATAAGCAGTCATTTATTTAAACACATATTTCTCTCATTACAATGCTTATTTTATAAATTGATACGAATGAAATCAAACCTTAATGTATTGGCTTAGAGTATAGTTTAAAATAACAAAGATATCTAATACTGTGATAAAATATCAGTTACTGTTATTGCTACTTTTAATTGAGTGTTATTTTGAAATGTACTTTAAGTTAACAATGTTAAGGTTCGATTTACTTTGCCTTTAGTTAAGAACGATCTGTATAGAAACTGTTGACAATAGCTCAGAAATCATCTCCAATATTTAAATAAAAACTATTATGATAAAAGTAAGTAGTATTAAAACAAAAATCGTTTGGAAATCTACTAATCTTTGTTATAAATATTCTCTACTATAACTTATCAAATTTGCCATTTTGTTTTTAATGTGCATTTTGATTCATATTTTTTCGCCGTTTCCCAGCGCCAAAGAAAGCCTAAAAAAACTAATCTAACCTCAAAAATTGATCATTTTAAGGTTAGTTTAGATTAGTTCTCTTCTGCGGAGGCATTACCCGGTGACAAAAAAGCTAAAAAAATATCCTAAACTGACCTTAAAAAATTATGACTTTTAAGGTTAGTTAAATTACTTTGTTTTTGCTGCGATGGCATTTTTCAGCGACAAAAAAAAAAGGATAAGCTCTACAGATGCGATGGCGTTAAAACGTAAGTAGCAGAATTTGTTATACGTATACGAAATGTTAAAATGTTGCATGCAGGAGTGTTGGTGCCAACACTTACGTATGGTAGTGAAAGTTGGGTATGGCAGAAGAATCTCATAAGTAAAATAAATGCGGTAGATATGAGAGCGCTGAGAGGTATGAGTGGATTGAAATTAAGTGACAAAATAGGAAATAGTGTGATAAGAGAACGTTGTGGTGTAAAAGAAGATGTAGAGACTAAAATTGAGAAAGGTATGCTTAGATGGTTTAGGAACGTAGAGAAGGAATGAAAGGAGATTGACAAAAAGGATTTATGAGACAAGAGTGAATGCGAAAGTTGGAAGTGGAAGACAGGACATATTAAATAAGGGCCAGGTCAAGAGTACTCTAAACCGACGAACTTGCATGAAAGGTTTAATGAGAATGAAAGAAGCGAAAGAGATATGCAAGGATCCCTATTGGAATGAGGTGTGATGCTATCTATGTATGTAAATGTTAAAATTGAATCGCTCATTTTACTGAAAGGATTTCAACAGTAAGTCAGCTGGTAAAAGATAAATCTTAATGAAATAAAATGTTTAGTTTTACGGCACGTCATTATCAAGCCAATGTGTACAAACCGCTGTCGTATCCCACTCTCTATTATACGCAACAGATAAAATATTACCAACATTTTTTACAACGGAATAATGCGCATAATATCCATACATTAATAGAAAGGGTTTAATAGCCTATAAATCAGCATTTTAAACAATGCTTAGTCAAATTCGACAATGGGATGCCCTTTTGTGCATAAGTTTTTTGTTGCCGTAACCCGTGAAATGTTTGTTTTGTTAGCGGTGTAGTGCTTCTTTGATATTATTTTTTTGGCTGCGCCAATATTTGATCTGCACTACGTTTTTTATAGTTTTTCAAGTGTTGTTACGCAATTATTCTGTCTGTATATTTACTACTACTGTACATGTTTAATTGTGAATTATTTACCAACATCCATAAAAGTTAAAGCTTCTCCTGCTGTTACGGTTTTGCTAGAAAAGATATCTTTGAGAACACACAGGTATTTATTTTTTCTAATAATATTCATAAAAGAGGCGCTCAAAGTTTTCTTAAAATAATATAAATTTATAAAATAACTGTGAGCAATGATTAAGAAAATAAAGTATAATAAATATTCCTATCTACACTATTAGTGTAGATAGGAATATTATAAAAAGGAAAGATTTGTATTTTTGTATGTAACGAATAAACTCAAAAAATACTAGACCGATTTTAATAATTCTTTTTTCCTTAGATAGCTACATTATCACTGAGTAGCATAGGCTATATGTAGTACTAGATTACTATAGAAATCAACAGGAGTAAAAAATTAGTCCTAAAATATCTTTCATCGCATACGCTGTGAAGAGTATTAATGAGAGGACAAAAAATGTTCGACAATATTATAGAATATATCAATACCTATAAAAAACTTCGCGAGACCATACGTCTAACTATTGTAGTTACGTCACTATGACTACTTTTTTACATTTAACAAATTGATAGAAATACAGATCAAAATCAGGGCGTGTTAACCATACAATTTATAAATTTTTATCCAAATAAATAATTTAACATTCAAGACTGTCTTAATACCTGATGATTACTTTTTGAATTATTGAAATCGCCCATTCCATTTAAAAGATATCATGAAATTAAAATGAAAATACTAACTCGACGAGAGAGGAGCAGTACGGGAGAAGGGGGTGCACCATTATGAACTAGGTTACCTGACCCAGTGGACGCAAGCGACATTGAATATTTCCAGTTTTTTTAACACATTTTTAAGCTTCACCTAAAAAGTTCTTTTCAGAGCCACTTAGTTTTAGTATTAGGAGTCACGCTTTTTCATAATATTTGTCAATTCATGGTCGTTTTAATTATCATATATATAATGGGATCCATTATTTAATTTCTTATTCTGTGGGCGTTCGTGGGTAATGTTGGTGAATCAAACATTTTGTTAATTAACTCGGATTATAATGTTCAATCACTTAATGTTCACTTAATAGTCGACCACTCCGGCCGATCGTCACTCGAAAACTGCCGAGAGACGCGCCGGACTACCACTTATTGACTCTGCCCCCACGCCGATACACAGATGGCGCCAGCGTTCCTCAGACTCTTGCACATATATATATATATATATATATATGTCGGAGTGTAATATATATATATAGATATTACTTGGGTAGCTATTTTTTCCAGCTTATCATTGATAACGAAAAAAATATTAAAATTTATTAATATTTTTGATTATTAATGGTACTCCTATAAATTTACATATTAATACACATTACGACTTAGCTATCATCACTTACCATCAGGTAAGATCACAGTCAAGCGCTAAACTGTCAGCTATAAAAAAAAGAATAAATAGCGATAAGTCGACAGTGAAACTCTTTATATGTATAAACGTATAAGCCATCGGTATATTTACATTTAATATCAATACAAGTATAAAAATATCATCTCATTTAAATGCATCTCCTACGAGTATACCTAATTATAGTTCTCTACGAGTTATGGCGTACAAAAGAAAGATAACCCGTGAGATAGGAGGGTCAAAATGAATGGAGCTAACCAAATGGCTTCCATTCAAGAAATCGAATCACCGGAAGGGTTTGAGTTTATTACAAAAGATGAGACTTCCGGTTCATCGGACATATTGTGGGTTCGAATATCAATAAACATTGATAATAACTTGTCCGATTATATCAGTTTTATAATTTCACGTCGTCGCAACATTATTTTATAAATAGCACTTCGCTATCAGGGGTCCCGGGTTTAGTTTTCGTTTCTAATTTCTTCGGCCTTGCGTTTTCGATGAAAGCTCTCAAAAGGCTTGATATTTTTCACCATTTACAACAATTTTCGTTATTTTTCAACAGTTTCATACGAAACCTAGGCAAATTATGTAGGTAAACCTTCCTCAAGAATAACTTTATCCAATAGAGGAAACCTTATGCGAATTATTTTAGTATTTTTGAGTTAATGGCACACAGACAGACAGTTGCAGCGGAGGACTTTGTTTTAAAATATGTAAGAATAAGGATAAATTATAAAAAATCTAATGTTATATATACAGGTTGAGTCAAATCCCCCTACCATTTGCCTATACAAAGAAAAGATAAGTACATGTAGTTAAACACCATTACATCCTCTAAAAACTAATTACAAAAAAGTAATATACTAAAAAGATTTTTTTCCCGCTAGTAAATGTCTTTATGCACCCCAATCAGACCTGAAATCTTATCGGGAGTTTGGGAGTCAGTGGCAAGTCAGAATACCGACTGAAACCCAGCTATATCCTCCACATCCGTTTGTGGAGCACCAGTGGATCAGTGGACGCAATCTACCTTAGTACTATGGAAGATTCCTTTCGGTAACTTAAGGAGGAGGAAGGAGAAGTGCAAATCTACGGCTCCTATCTCCCAACGTCCTGCGTCGGAGTTAAGAAACGTCTACAGCCTCCTCGTTGTGCCTCTCGTGTGTCTCCTTCAGCGAAATAACAGTTTCACAGAAGGAGGCCACAGCCTTCCACTACCTATCATCGAACATACATACTAACGACGTAGATGCCTTTAGGGTTAATACAAGATTCACGTTTCGAAAAGATAGATCTTTTAGCGGAGATTACAGTCTAACTAACTTGTTAGCGATAAAAAAAGCTATTACTAATAAAAATTAGAAAGGTTCATTCTTAAAATCGTAAATTTAATATTCGTGTGTCTGATTTAAGTGTTGCCATAAATAATTGAGAAACATCTTAGTTAATGGCATTTTACCTTCGACTTACAAAATCTTTGGAGATTATTAATGCCTATTATAAATTACAGTTTAGCTTAAATATATGGTGAAGATGTTTATAGCATGTCAGACATAGCCACATCGCCTTTGCGTTGTTTATGGGAATCTATTAATTTAGAAACAATAAAAATACCTGTATTCGTGTATCCAAATGGGAAAGCTTGCATAAGAGAAATGTCCAAATATACTTTTATAACTCAAAATTATATATTTTGAATTACGTAAGGTCATTGACCTATTATATTATTACGATATTAAGTAATATACATACTAGCTTATCCTAGCGATGGTAATATGAGGAAATCTATTTTATATTGGATCTAATTCCCAATTGAAACTATACTTAACTTCATCTTAAATATATACAAAACGATACCAAAATCTTGTGGAGCAATTCAGTCACATACACACGTACAGGATAACTATCTATATAAAAGTAATTTAACATTAAATTACGTCAAAATTATTTTAACATAACATTGTAAATGTTAACTTAAATGTATTAAGTGATTTATTTATCTTTAAAGTAACAGAACCCACCTTTTATTATTATATAAAATAACCCTGGAACATGAAGTCAAAGACAGTTAATCCAAATGATATATCCCAAATCGAGTTCTCTGGGAAGCCTATAATGCTAAGATGGGTTGAGAACATTAAACTTACTCAACTATCACGAGATCTTCAATACGATTGACTGCAAATTTATACCAGTCAGTCAGTCAATCTTTTCACAATGTGAAATCGCAGATTTTTATCAGCAAATATAAATAATTGTACCACCAAAAAGAAACACTATCACTACACTACAACCAAACAGTTATGTTAAAAGATATCAGAGATTTAAAAAGCGAAGGCACAATGACTTTCCAGTCGTAAGTTTCGTCCCGGTGGTATTGATACATACATACATAGCATCACGCCTCATTCCCATTAGGGTAGGCAGAAACCACGTCCTTTCTTCCACTTGCAACGATCCTTGCATATTTCCTTCGCTTCTTTTATTCTCATGAAACCTTTCATACAAGTTGAGAGTACTCTTGACCTGGCCCTTATTTAAAATGTCCTGGATTTGATCTATCGGTATTCTACTTTGGGGTAATGCTGCTGATATAGATAGATATTTGTGCTGCAGAAAAGGGCCGTTCGTGCGATTTACAATATGGGTCCAAGAGAGTCGCTAAAAAACAAATTCAAGGCAGTTAACATAATGACAGTTCACTGCGTATACATATTAGAAAACTTGTTGTACGTACACAAAAACATTGACTCTTTTAATAAAAAGAGTAAATGTATATTTATAACTTACGAAACAAAAACAAACTTGTTGTAAATTGTAGTAGACTGCATAAAATTAACAACTCATTTAAGGGTAACTGTATAACTTTCTATAATAAACTCCCACAAGACGTTTTAGAGATGTAAATTAATAAATTCAAAGTATTTTAACAAAGTAAAAGAAAGTTGATAAAAAAATCGTATTATAAGTTGCAAGAGTACTTAGACGATGGAAACGCGTGGGAGTGAAGGAACTGCTCTAATTTGAATTGAAATATATTAAACTAATATGATATTGTAATGGTGACGATAACAAAAAAAAAAACACCCGATTGAGTTTATTGTGGGCTCTTCTCGGATCATTAGAGTGTGGAAAAGAAAAGAAAAAAATATTTGACGATTCAAAAGTGCTGTAATATGCCTACTTGAATAAAGATATTTTGATTTGATTTGATTTGATCCAGGAATGTTCGCCTTGGTCTTCCCCTTCCAACTTTTCCATTCACTCTTGACTCATAAATCCTTTTTGGTATATATACATAAGCATTAAGAAGATTCTGTTTTATACTAATATTTCTTCGTATTATAGGCTGTAATTTGATTACACAGAATCGTTCAACAAGACCAATTACAAATATTTTTGTCATAATATTAAAATCCACATCTGTCAATTACACGTAAAAGTTTAATCTAAAAACAGTTGATATAAAATAAGCTTCCGTTAAATTCATATCCGGTACTAAAACTAAGTTAAAAGATATCAACGAGTGCGTACAAACTGTCAACCCGACAGACAACAGACAATAATCATATACACGACGAACCTCCGTAATCCTTATTAATGCGGGCAATTCATCAACCCTGAAAAACGTTACGGCTCACAAAAGGGGCCCCCTTCGAAAATAAATAATAAACTAGAAATTATATGCAAATTCACGACCCATAAGTTCCTATAGAAATACTTTAACCCTTTAACGGCAAGGGGTAAAAATGGTCATAATTTATTCACATTGTAAGATAGATTCACAGGACATTTTTAGTGGCATTCAAAATTGTTCGACATCGGTGCTCAGACGTGTTTTTGTGTTTAATGTGTGATTACATCTTGTTTTTAGATCAAGTGTGGTGTTTTGTGATAATAAAAGGTGCAGTATGAGAAATATCTTCTACTTTAGTAATACGAATGTGATAAGTATCTGTTATCGTTACACTCGGTAACCTGTATAGTTCTCGAAACCGTAAATCCATTAAGATATTGGACCACGAATTATAAGTCAATCGATTCCTATTGAACGTCTACGTAGCGAAAAGAGTAGTTAACTTAAGCACTTTAACAAAAAAAACTTTGGAGCCTTCTTTTAAGGATGGAAGTTACCCCTGGGGCAGAAGAGTCCGCTCTTCCTTAACAATAACCAAAACTATTTAAGAAATAAACAAAGATAATAAATAAAATAATACAAGTGAATATAGGACGAGCACAATCTTTAATAATCTGCCTCATTGTGGTTAGCATGTTCGACTTCAGACATGAGGTACTGGGTTCGAGTCCCAGGTCGGGCCAATTCAAACATCAATATTGAGTTTTCTATTAAGATTATCTCAATATTTGCCCGAAGTTGGGAAGTTGGCGGTGTGCTCCACCCCCGTGCCTCGGAGAGCACGTTAAGCCGTCGGTCCTGCGCTTGATTTCTCTCCGGTAGTGTCGGATTCCCGTCACATCGGACTATGAGAGTGAAGGAATAGAGAGTGCACTTGTGTACTATGCCTGCCAATCCGCAGTGGATCAGCGTGGTGGGTCTATGCTCTAAAAACCCTCACTCGGAGTGAGGAGGCCTGTGCCCAGTAGTGGGACGTTAATGGGCTGCTACTTACTTACTTACTACAATCTTAAAATTCCCTTAAACACGAAGTCACAAAACACTTTCTGTTACAAGTCGTATAATTAGATGATATTACACATTTTATTTTTATTACTGTGTTAGTATGTATATGTAAGTATATTTTATTTATATATTATATCATATGTGCATTCTGTTTAATATTAGTATGTATTATTTCTTTATGCACCTCCCACTTACTTTAGCACAATTTCCTTCTCCTCAAGGTTGTCTGGAAGAAATCGCTGATTAGCGATAAGACCGCCTTTTTGTACATTTGTTTAGTTATTAGTTGCGCGTTTTTTATTCCTTGTAATTTTTTTCTTTGGTGTACAATAAAGAGTATATAAATAAAAAAATAACAACGTAAAGAAAATAACATAATGAAGAACTTAACACAAATTCTTATACTGTTTATAACAATTTAATTAGTCAGAGTAAATGTATCAGGTAAGTGACAGTTTTTCGCTTATATATACGTCGATCCCGTGGGAATATGGAAAAATGAGTGCTTAGTGACCTTCAACATCGCAACATAAGTAACTATGCCGAATTTCAAGTCAATTAAACCTGTAGTTTCAGAAATTTCGTTATGAATAAGTGAATAGTCTCTTTTTTTTATTGCTGACAGATTAGCGCTTGACTTTGATCTCACCTGATGGTAAGTGATGATACAGCCTAAGATGGAAGCGCGCTAATCTGTTAAGAGGCGATATACCCCTTACGGTTTCTACACAGCATCGTACCGGAACACAAATCTCTTTGTTTGGCGGTACGTTTTTGCTGGTAGGGTGGTAACTAGCCACGGCCGAAGCCTCCAACCAGTCCAGACTCAGACAAATTAGAAAATACAATTTTCTAAATTCGTCCCACCGGGGATCGAACCCGGGACCTCTGCTAGCAAAGCGAATACTCGCACCAATGCGCCAGCGAGGCTGTCAAACTCACTTGTGTATAAAGATATAGATTTCAAATCTAAATGTAAATTTTACGAATATTTAACGTCTGTAACAGCATTAAAGTAAAATATTCTTTACTAAAGAAAACTCTAGATGACACCGGAAAGAAACTGAGTAGTTGAAACTATTCACTATTGAGTTTTATAACAATTATCTGTATATATAAAAATTTCACGATGTTTGTCGTCAAGTGATGATGATTTTTTTCATATTGCTTTAGCAAATAAAATATGAATAAACATGCAAAAGCAAGCGAAAACAGGCAAAAAAAATTACAAAAGGTCTAGTTTCTCACTACTAATTGCAACATTATTTTAAAAAAAGTTTAAAGTTCGTGCGTACGAAGTATATATCTCAGAAGAGAAACTTCTTTGGCAAATTAATTATTAAGTCTTGTTTGTATTTATACAAATCTAAAACTTTAGATTTAGGAGACTTAGAGGGAGGGGAAAAGGAAGATATGTTAGAAATTTAATGAATTTGACTGTCATTAAAATATTAAGTGTCGAAAATTAATACAAATTTAATCTCAACCTAAGCCTTACCTAACCTTCAAACGAATGTCGTGATGTTAATCAAATTATATATTTTTTTTCTTTTCCACACTCTTAATTCCAATGCACGTCTGATGATGATACTTCAGAACGACTTCAAATCTAAAGTTACGAGGGTTCCTTCGCGCCCGATCCGAGAAGAGCCCACAACAAACTCAGTCGGATGTTTTGTTTTTTTGTTATCATCATCATTACAATATCATATTAGTTTAATATATTTCAATTGAAATTAGAGCAGTTCGTTCACTCCCACGCGTTTCTATCGTCTAAGTACTCTTGCAACTTATAATACGATTTTTCTATCAACTTTCTTTTAACAAAGACTTTGAATTTATTAATTGACATTTCTAAAACGTCTTGTGGGAGTTTATTATAGAAACGTATACAGTTACCCTTAAATGAGTTGTTAATTTTATGCAGCCTACTAGAATTTACAACAAGTTTGTTTTTGTTTCGTAAGTTATATGATATACATTCACTCTTTTTATTATTATTATGCGCCTAAAGAAGCTTCACTTCAAAAAGATGGTCTATATTGATAAATGGTGTGATATAATCATTAACATTACAAAAAAGTCGAAATATCTATACAGCAACTTGACTTTTTATACGATTTGTGTAAATCAAACGTAATTGTGATGTCTTTCATAACAAAATGTATCTTGTGTATTTTTACATTTGATAAAGCTTTGAAAACATCAGCTTCAGTAGAATTGATACGGCTTATTTATATAAGAAACTCTAATGATTTAGGCAGCCCGAAGTCAAACAGCCACTTTATAAATTGGAATAAACAATAACCTAATGGAAACTGTAACTTAATATATTTGTCAATACATTTTCCATCTCGCTATGACTGTTATGTATAAAATATATTCGCATTACAAACGTCTAAGTATGTTGAACTTGATAACAATGTATTATGAACTTAGTATCAGTGGAGTAGGGTTTAAATTCGCTTGTGTTTTCGGGTAGAGTTAGGGTTTTGTGTAAGGTCTGCTGTCCCTTTTAGTGTTTGCACATATTTGATCGATTGACAACTTGTGGGTGGGGTCTGTATAGTTATTACCCCGAATCGCTTGAAGGGATGTGTTCTATTCAGGGACTTTCCTAAGTATCTTTAGAAATAGTTGGTATATTTGTGTAGCATACTGCGGTTAAAGTCCTGGCGTAATAGTTGGAGTATTTACTAGCCGAAGTCCTGAGTTCTTTTTTAATTTAGTATTTTCTGATTTATGTCTGCAATGGTGGCATGTTTCGGCCATTTAGTTACCACAAAATAAGTATGCTCATTTAACAGTCCGTTTATTAGTGCGTTTGCAAGTGATTTGCCGTGAGGATGAGTGTATGGAACAACGGAATGATGAGGAAAGTGTGGTAGCGCCCAACCACACTATCGTGGAAGCTTTCCCAGAGGAATTAGTCCCCATCGAAACGGAAGTTTTAGTAGGTTGTTTGTACTGTAAATCATTCCCACACTTCTAGCTGAGGGTACAACATGAGCGTAGGGAAAGACCACGTCCTTCCATTTGGACTAAATCTTGACCTGGCCCTTATTTAAAATGTCCTGGATTTGGTCCAGGAACGTTCGCCTTGGTCTTCCCCTTCCAACGATCCCATTCACTCTTGATTAATAATTTTCTTTTGTCAGTTCCATTTCATTCATCTACGTGCCCCAACCATCTAAGCATACCTTCTCAATTTTAGATGCTATACACATTTTGAACTGTGAAAATACAATTGCTAAATTCTTATAGGAATTTAAGTGCAAATTTCATAATAACGGTATTTTTGTCTTGATTTGTCTCCAAACTCCATACAACTGTGCATATTTTATTGTAAAATCCGGGATACGAACCGAAGAAGGAAGTATTCGTACCCTTGCAGCATCAAGCCCGTCAATTTTTTTAAAGAAACCCTTTACAGGTGCTCTAGGAAAATTTTCTTGGCCAATCATCATTTTGTTACCATTATCCTACTAGGTGAGGTCGGCACAATGTTTCCTTTCGCTACATTTTACACACATATCCTCTTTCATACAGTTCATCCACATTTTTTTGGTCGCCCTCTCCCGGTCCTGCCGCTTACCATCATATTTAGGGTCCACTTGCATACATGGCTACCTTCCCTTCTTATGGCATGTCTTTACCAGGATAGCCTTTCACTCCTTAACTTCTTGGTCACTGGTGCTACTGTCACACTTCCTTTAATATACTCATTCCTAATATGTCATGCAGATATGAGCATTTTTGTGACTTTATATTGTTAATACGAGTGTACTCTCTATTTCTTCACGCTCCAAATGATATGAGACGATAATATGACAGTCTCAGAGAGAAACTGATCTCTAGGAGAGCACGGGAATGCATCACTACTCTAACAATATTACTACGAGAAAATACTGTAAATTCCTCAATAGAAAACCCAAAATCAGTTTTAAATTCGGATCTAGGACCTCATAATCTGTATGCCAACTAGAGGCAATTCCATTATAGTAATGCCTCAATAAACTAGAACGATTTGTCAGCAATGACCATGCACCTGGATATTGGAATGATATAATCATAACTTCATATGTTTATTGTAATCACAGTAAACGGGGAACGTCGATTAACTTGACTCTTTATTGCGCATCATTACAAACAACGAAATAAAATTTTACGATCCCACTACTCACTCGGATAAATAGCTGCGGGTTCGATTCCCTCTTTGGTCATGCTATAAATTTCCTGCGGATGACAGAACAAAATACTAGTGAGACGTTTTAAATATCACCTGTTATAAATGGTATAGAACCCACATTTTTCTATTATTATTATACACACTGTATCGATTAATCCTTATTACGTGTTATACATTATAGGTTTATTTTGTGTAAGTTGTAAGTAGCAGCCCATTAACGTCCCACAACTGGGCACAGGCCTCCTCACTTCGAGGAGCGAGGGTTTTTAGAGTATAAACCCATCACCTTTTGCCGAGTAGAGCTAAGCATTTTACGAAATTCCACCCGCAAGGGGGGTTGCGGGGGTGTAAACTATTGATTCATCACGATATCTCAGGAACCATAAGGCGCAGAGACTTGAAATTTGGTAGGGATTTGCCTAAAGTAATGAAAATGCCATCCAAAAAACATATCCAAACACACAGACGATGTCGCGGGTTCAGCTAGTTAAATATAGAGTCTGGTCCTTTGACTCGCTGCAGTATTTCGTTGCATTATAAAGAATAATAATATTTAATTTAATAAAATAAGAAACTTTATATTATACGGTTATATGTTAAGCAAGTTACAATGATATATATGGTGATAGATGTTTATTACGTTTATGTAATACACCTCGATAAGATATATATACAAAATTTGAAAGCAACTTAGATGTTTGTATATTTTATTCAACAAACAGTAGGGGATCTGGGTTCTGTACAGTAGCATCACAACTTAATCTACTTAAATCCTTATAAAGAAGATATATCGTATAAGGTATCGAGGAGAAAAACATATAAGCAACTTTTTCTCATATCACTGCGATACTTTGAAGATACAAACTAACATGACAGTTGAAGCTGAAAAACTTGCTTAATACATTGTTTTCTGGATCTATAAATCCTTATAAATCACTACCTCAGCAAAAACCTACTGCAACATGAGAAATGTTATGTTAATACGTCTGTTCGTTACCGGACAACTCCAAAACTTTAATCGCATCAAGTCAACTTAATCAATTCATTCCAATACTTAATGAGTCAATGGGAAAATGTATGTTGAAGGGTTTTTTTTAATTCTCGTTGGAATCAATGTACAAAATTATTTAGTAAACTTATAGGATACAAATATATACGGTTTTTTAAAAAATGCGAAGGAGTTTGAAATTACACAAACTTTTAGTTTATAGAGTCACAATGCTAATATTTTTTTATTAATTATGCATGTAAAATATATTAAATCAAATAAGAAGCAGATTACACTCACACGCATATAGAGTATATATGCGTATTTGCCAAGCGCCGACAGTTATGTCAAACGTCATGAGGTTACATTAAAAAAGGTTTATTATCAAAAGCACTAAGAAGGTTACATTTGAAGAGTTGTTATGGTGGTTAAGTTTTCTTTAAATTACTGACGTTCTACGGAACTTTGTTAACTTTTTTTACAAACCATCTCCTTCTTAAGAAAAACGCAAAAAGAATTTAACAAACGATGAGACACTTTTTACAAAAAACATCGTTTACTGAGAAATTTTGCATTATTATTTATATTATCGAAATATGTACATTAAGTTCAATAAAAAAAAACTCAAATCATATATTTTGTTTATAAAAAAATAAGCGTGCGTGCGTACAAAGTACACATGTCAGAAGGGAAACTTCTTTGGCAAACTGATATCGAAGTTTTGTTGATATGTGTGCATATGTAATACATTTCCGAGACTTACATCAAAATATTAACAGTATCGAATATTAATACAAATGTTTTATTGAAATCTCAAACGAAGAATTGTATTATTAATTTATGAAAAATAGTGGGTATACTAACTTATAAAATGATGAGTGGCAAGTTAAAATTCCACATGTTATTGTAAATATTAAAACTACCCAACTTTCAAACGAATTTCTATAAAAAAGGCTGCACATTTTCGTGACGCTAATCACGCGATTCACTCATGCGCCTAAAGAAGTTTTACTTCAAGAAATAGGCAAATTACCAATGTAGCCTTGGCGAACTCAGTTATTATAGAAATTTATAATTTCAATTATTCATAGCCGAATTTTGACCCCTGGGCAATCAGTAGTATTAATAAATTTACATTTTTACCATAACCTCTATACACATAGTATCTATACTAAATGGGAAATTAACTTTGTATCTCTGTTGCGTATTTATGCCTGAATCATCAATGAATTTAAAAATATTGGACTCAAGTAAGATATATAGATGAAAATATTATGAAAAAAAAAGATGTAGTGACTAAAATTGAGAAAGGTGTGCTTAGATGGTTTGGGCACGTAGAGAGAATGTATGAAAGGAGACTTACAAAAAGTGAATGCGAAAGTTGGAAGGGGAAGACCAAGGCGAACGTTCATGGACCAAATCCAGGACATTTTAAATAAGGGCCAAGTCAAGAGTACTTTAAACCAACGAACTTGTATGAAAGGTTTAATGAGAATGAAAGAAGCGAAGGAGATATGCAAGGATCGTGGCAAGTGGAAGGACGTGGTCTCTGCCTATCCTTATGGGAATGAGGCGTGATGCTATTTATAATCTACTAAAAGGGAAAATAACTTTGCATGTTGGTCTGTTACGTATTTATGCTTACATCTTCGATGAATTTTAGAATAGTAAAATCTCAGTGGGAGATATAGTCTTCTTGTTTTAAAATAGACTAAGGAATGAAGTAGGTATTGAAAATTTAATAAATAAGCAATTCTAAGCAGAAGTGCTCTATACACGATGTTAAGAGTTCAAAACTCCTATGTATGATGTTGCAATAAAAACTAAATTAATCGATTGAAAAGCGCCATTAAAGTCTACTCCTTTAAGAAGTTTTAATAATAATGTTTTTATAATTTACATGGATAAATGTCTATTTAATATTAGTTCAACATAGTTAACGTTCATTTAAATGCAAGAATTGGATCATAAATTTTTATAATCGAAATCAAAATCCCATTATAATAGAAACGAATTCATGCTCATTCTTTCGATAGGTATCAGTTACGTTTATCCTTTTCCAAACGAAACGACTGCGATTTGTAATAAATCTTCTGAATTTAATTATTTCGATATTCTTATGATAATAGTTATTTTCAGTAGTAAATTTGATTATTACCTATCTAACATATAGGTTATTCAATATATACTAATATTACAAATGCGAAAGTTATACTTCTGGATGAGTTTTAAATAAATTTTAATGCATTATAGAAAAACCCCGCAAGATGGACGTTATATTTTAATAATAATTAGAATTGGAAAAATTAAGGGATAAAAATGTATGTAAGAACTACCTATTTTTATTATTCAAAGATAAAAAGTTGTCGTATCTATTTACGTTGCTATTTCTTTAAATATATAAAATTGAAGTGTCTAATGAAAACAGAGGATTATGTATAAAGTAAAAATAAGTAGCAGCCCATTAACGTCCCACTGCTGGGTACAGGCCTCCTTACTCATAGGAGAGAGGGTTTTTAGAGCATAGATCCATCACGCTTTTCCACTGCGGATTGGAAGGCATAGTACACAACAAGTGCACTCTCTATTCCTTCACTCTCATACTCCAAAGGAATTCAACACGATCGGAGAGAGCTCAAGCACAGGACCGACGGCTTAACGTGCTCTACTAGGCACGGGGGTGGATCACATCGCCAACTTCCCAACTTCAAGCAAATATTGAGAAAATCTTAATAGAAAACTCAATATTGTTTTTGAATTGGCCCGACCCAGGAACTCCTGTCTGTAGTCGAACATGCTAACCACTAGACCAATGAGGCAGTTAGATTATGTTTATCTCTGTTTATTCTGGCTAATGTTTAAATCAGCTGGAATGTTTTTTATAAGTCTTTTACAGGAAAGTACGCAATATTATGAAGCGTACGTATAAAGTTAATTTTAGATAGTTTGACGCTTAAAAAACGATATCATCAGTACACATCATCATTAGATAAATGATTTACCTTTGAAACACCGTTTCACAAAATTAAGATATCTTACTTGACTTTTTATACGTAGGGACCGTAGATATAACAATTTTTATTTTAGAAATTTCTATGAACACGAGAAATTACACGTGTATATGAGCTTGAAGACGTCAATTGTTACGTAAAGTTTGAAATAAATTTCATATGTCAGAAGTAAAAATTCTTTGGCAAACTAATTTAATAAATTTAATTGTCATTAAAATATCAAAAGTGTCGAGAATTAATAGTTTATTGAAATCTCAAATGACGAATTGTAAATGAAAACAAATGATCGATTAAATTGTAGTTTTTGAATTTCAAATTTAGAAAGGAAAATTTATGAAATTTATTTTATATTTTATGAAAAATAGTATATTAAATTATTAAATGACGTGTGGCAATTTAAAATGGCACATCTTCGTCGCTTCAACCGATGGACGTCCACTGCTGGACATAGGTCTCACGTAATGACATCCACAAGGCCCAGTCTTGTGCCGCCTGGCTCCAGCACCTTCGGGCCCCAATCACACCTTCGTGTCACATCTTATTTGTACCTAATAAAATTACCTAAACTTCAAACGAATTAACATTTCACTTCAAAAAATTCTCTCTGACAAATGGAAATTCCGAAAACATTTCGAAGTTAACATTGATGTATTTGAAGAAGGAGCTCTATTCTCGTAGCTGCCTTTATTTTTCCCCAAAAAGCGACCAATTTTCTATAAAAGAGTTGCCCTATCGATTCGCCCTCAACCCTACGTATATACCGTGTGTGCATGTAAGAGGGTCGGAGGAGGGTAAACTATTCGTATATGTACATATGAATTATTACAATCGTCCCGTCAGTTATTGAAGTTCAATTCTTTTTAACAATCGTCCAAATTACTTATCGGTAAAAACTCTAATAATATTTTCTTTTTCAGCTTTCGAAAATAATGCAAAACGTTTTTAATCTTCTAGTGTTATCCTTTGTAAGTTCTGTTCAATACACAAATTTTCCAACTAAATCGCGTTTGAATTAGAATTAAATTTGTAAATTGAGTAAATTATTGACCGATCTCTTTGTATCGATTTTAAAATAGGTTTATTTTCACATTTAAAGAAATTTTTTGCTTTTGCATGTATTTTAGAAATAAAAAAAACAATTCATTCGTTAAAGTTAAGTTTCTATACTGTAACTAAATTTATGCGAGCTGTTAAGAAGTTTCTTAAACGAATTTGAAAAACTTTCTCGTATATTGTAAGTTTATGTCCTCTGCTAGAATTGTTTAATATAGCCGTGTATAAATCAATACAATCACAAAATTACGGACAGAATATTATATGTTATTGTTTCAAGTATGTTTATTCAAGATGTCTTTATTTAATAAGAATGTCTGACAGTGTCTTATTAAATATATTGAAACATCTTTTAGGATTGACAATTTTAAATATTATTAATCGCAAAATCATATGGGAACTTCATCTAGTAATCTAGTTTCGACAGATTACATATAGCATTTTAGAGATCTCGTATTTATCGTAAAAAAGATTACATTATAAACATTCTCTTCATAAAATTCACGTGGTAAAAGGAGATTATCTTTTGTATTTGTATTCACAGAAATAGAATTAATCTTGTCTTCGAGAAATTAAACTATTATGTAAACTAGTATTTAGATCGATATGATGGACTAGATTAACAGTGTCCGTCACTATAAAGCAAATCTAAAAGATTTTGTGTAGTTTAAGAACTTACTTCAATATACATCGTACTTTATAACAGTATGTGATAAGAATAAACCCCATTAAATAACTTGGTTTATCTGTTCCGTAAATATATTAACATTAGAAAAGAACTCCTATCAGGAATCATAAGGTAAGTGAAGAGAAATATTTCCTTTTTTATAAACAAGTTATTGATAAAGCAAAAGTTCTTATCACTAATTCTTACCTCAGTTGCAGCTCGTAGAAAAGTTTCTAAGTTAGATTTACGCGGCGCGACTTTAGACAATATGTTTAATACACAATGTTATATAAAATATAAATTCGATATAATGAAATGTTGTAGACATACAAAGCACAGGTATGATGGAAAATAAAATTCAAATTTGGCAACCGGAGACGCGTCCCGAAGGAAATTCGAGAAAATCGTCGTCTCCAGGCGACGTACGGCGAGCGAATGTCCCGTTGAAACTACGCTACAATTTCCTCCACGAAAACCGATTCGACTGCGCTGTATAAGTATAGGGAAGGGTGGTTTTTCCTTCGAATTTCATAAGTATCTACCTTTCTTTATATCTAAGCGCAAGAACTACGCTCACCCCTTGAGAATACGTCGTGAGACTTGATCGCAACTCAACGCCACTTTCGTAACAAACGACTTCGCATACACCCTTCCATTTACACCTCTAAACCAACACTAATAAGATCGAATTTGAATTCATCACAAAGGCTATATTGTGACCTTTTATATAAACAATGTTTCTAGGAAGGCAACGGTAACATAGATAAAATGTATTGGGTGGCGAGTAGAAATATATTTATGTATGTAGATTCGCGTAGGTTCGAGAGTAAGAAATGGTGTGGGCTTCGTTTCACGTGACTATAGAGCCTCGTTTTTATGTCTACTTATAAAATGGTAAAAGGGTATCGCGTGGTGAAATGTGAATTTTGATATGTAGATTGGATACGGCAAACAATTTGTCACAAAATGATATATCGCAACCAGTACTATGCGACGGCTTTAACATGGTTTCCTTTTGTTGTTTCTTATTTGAATCTATTTCGAGGCACCCGTAACGAATTTAGGGCGAAAGATCAATAGAATTAATGAGTGGAAATTATAAGCCATCGGACGTGTTAATTTTTACGCTCAAAAAGCAGCCGCTCATGTAAAATGTTACGGTGAGATAGGTTTCACGGTAAAAGGGCGATGAGGCTCGTGAATTTGGGTCAAAGGGATTTTTTCCGATGTTATCATTTTAAAATTTAAATACTTCTCACGTATTTAATACGCAAGTGTCTTAGATAAATGCGAAATGATTCCGCGAGCAACAAGTTTCATTCATTCACGGGCAAGGGAGAAGGCAATCCAATTAGAAAGGGAAAGAGAGGAATTTAAAAAGTGAACGCCCGGAAAGTTAGGCGGGAAAGCTCCGTGCTAATAACCTGTTGCTTCCGCAGCTAAATTAAATATGAGTGCGGGATGCGAAACGGCACAGTACCTAGTATCGATAAAAACAAAAACGAGACATCACTACTCTATTAACATAAAGAAACATACAACTTCTCCATTCTACCTCCATAAAAAATCTTTAAACTAACACAACTTTTTATCCACACAAATCTCATATGATATTGTATCTTGATGCAAGTTTATCTCGTGAAATTGACCGCATTTATCATAACGAATTTTATAGACCATCTTCATTTTACGTACCCCAGTAGGTTATCGTGAAACATCGATAAAATGCTGATATAGCACCCACCCCTACTTCTTAGACATAGAGCGAGAAAGAGACAACGATATAGCAATAAGATATGAAAGAAAGAGATGCAAGATTGGACCGCGACGAGATAAGTGTTCTAATTTATACTCAAATTGCGAACGTCGTCACGAGAACCACGTGCTAAATAACCTCTTCAAAATTTATAAGACTTATACGTCACGTTCTCTGATTGCAATTTTAGCCTTTATAACAATAGAACGAAGTGTTATATTTGGTTATAGTTACTTATTGTAATATTGTCTAACAATTTTCCATTTTGGAAAACGGAATGCGAGGACTTTTTAACAATTTTGATCCTTATCACAATTAAGTTAAGTTGATATTCGTTTGGTTGAAAAGTTTGCAAATTAATACATCAGATTTTAAAAGAAAGCCCGTGCATACTAACTAGGGCTCTGTCAAGGTTAAATTGTCGTAGGTATTTTATTAGCGACTCGGTTACTGGGTTAACTGATTCTCTTTGAGGGGTCGGTTTGTATTGCGAATTAAGCGCAATTTTTATTTGCTTTAATGAGTTAATGAGATTACTCTAGGAAGGGTTAAATATACTCTTTCCTAACCGAATGTTAAATATCTTTTGGAAATTAGAGCAATTAACCTAGGTTCGTAATTAGATGTACCTAAATTTCGGAAAATATTGGCTACTATATTGATAAATAGCTCTATTATTTGGAAAATGGAGTTAGCAACCTAGTTTCTTAATGGATTGTTACCAGTGTTCCTGTTATATAAACGCCTCTATGTTTTACTACAATTCACTACGTTTACTAATAGCATGCTACTACTAAAGACAGAGTAATTAATAAAAAACACAAATGACTAATAAGTCTTTATACATGAAAAAACCTATTGATCTTGGCCAGCTTCTTTATCTTAATTGTACAAGTTGTCTCATCATTAGCGTGAAGCCCTGGGTTCGAGACCTAGATTGGTTATTTTAGAAAATATATTTTCTAATATGTCTGGACTGGGACGCTTCAATTGCGACTAATTATCAGCAAAGACGTGCCGCCAAGCAAGAAAGTCAATCTTATATAATTTAATTTTTATTATTCGTACATATAACTAATTGTAGTATTTTATAAGACCCAATAGATACATATAATCACACATACGTACTAAGCATGGGAGTTATTGCTTTTTTACAATAACTACAAATAAAACGTTATTTTAAATGGAATAACTGATATATTATCAGGTTATTTCTTACTGAAAGTTATTTTTTCATGCACTGTCTATTGATTTTTTTATAAATTCAACGGTTTCATTAAATATGTACTATTAAAAAAATAATAAAATATAAAGGAAGGTAAGTATTGGATATTCTTATGTCAAGTTCATTATTGTAGTATGTGGTAAAATAAGTTCGGCTTATTATGAAATATTAATAGGCTTTTATGTCATAATCCTACAATAGTCACCCAGTGGAAAGGTCCAACAGGAAACAAGGGGAGAGGGAGACCCTTAGCCCGATGGGAAGATGATATAATCAGATCAGCTGGCAAAAATTGGTGCTCCATAGCACAAGACCGACAAAAATGGGTATCTTTGGAGGAGGCCTTTACCCAATCCGGGGTTCCTACTAAATAATAAATATTNGTTTCTTAATAGATTGTTACCAGTGTTCCTGTTATATAAATGCCTCTATGTTTTACTACAATTTACCACGTTTACTAATAGCATGGTACTACTAAAGACAGAGTAATTAAAAAAACGAATAAAACACATTATTAGTCTTTGTACATGAAAAAAACTATCGATCTTGGCCAGCTTCGTTATCGTAATTGTACAAGTTGTCTAATTACTAGCGTGTAGCCCTGATTTCGAGGCCTAGATTGGTTATTTTAGAAAATATATTTTCTAGTTTGTCTAAATCTCGACTGGGACGCTTCTACATATAACTAATTGTATATTTTTTTAAGACCCAACAGAAATATATAATCTCACATACCTACTAAGCATGGGAGTTATTGCTTTTTTACAATAACTATAACTAAAACGTTATTTTAGGTCGAATAACTGATATGTTATCACGTTATTCCTTACTGAAAGTTATTTTTTCATGCACTGTCTATTGATTTTTTTATAAATTCACCGGATTCATTAAATATGTACTATTAAAAAAATTATAAAATATAAAGGAAGGTAAGTATTGGATATTCTTATGTCAAGTTCATTATTGTAGTATGTGGTAAAATAAGTTCGGCTTATTATGAAATATTAATAGGCTTTTATTTCATAATCAATTATCCAACAAAGTAACGAATAATACAACATATGTAACTAATAATTTATCCCGCTATTAAATAACAATGGTCCTATTTAATAAATTTATATCTCTATTAAACTGCTTCTTTACTAGTTGACGCGCTCACTCCATTTTGGATTGAAGTTATTTCCGTTAACTGTTATTTTATCAGTAAAGTAGCAAATAACAGATCTGCTCCTTAGTTATCCCATGCTCAATATCTACCTCGAGTAACAAAAAATATCCCAACCTTGCCATTAGAAGTTTCATTATATGTATATATTAAAAATATTTGACGCCTTTGCCGGCAGTGCAATAACAGTTGTTAATTTAAAAATAACAGGTTACCTTTACCTTTCTTTACCATAAGTCTTTGTAATTTTTATATATTCTACTATCATAGTAATAAGTGCATTTATAACATATATTATAGATAAGGTTACGAGTCCAACACTTCACTGTCTTAGATTGTGTCATCACTAAATCTGTAAAAAAATATGTATAATCTAAATATGTACCTAGCAGACATAATAATGTACTCAGTCATACGATATCAACCAACAAATTAAAAGAGAAAACTCATGCATTCAAACTAAAAGTACGAGAACTCAAACCACAAAGCCAATAGAGTAGTCGAATGGCGAAATTCGTTAAAATTCTAACAAGAGCTCGTATAATCCAGTAAGATTTGTCGGTAAATAATAATTCTGCCTACATCCATGCGATCGGTGGCTGCATATTGTCGTCTAACAAGCAACCCTTGAGATGTCGATGGGGGAACACTACACTGCGGTGATAATGTAGAACTAGCGATGTGAATTTCTATTTAATTTTCTTTAACGGCTAAGAAAAGGCATTTGTTTTTATTATAGTTACAATTAATTTGCTTTTGTAATTGTACCCGCTTTAGAAGAGGCATATAAATAATACAGCCTGTATCTATTTTCCAAATTGTACAAAAATATCAAAATAATTTCTGCATTTTACGTATTCATCGTAAATAGTACAAAATAATTTAAATATCATAGTTTACTCTATGTCTTAAGATTACAATACCATTAATATATGTATAAATACAATTTAATTAAGAGTATATATTATTAGACTTCATCCCAGCACAACTAAACCTATTTAAAATAAAATAATTATTAATATGTTCGACGTCCATTCGCCTCGCTCGATCACACTTCTCGTAACGCATTCATTAGACTACTCCCTAAATCAAGCGTGCCTAAAGAAGTTTTCCTTTATATAATATACTCTATTTACGTCTTGTAATATGTACGAAGATAATATAATTATATCTAAGCTTAAAAACAAACGCATTATAACCATCAAATCAAAAAATTATCATGACAGAAAAAAATTCATAAAAGTAATTTATATAACATCCGCATTAATTGATAAGAGTTAATATTTTTGGACACTACATCTATATGTAGTTGCTAAATACGTTGATTTAGGCGTAAATTTTATTTTAACCTAATTACACCTACACCTAGAACCGAAGATCCTTTTTTGCGATGGGAAATTCCTTTACGCACCCCGATGAAAAATATTCTTCAATCGAGAGTGTGAGACTCGTTCACCAGAATACCCATTACAACCCAGTGGATCCTTCCTCGTTCATGAGTGAGATGACTAGAGGTTCCCTAATCGCACTCCACTCTAGTAACCAGGATGATACCGACTATGAGGACCTACACTCAATAGGATGAAGCATAAAACGCCTATGTGCCTCATAGCTTCACAGGTCAGCTTTACAGCAATTATGCTCACCAGTGAAAGATCTTCTCTAACCAGTAACAACAAGATATGCCGTTGGGTTGTCCATGCTGGACACTCCGCCAAAATATAATGCACCGTATCATGCAGAAGATACTAAAGTTCTGTTTATTTTTAATTAAAAAAGACTACTTGTACATTCGTCCTATATTTGTATATTAGTAGAAAGTAAACAATAACGAGATTTTTTAGTACAAATGGCATGAGAAATTTCTTGTACAACCTTACACAGCGCGGCCGTAGCGCCTGTCAAAACGAATGGGAAATATGCGAGAAAGAGTGACTGGATAACAAGCACGCACACATGGGGTCGGCGGCCATCTTGAAAACCATTCACTATCGGGAAATTTAGTTTGGCTCCTGAGGAATTGGAAATAAAATAAGGACGAATAAAGCATTCAGCCTAACTTAGTCTAGCTGTAGCACTAACAAACGGTACGTTGGTTTAATGGAAATATTTAAGAAATAAATTTTACAGTTATGCGGTAATTTATAGTTAAATTAGATAGAAAGAAAAGCATTTTACTTTACTAAATAATAACAATGAAAAAACTATGTATACCTATATAACTGCGTACATCCAATATAAGATAAATACAGTTACAGTATAAATAATAAGATGTTTATTGAAGATACGTAAAGTAAAAATTTTGTACACTTTTTTACAAAAATTGGGTGGCGGTATGAAATTTTCCACACTTATTACTTGTTAATGAAATTGCTGACTTTAGTGCCAAGGAAGCAACATTTGTAGGTTCCTCTGACCACTTCCAAAATTATACTAACGATTTGTGCAATTTAGCAAAATCATATCTTATAAAATCCTGACAAGACTACTGGTCCGATTCAAAGTTGATTAAGGGCAAATACTATGCTTCCATTCAGCCTGACATACCTATTCGTCCCTGGTTTTTCTTTCAGAGATACGCAGATCGTTGGATAACCACCACTATTAATCGTTTACGTTTAGGTCATGCCTGTACTCCTGTTCATCTTAATAAAATCAGGATTAGAGATAGTTCTCTCTGTGAGTGTGGATTAGACGAAGGCACTGTATCTCATATTCTTTTTTCATGTCCTAAATTACAGTATTCTCTTTATGAAATTCTGCCGACATACATTCCTCGTCCCGTTAATATTGAGAGTTTACTAATGCCTTGTATTTAGTCCTTTCAGTAAGTTTCTATGTAGTTTTATTAGAGTTAATAAGATTAATTTGTAGAAATTTTTCATCTCCTTTTTTTCTATTTACTAACATATATAGTTTTGTAATATAGTAGTAAAAATTCTGACTATTTTTAAGTACTGAAAATTTAATTGCGGTATTCATATTATACCAACCAAAATCTATACGTGTCTCTCCCTGTCTACACGTCATTGGCGAAGTAATTGGGCCCGATTGGCACCAATAAAAGCCATAAATTAAAGAAGAAGAGAATAAATTATTGTTTGACAGTCATTTAGCAAACTCTGAAAGAGTTTTTATATAAACATCGTTGACATAAATCTATCTAATTTTTAATCATTAATTAATTACTTCATCTCATGATTTTTTAATCTGTGGTCAAATTGAGAATAAACTTATACCGTATGACATTTAGCACACGATGAAAGAGGTTTTATATAAAATTTATTTTACATGTATAATATGTATTATCATATAAAAAAAATATTGTTAGAAATCACTATAATTACATTTAATTTTTTCCGGGACGTAAAATAAATCAAGAAAGGCCGACCGTTAGAGATCATTACTATTAAAATAGTATTACTTATCATTCTCAATATAATATTGAGTTTTCTATTAAGATTTTCTCAATATTTGCCTGAAGTTAGGAAGTTGGCGGTGTGATCCACCCCCGTGCCTCCGAGAGCACGTTAAGCTGTTGGTCCTGCGCCTGATTTCTCTCCGGTAGTGTCGGATTCCCGTCACATCGGACTATGAGAGTGAAGGAATAGAGAGTGCACTTGTGTACTATGCCTGTCAATCCGCAGTGGAGCAGCGTGGTGGGTCTATGCTCTAAATACCCTCGCTACTCGGAGTGAGGAGGCCTGTGCCCAACAGTGCTACTACTTACTTAGTTAAAGGGCTACTACTTACTTTTTTTTACTTTTACTCATCATTCCCAATTTATTAAGCACTTTTACAATAACAAAAACGATGTTGTTTATTAGAAATATTTTTCTTTCTTTCTATTAATTAAATTTCATAGAAATTCTATGAATGATGGGAAAACAATGTTTAATTAATTGTGTTGCCTCGGCGAAATCTGTGATTATAGAAGTATAGTCTTTAGCAATAGAACCTTTTTAATGTTTAACATAATTATGGACGAATTTCCGACTACTAATAAGTTTTTAACGACACTTGTATATAGGGAAAGACTTCATTGGGTAGTATATTCCGGTTTTACTGAAATAGCAGTAAAACATCTTGATTTTTGGAAAAGCCTAACTCTATAAAACTTAACTACATTATTCGACTACACCAGATTATATAAAGAAGTACCCAAAAGGCTGACAACTAGAAACACTTGTTTAAGAATTAATAAATTAAAGAAATTGTACAACAAGACAAAACTTAATATATTATAGGTTTAGACATGACGATACATAAGTATAATTAACAAAAGATATTATTTGCTTGAAATAACCTCTGAAATCAAAAGAGTCAAGAAAGATTGTAATATTAGTCTTCCAAGGTATACGAATACATTTTCACTTTTCCTTATCGTAAAAGTCTTAAATTTGTAATTGTATCCTCAAAATTACGAGTTTATACTTTCGCACCAGTGGTCTAGAAAACATTCGTAACTATTACAAGTAAATCCACAAAGAATTGGAACACCACGGCCGATAAAGCAGGCTCAAGGCAGTAGTGATGGAGAGTAATTTGCAAGTCGATTTAGCACGACGCTTATTTTCGGATAGGAACAGTGAAATCGAGTACCGACTGAAACAAATGTGCTGCATTCATACGCGCCTAGTGTTGGGCTTTCACGATAAGTACATTAACAAATAACACACATCGTAAAATCACACAAATATTGTATTAACTTTCATAGAAAATGGCTTCTTTACCAATTCCTTAAGAGAAAAAATTTAAAGAAATATCAATTCTCACAGTACCGTCGCAATATATATTAAATAAGTAAAAGTAAGTAGCAGCCCATTAACGTCCCACTGCTGGGCACAGGCCCCCTTTCTCGCATGAGAGAGGGTTTTTAGAGCATAGACCCACCACGCTGCTCCACTGCGGATTGACAGGTATAATACACAAGTGCACTCCCTATTCCTTCACTCTCATAGTCCGGTGTGACGGGAATCCGACACGACCGAAGAGAGATCAGGCGCAGGACCGACGGCTTAACGTGCTCTCCGAGGCACGGGAGTGGATAACACCGCCAACTTCCCAACTTCGGGCAAATATTGAGTAAATCTTAATAAAAAATTCAATATTGATTTTTGAATTGGCCCGATCCGGGACTCGAACCCAGGACCTCATGTCTGTAGTCGAACATGCTAACCACTAGACCAATGAGGCAGTTATATATTAAATAATATCTTATATGTCCGTGATAATATTCAATTATAAACAAAAAAAGTGAAATACACAATTTTAATACTAGAAATAAAAACTTGTAATCCCATATTTTAGAGTGAAGAAGGTTCAGAAATCATTTCTCGGGTTGAGCATACGCATTTGTAATAAGATTCCGCAATCAGTTTTAAATTTGTCTCCACATAAATTTTAAAAATATATCAAAAACATTCTTTTACAATAGGTATATTATAATGTTGAAGATTATTTAGGTGATAGAAATGTTTGGACTTGATTCCGGTTGCTCACAGAAGTTTGCTTCTGTAACAAAACTATTTTTAAAAGAGTAACCGTTGAGTTTCTTGCCGGTTTCTTCTCAGCGGATTCAACTTTCCGAACAGGTGGTAGATTTGTTACCAACGAACAAACTACTGACGATTCAAAAGTGCTTTTTGAGCCTACTTGAATAAAGAATATTTTGATTAGATTTGATTTGATCCTTATTAAATGGGCATTATAAGATATCCAGTTAGGTGTGACCTTAGTAGTTCCTGACTCTTTGGAAATATGGGTAAATCTGTATTGAATTGCCAATGTAAACCGTGCTTGAATCCACCTGTACTCTCACATAAAATTTAACTAAAATCGAATAGGCCATTTAAGAGTTCAGTAACGTACATACTTAGCATCACGCCTCATTCCCAAAGGGGTAGGCAAAGACAACATCCTTCCACTTGCCACGATCCTTGCATATCTCTTTCGTTTCTTTCATTTTCATTAAACCTTTCATACAGGTTCGTTGGTTTAAAGTACTCCTGACTTGGCCCTTATTTAAAATGTCCTGGATTTGGTCCAGGAACGTTCGCCTTGGTCTTCCCCTTCCAACTTTCGCATTCACTCTTGACTCATAAATCCTTTTTGTCAGTCTCCTTTCATTCATTCTCTCTACATGCCCAAACCATCTAAGCATACCTTTTTCAATTTTAGTCACTACGTCTTCTTTTATACCACAACGTTCTCTTATCACACTATTTCTCACTCTGTCACTCAGTTTTAATCCACTCATGCTTCTCAACGCTCTCATCTCTACCGCATTTATTTTACTTTTGTGATTCTTCTGCCATACCCAAGTTTCACTACCATACATAAGTGTTGGCACCAACACTCCAGTATGCACAGCCAGTCTGGCACTTTGAGACACCATCTGGCTATTCATAAAGGTGTGCAATTAGTGCAGAATGTATGTCATCGCCGCCCGCGTGATAATTGTGATAAAAACGCGGGTGGTAATGCCATACTTTCGTACCACCGTGAAAATATTTCGATATTGAATCAAAAGCTCGAATTCAACGACTGTATAACTAAGCAACCAATTGTACACTCATTTATTCATGACAGTTTTCAAACACACTATATTAAAAATAGATATGCAATCAAAAACGCATTAAATCTGTAAAATTTAGAAATAAATTAAATAAAATAAGATCCAATTAATCATAAGAAGAATTAAGTGAAGTAGAAACAATTACAAATTTTAATGACGGAGAAAATCATATTACCTAATACTTTGACATATAAAACAAGCGTGCTTGCGCCGAAAATTTGAAGCATGTACGCATTTATTTAATCGGAAAGCACTGTGACATTATCTTCACTTAATATACGTCGAAAGTACGGACTTTTGATACAGATATGATGAAAAATAATTAAAATTAACCAGACATGGTTAAATGAAACATTTATCATCATTTACGATAACAAAATACACACTTTATGCTGGATCTTTTTATATATAATTAATTACGTTTACGCTGCTAAGGAATCCTGTAACATTAATGATGAAACATAAACTTGTAAACTGTAGTTAACCTAACTTGGCAGTTAAAACATTTTAAAGCGTATAATTGAAGATCCTCGTGCATAAATTGCATGGACGATAAATTATATATAAATACTATGTATCGCATTAATAAGCTAATTGAAAATTTAAAAAAAGTTGCGGTGTGAAACGATGCTTTACGTATCAAACGTGCTTGTTAATGACTGACTAATTATGGATTTACAGTTGTTTTTACTATTTTTTTACTTTAGATATAAATATATTCTTAACAAGCAATATTAAAGTGTTTATTTTTGATTTTAAAGAATTTGTATACTTGGGATCTAAATTTACAAAATATGGAACATGTGAAAGTGATAGTGAACGCAGGGAATATGGTAAATGGTGCCCTGCGGCCCAGACTGGCTGTGCATGCGATGTGTTGCGTCACCATGGCTGTTAAACCTATACATGGATAAATGTTTGACAGGATTTAAAAGAAAGTATGTATGGGTTAAGAATGAATGAATTACTCATCAAATGTTTACTCTACGCTGATGATCAAGTAATACTTGCGTCATCCGCTAATGAGCTACAGGAGATGGTAAATATTATGAAAGAAGCTTTGAAAGGGAAAAAAATGAAAGTGAATGTAAACAAAACGAAAGTTATGCTTTTTGATCGAGATGAATCTATGATGAATAGCAATATTTTGATAGATGGGGAACAAGTGAAAGAGGTAAAAGAATTTGTATACTTGGGATCTAAATTTACAAAAGATGGAACATGTGAAACTGATATTGAAAGGAGAGTAAATGCAGGGAATATGGTAAATGGTGCTCTGCACGCCTTTATGAATAGCCAGATGGTGTCTCAAAGGGCTAGACTAGCTGTGTATGCTGGAGTGTTGGTGCCAACACTTATGTGTGGTAGTGAAAGTTGGGTATGGCAGAAGAATCACATAAGTAAAATAAATGCGATAGAGATGAGAGCTTTGAGAAGTATGAGTGGATTGAAACTGAGTGACAAAGTAAGAAATAGTGTGATAAGAGTACGTTGTGGTATAAAAGAAGATGTAGAGAAAGGTATGCTTAGATGGTTTAGGCACGTAGAGAGAATGAATGAAAGGAGACCGGATTAAAGCATTTATGACTCAAGAGTGAATGCGAAAGTTGGAAGGGGAAGACCAAGGCGAACGTTCCTGGACCAAATCCGAGACATTTTAAATAAGGGCCAAGTCAAGAGTACTTTAAACCAACGAACCTGTATGAAAGGTTTAATGAGAATGGAAGAAGTGAAGGACATATGCAAGGATCGTGGCAAGTGGAAGGACGTTGTCTCTGCCTACCCCTATGGGAATGAGGCGTGTTGCTTTGTATGTATTATTTTTGGTATTAATAAAAGGATTTGCTTAAAATACATATAGTTTATTCCGATATACATTGATTGTAAAGTGAGACTTCTCATGATACGTTAGGAAAAAAATGCGTACGTATTTGACGAGATATGGATGTTTGCGAATGTATAAGTATCCGTTAGGTCTTTTTTTATCTCTGACAGATTAGCATACCTGATGGCAAGTGAAGTTGCAGTGTGTTAGCAACCTTTATTATTTTATTTGTTGGATTGCTATTAAATTATATCAGTAAAACGTTTACATGTGCTACGTCCAGTTTAACGCTATTCTGGAAATTGTCTTAAATTTAATCAAAACTTCTGTTTAAATTCGTAGTTTTGATGACGACTGTGATTGGTGGTCTTATTATTTTTGAGTGGGGAGTTTTACAAGGGGGTATAAGAAATGTAGCATAGGAAAATGAGGAACATTCGCCTGGTAACAGTTCTCAGTTTGTATCAACGTTAGTATTGTGTTTTAAGTCATTCAAAGTGAGTAATATAATATTGAAATATCTGAGGATAGTATTACTTATCCTACAAATTACCTCTCATGGTTTCTACACAGCGTGGTATCGGCATTCAAATCTCTTTCTTGGCGGTATTTCTTTACCGGTAGGATGGAAACTAGCCACTGCCAAAGACTCACACTAGTCTTGACTTGACAACTTAGAAAATGGAACACAGGAACTCTGCTATCAAAGCGCTAGCGAGACGGTCAACACAAAAATAAAAAATATACTTAATGTTATTGAAGTGTAGCTTCTTTAGGCGCATGTGGGTACTATTTTCACGGATGAAACGTGTGATTAACGTCACTGGATGTGCAGCGTTTTTTATGCTAATTCGTTTGAAGGTTAATTAGTTTTAATATTTACATAAAACATGTGACATTTTAATTTGCCTCTCGTCATTAAATAATTTAATATACTATTTTTTCATAAAATATAAAATAAAAATATTTCATAAATTCTCTTTTCTATATTTTACATTCAAAACACATGGCATTTTTATTTACAAGTCGTACTTTGAGATTTCAATAAATTAATTGTAATAATTATCTTCCTTTTTCCCTCCCTCTAAGTCTCGGAAATCTAAAGTTTTAGTTTTGTATAAACATAAACAAGACTTAAAAAATGTAAAATAAGTAGCAGCCCATTAACGTCCCACTGCTGGGCACAGCTATGCTCACTCTGAGAGGGTTTATAAAGTGTAGACCTACTACATGCATCACATAATTCCTTCTTTTACCTTCTAGGACTTTACTACTTTTATAAAACCAAACATTTTTTTAATACATGGTAGCTATTTTATACAAAACTTTTATCGATAACTTTACTTGAATACATCACTGTTTCAAAGGAAGTATATCGCGTTGAAGCGAGGAATTTCTGTTCTACTATAAATGCGTACAGTTTTGCTTGTGACGTCCCACCATCAATTACGTTTTCGTAAAGTAACAACACTTTAGTAGGGAGACCATTTGTTTTTATTTATAGCACGACTTAAGTAAGGGTTACACTATAGGGTGAACTTTTGTAAAGCTAGCCTTCATTTATAACAACATAAAAAACAGAATTTTTCTGGAAATACATCAAAAGATGTGTGATTCCTAATGAAGTCAATCTTTTTTAAGCCTCCGACGGCCTCGCTGGCTCAGTGGTGCAAAATAACTCGCTTTACTAAAAGCGGAATAAAAAAATTACGTTTAATTGATAACCGTTTGACTGCCCGGCCGTATTTTATTAGACCCCCGTAATTTGCGTAATTAAAATTTACTAATAAACACTTACAGTTTAAAAAAAACCATGAAAAACCTTAACGACCTTCGACGCGACACACGCACCATTAGTAACGGTCACTTTGTAACTGATTTATTTTTGTTTTTCTGTTGTCTGGTCTATTGTCTACTCATATTTTGTTACGACAGTTATCGAGAAGTGAAATAGATAATACACATTATGACTTAAAAATACTTATAATTCTCAATGCGGTACTTGAAACAAAACTATCGTATCATGTCAACTAGTAGTTGACACGGGCAATCTTATATATATTCATAATTCTTTGAGCCATAAATCAAAGAAGAAGAATCGTTTCCTTACCGATTATGCTACGGCGATTAGCCATTTGCGTAGGAATTATTATAGTTGACAAGTGTACTCTACATTCTTTGACTTTGATAGTCCGATGTCACGGGAATCAGTCACGGCCGGAGAGAGATCAGGCGCAGGACAGACGGCTTAACGTGCTCTCTGAGGCACGGGGGTCGAGCACACCGCCAACATCCCAACTTTGAGCAAATACTGAGAATTTCTTAACAGAAAACTCAAACCTAAGACCTCATACTCGTATATGTAGCCGAATAAGCTGACCACTAGACCAATGACGCGGTTGTCAAATTATTACCCCAAATAACAAACACGAATTAAAATTTATGTTCAGTTCAATGTGACTCACAAAGACTTCAAAATGAATACCCAAAGTCGTTTAAATTGCAATAAATCTGTTTACAATTCCAAATATAATGATATGTATAGGAATTATTTATAACAATATGATTTTGGGTTCGCCGCTTAAGAAAGCAGGTTCGAATTGCGTGTTGCGAACGGCCATTAAGGTCGATGATATCATATAATCTTTACTTTATAAATGCTAAATTTCGTCGCGTTCTGTATACTATATATTTCATATTACCAACTTACAATAAAGCTCCTATATCAAGGGCATAGAGATTATAATCAAATAACACACTAGTTGCATGTATAGCCTATAAGCTTTATTGACGTAATAAAATTATCATTCTAATTGCTTACTTACATAACAGCAGTATTTATTAAATCTACGATAAAGTAAAATAACACAGGTTTGTTATTTTTAATTTTACTATACAAACAAGAATTTTAATTCATATATATTTAGGAAAAGAATGGCGCCCAATTAATGAGTCCCAAATTGGGCGCCAAAATGTAATATTGATTTTAAAGTATTTGTATCTACGCTATTCTTATAATTGTAGTGTATTATTACTCAGGATTACGTTAACAAATAAAAATCTATCAAATTACTCTGTAAAATATTAATTAAATGATACTATAGCGCTCAAACAAAAGTTTCATTTATCAATCGTCTATTACATTTTAAAAATGAAATTGATAACTACATATTTCGAAACAAATGAAAGTCTACATCTTATTAAATGGGTTTTATAAAACGTTGAAACCTAAACGATGTCAATTGTATCAATATTAAATATATCGTAACAAAGACAAACAACAATGGACTGAACAAATGATGTCTCGTTATTTATTAACAGAAAAGATATACGAATTTTTTTCTGTAACCCGAATTCCAGTGGAGACATAGAATATATTATTAGAAAAGGAACCCACACATCCATTGTACAGCGAAATACGATACTCACACAGAAAATATTAAAATGTACGCTTATTTGGTCGAATGTCACATCCATAGGTGAAAATCCAACATCGCGATATGACGTTACCCTTTCTTTATCAAACACAAACACACGTTTCTATAACAAGGTTTTCTTTCGTACGAATACTACACACCCACATATCAAACTATCAACGTTATTTAAAATTATACCTTAACTCCATCGCATAAGACACATTTTACCTTAAACAATATAAAACTTCGTACTTGCGTACAATAAATTTTGAACCTTACTGCTTTTATATTAGATCATAATTCATATTGCACATGTATTCATTGTCTATGTTCGTTATAAATTCGTATATTATAAGTACAACTTATAATTCAACCTTATTGATATACAATAAAGGTTTATTTTACAATGAATGTTTTATATCTTTGAATATTGCGTGGGTGATAGGGGTTGTTAGATTTTCGTACATTGCGCATGTCTATTGCGCATTTGAAATGGCGGAAAGCTGGCGCCATTTTGTTTTTTGTGTAAAATTGTTTAACAGTACAGAAATGCTCGTGTTTATTTACATCTAGATTTAATTCTACGAAGATCTTCTCTATTTTACGGGGTTAAATGTATGTATAATATAGTTTTCTTTATTTAGGTCTAATAACATTTAAAAAATGAAAGAAATAAATAGAATACTTACCTATATTGATACTTGCGAAGGGTTTTTTTGATACGTAATACTGTGATTGCACTAATTGTATGTTTGATTTATATTTTTGTAAAGCTTTTCTTCAAAACTAATATGGTGACTAAATTTGTATTAATTTTATAATAAAATTTAATATAATGCACTGTTATTAATGTATGACCTTAATAAGACATTAACCACTTTTATTAGTAGTTCATATGTCTTTTTTATCTATCCTTTTAACAGGAAAGGCAAAGGATTTAGTGATAGATTTATATTACAATTATTTTTTAATTTGTAGTATTTTTGTATATAATTGCTTTTTGTTACGCTTTGTGTACAGGTTTTTCTCTTAACGTTTTTAATATCAAAATTTTTATATGTAAAAAGTGGAACAATGTTAATTATAATTAATATTTGAAACATATATTACATAAGTAAGTAGCAGCCCATTAACGTCCCACTGCTGGGCACAGGCCTCCTCACTCCGAGGAGCAAGGGTTTTAAGAGCATAGACCCACCACGCTGCTCCACTGCGTATTGGCAGGCATAGTACACAAGTGACCAGGACCAAAGGTTTAACGTGCTCTCCGAGGCACGGGAGTGGATCACATTGCCAACTTCCCAACTTCGGGCAAATATTGAGAAAATCTTAATAGAAAACTCAGTATTGATTTTGAATTAGCTCGACCCGGGTCTCGAACCCAGGACCTCATGTCTGTAGTCGAAAATGCTAACCACTAGACCAATGAGGCAGTCCATTAATACATATTGATGAATAATGGCCTCTTTTGATTGATTCTTAAGTATTTTCTATATAGTAATATAATTTCTAAGACTAATTATGAAATTTCGGTATTCTAAATTTGTCTATGCACTAAATTAGTGGACAATGAAAGAGATTCAAATTTTTTATTAAACGGTGCACCTTTGAATGCTTGCCAACCCGCTGTAGGGCAGCAAAAAGGCCTGTGCCCAGCACTGGGATGTTAATAGGTTTTACTTACATTATTTTACCCAGGAAATGGTATTGTCAATTAATATATATTAACAAATATCCTAAATTACTTTACAACGAGAATCGAACCTGGTGCTCTTGTATTACGTCGATTTTTGTTAGGTGATGCCAACGTAACTTTGTATGGGAACGCCATTAGAATATTAATATATTTTGATAAAATATCCTACATCAATCCAGGATGAGGATCAAAACTGGTGTCTCATATTGAATTATTGTATTGATGGCCATCAAAGCAATGAAAGAGTTACAAATTTATTGTTAAATTCTTTTACCTCCGTAAGTTTTTGAGGAGCACGTTGGCAATATCATTTAAATGTAATATGTATATAAAAATATCCTACATTAGGTCTTGAAGTCCACAAAACAACAAGAAAGAGTTACAAAATTGTTGTTAAAAGTAACTTTCGTAACTTTTTGAGGAGCACCTTGGGATCGTCATTTAAATGTAAAATGTATATATATATAAATATCCTTAATTAGTTCTTGAAGTCCACAAAACAACAAGACAAAGTTACAAATTTATTGTTAAAAGAAACTTTCGTACCTTTTTGAGGAGCACATTGGGAATATCATTAAAATGTAATATGTATATAAAATATCCTACATTAGGTCTTGAAGTCCACAAAACAACAACAAAAAGTAACAAAATTATTGTTAAAAGTAATTTTCCGTTACTTTTTGAGGAGCACCTTGGGAACGTCATTTAAATGTAATATGTATATATAAAAATATCCTTAATTAGCTCTTGAAGTCCACAAAACAACAAGAAAGAGTTACAAAATTGTTGTTAAAAGTAAGTTTCGTAACTTTTTGAGGAGCACCTTGGGAACGTCATTTAAATTTAATATGCATAAAAAACATGTGTATACTTATGTACATGCGGTAGAATACTTGGCGTAATAGATAAAAATCTTATCAAAAAACTAAAACGTTGACTACAGCTAACTTCAGGGTGTCGGTTTTTTGTGACGGTGTGCGCTTGCATCGTAAAAATTTACTCTCATCATTTTTCCCTAACGAGCCAAAAGAAGTATAACTTCAAAATATCCTTAATTAGTTTTTGAAGTCGACAAAACAACAAGAAAGAGTTACAAAATTATTGTTAAAATGTGCCTACGTAACTTTGTATGGAGCACCTTGGGAACGCAATTTGAATATGTATTGAAAACATAATTTATTCAAATCCAACAACAATGAAGGTAGTAATTTAATAATTTTGTTCGGTTGACGCTCTCTATATGTCATTGTTAACTGATTGAGCCCTTAAGGGTTTCGCTTGTCAAGTATTTTTTCTTAGTTTATTGTTGTATTATTTGTATTTCAATGTGTATTTAATGGAATAATTTTATGGGACTTCATATTCGATATAGTTAGTGGTATGCGTGGTTCACTAAGAAGCTTTTTACTCGAATTAATTCCAATTATATCTATGGGATATTTGCCTCGAGTGTGGCTGCGCTGTTGACATGGCCCAACACACGCTTGACGCATGCCCAGCCTGGACTGTTCAGCGTGCCGCGCTCGTGGCGGTGTGCTACGCACTCCTTCTGCGGGGATGTCATGACGCGGAGGGAGGTGAGGAGAGGAGAAGGCCAAGAAGGAGGCGAGAGGCCCACTGTCGCCGTCTCCCTCCTTAGTGGTGGAACGGACCCCGCTTCCGTTATCCAAAGGGTAACGGAAGCGGGGTCCGTTGCCCAACAAAGAGAGGTCCCGCGAGGTGGTTGGTGGCTTGCAAAGTGCTCCAGGCAGTCGACCTACGGAATAAGCTTTGGTCATTGACCGAGTTGGGCCAAACGAGCACATCGCTGGCGAGGTTGCGAATATCTGTTAGTCGCGTTCTCGTGACCCCGTCTTCGAGTGATATAGGAGCACCGCTATCTACATTTACCTGCTAAACCGCAGTGGTACAACGTAGTGGACCTATGCTTTAAAAACCTTCTCTCCTATGAGTGAGGAGGCCTGCACCCAGCAGTTGGACGTTGTGGGCTGCTCCTTATAAACTAAATAAAATAAAAATAAAAATAGCCATTATTCTCTGATTGATATAACTTTTATATATTAAATTTAATTAGCCTCCTCTAGATCTCTCCATTTGTTTTTCTCTGTTGCCAATCTTCGCCAACAGTTGGGCAGATCGTCCTCCCATCTCTCTACTGGTCTGCCTCTGCGTCTTTTCCCGGTTGTTGGATACCACTCAGATACCTTTTTGGTCCATCTTTCGTTTCGCGTTTGCATCATATAGCCCATTCATCTTCATTTCAGTCTTCTTGTCTTTAACCGGTCTATAACCGATGTCCAAATAAAGGGCTGCTCCTTACCTTACCTTATATCTTTTTCGTTGTTTTTATTTAATTATCTCAGTGAAAGATATCAAATCAATTTTTTCATTTAAATAAGTTTTTATGGTACTTTGAATAAAGCAATATGCTTAAAAGGTATGGTTCCTTAGTAACCCATAACAAAATCGATTCGTAGAGAATTACATTTATTGATTTGTGTTACTCTGGACTGGCGAGAGCCTTTGACCTTGGCTAGTCGAAGCCAGGACTTCTGTTAGCAAGCTTAAAAGCTTTTGTAAGCAAGCTTAAAAGCATGGCTATCCGGTACTAAAAGACTTTGTCAATTCGAATCAGTATTTCCTTTTTTTTCGCTAATTGCCACCAGGAGTGTGCGACGAACAAAATACCCATTAAAACCCAGCGGGACCCTGGGCTTCCTGAACAGGGGCACCAAACGTGCAGTGGGGACATTCCTCTTTGGGATCATCGGCTTTTACAACCAACAACAGCGGCTTCCCTCTCCTTCTTTGATGCCTCCATCTATGAGATGACGTTCTCACAGAAGAAAGATACCTCTCGCCAACCGTAGTGACTTTATAACATTATCTAAACTAATATTATAAAGAGAAAACATTTGTTTTTGTGTGTATGTTTGTAACGTTTTCACACAAAAACTAGACCGATTTAAAAAAAGCTTTTCACCATTAGAAAACTACATTTACACTGATTGACATAAGCTATATTACTCTCACAAAAAAAATAGGGATCCCTAATAAACATGTATTAATGTAATAAAAAATAAAAATTAGACACAAAAAATCTGGAATCGCGTGCACTGCGAAAATTATTGCTGATAAAACAAAAATTGTTCAACAATATTATAGGACGTATTAATATCTACAAAAAAGTCCGCGATACCATATGTCTAACTGCTCTAGTTATGCCACTATAACTTAAACTAGAAAAATAAATCTACATGTTATAGATACATTCAGTAAAGCATCTATTAGTTCTAACAATTTATTTTTTGTTTCTATTAACCCTCCACTTTCGGTCTCAGCGTTTTTTTCCTAACTTCCTGATCCAACGCATCTGTACGACAAAAAAATATGACAAACCGTAAAAAGCCGGGTATTATTCCATATTATTCTAATTAAACATAGGTCGACGGACGTTGACATATAAAAAAATGAAAGCAAACCAAGGGGTTAAGTTTTTGCTCGACGTTTGAAAGTGAACTAGTGTTATGGTAATGAAAGGGACATTTGCATATAGTTTTTTTTTCATAGAATCACGCACATCTGTCGTTAGTTCCGTTTACTATTTTACTAGCGATCTACCTTGGCTTCTCACGGTTACTAAAGTATTATACCATCATATTCATTCTGTTGAGCTTGGATTAAGTTTAAATGCAACAGATTAGCAATATTTATTTATTTTTATTTGGGAAACAAACAATTTACTTAAAGACTAACATAGGTATTCACTTAAAACTAACACATACATCAGTAAAATTTCCACTAACAACGAAAACATAGCCTTATTGTGTGTACTTATCTCAACATTTTTTTCTTTTTACTTTTTACTTAACAGGTAAGATTTAATATTTCTTTTGATTGAGGACTTTCCGTCATTAAATATGTCTATATCACTTAGTTAGTGAATATTTCACAAGAACGTATAATAAATGAGTTTATAGCATAATTAGTCTTACAAAAAGGGACGCTAAATATTTTTTTATACGCGTACACAGTCGAGGACATATAAAAGAGATATTCCTTATGAGGTAAGGTGAATCAGTCTTATTATTCAGGATTTTGTATTATAAAGTAATATTTTCGTATTATAAATGTACAAAAAGAACTAAAATATTTATTTTTAACATTGATAACATCTCTCTGATTATTTTCGGTATAAAACGAGACCCAGTACCTGTTTTAAAAATTATTATTATTTCTATAACTCCCAAGATATACATTTAAATCATAAAATTTAAAAGATCTTAATATTGTCCATGAAATTCTTGTAACTGAAGTGTTTAAGTTGATAATAATTAGGGGTGTGCGAATATCGATTGAAACGAGTCGAATTCCACGAAAAAATCGAATAATTTGCGAATCGATGAAATAGCTTTGTTTCTAATTAAATAATTTAAACCGTGTATCGAAATATTCGACTTACGAATAATAAAATAGACTTTTCGTTTAAAATTCAATTGCCCGTAGAATACAATTGTTCATTTTCAATATATGTTCATATTTATTAGTATGTTGTATTTTTTACAATACTGTATTTGCTACGGTATAATGTGAGTTATTTCATTCTCTTTAAAATAAAAAAAAAACTATATTAATTGTTCTATTTGTGTAAATGAATATAGACTGTTAAATTTCTATTTGAATATTGAACATAAGAAACCCTGAATTAGAAATACTCGAAAATTCACTAATAATTTAATAGATTACGAATAATTCGAAAGAAAATCGAATTATACGGGGACTGTCGAATTATTCGAGTTTCGAATCGAATATTGACATTCGATTCGGAACGAATAATTGGTAAGTTCGAATTATTCGCACACCCTTGGCTATTATTGTATCTATTTATGGTGCTTGTAGTGAGTTATTAAAACATGTTTCTATCATATATTGTTTTGATATATCTCTAAAAGATTAGGCAGCTTTTATCATGAAAGCTCCCAAGCGGCTTGATTTTTTCCGACACTGGGAACAATTATCTTTATATTTCAATAAATTTACCCAAAATTTTGACAAATTTTATACAAGAACCTTCATTAAGAATCACTCTATCCATTGGTAAATACCGTATAAAAACTGGTCAGTAGTTTTTGATTTTATCGCGAACAAACAGACAGGCGGTGAGGTCTTTGTTTTATAATATGTAAGGAAGTAATGAATAATTGCAATAGATAGACGTATATGTGGACTGCTTTACTACATCCTTTATTAGAAGCTAACATAAAATACAATTATTTTCTGAACGTGCTATTTTCAATTGCGATACCGGCCTTTAATTTATCTTTAGTGCTTTTATAAACGCCACGTTACTAATGAAAAGTTTTTATATTGATTCTAATTGCTTAATAAAACACATTGTTATTTTGTGTTTTATTTGAAAGTGATATGTTTAATATCTACGAGGTTATATGTAATACAATCGAAATATTAATATGAAAACTATTACAAAAACTCAAAATGCAAACCTTTCTTCTATAATATTGGAGTAGAGATTTATTTGTAATACATTATTATCTCAAAACTGCCCTATATACGACATTTGTTACTATGGAGTATACACGACATTTGTTGCTATGGACTATACACGACATTTGTTGCTATGGATTATACACGACATATGTTGCTATGGACTATACACGTCATATGTTGCTATGGAGTACACACGACATTTGTTTCTGTGGAGTATACACGACGTTTTTTACTATGGAGTACACACGACGTTTGCTACTATGGAGTACACACGACGTTTGCTACTATGGAGTACACACGACGTTTGTTACTATGGAATATACAAGACAATTGTTACTATGGACTTTACACGACATATGTTGCTATGGACTATACACGTCATATGTTGCTATGGAGTACTCACGACGTTTGTTCCTGTGGAGTATACACGGCGTTTGTTACTATGGAGTACACACGACGTTTGCTACATTGTTATATCTTTTGAATGGAATATGGTTCGAAAATTGTCGCGGTTTTTATAAACTTTTAAAATGTAAAAAGTAGTTATATTGGCACAACTAGAGTAGTTGGACTTACAGTATTAAAGGCTTTTTTGTAGATATTAATACGTTCTATAATATTGTACAATATTTTTGGATTCTATCATCAAAAGTTTAAGCAGTGCACGCGATGACAGATTTTTTTATGACTAATTTTGTACACCTTGGGTTACATTAATGGATTTTTTTTATGGCAGACAGTTTTAGCGCTTGACTGTGCTCTCACCTGATGATACAGTCTAAGATGGGAGCGCGCTAATCTGGTAAGGTTTCTACACAGCATCGAACCGGAACACAAATCTCTTTGTTTTGGCGGTACGTCTTTTGCTGATAGGGTGGTAACTAGTCACGGCCGAAGCCTTCCACCAGACCGGACTCAGATAAATTAGAAAATACAATTTCCTAATTTCGTTCTACCGGGGATCGCACCCGAGACCTCTGCTAGCAAGGCGAGTACTCAGACCACTGCGCCAGAGAGGCCAGCAAATAACAATGGATTTTTATTAGGGATCCCTATTTTTTTGAGAAAGTAACATAGCCTATGTCTAAATTTTCGAAAGCAGCCCAGTAGTCTTTGTGTGAAAACATAACTAATATACTCACGTGCATAAAAACAAAAACAAATGTTTCCTCTTTATAATATTAATTTAAATTTTTTACATTTTATAATATAACTTAATTTTGAAGCTAGACTAGACGGCTAGCTAGATTAGCTTGACTTAATTTTAGCTCAAAATCCGTTGGTTGTTAGTCTGAATTATGATATAGAAACAAAAAACGTACACATACAAATTAGTAATCAATATGTGTATATGTATGTATATGTTGTTCTTTACAATTCATCATCGTGTTTTTCGGTGAAGGAAAACATTGTGAGGAAAGCTGCATATCCCAGGAATAATACTGAGGTATGTATGTATGTAACCCACTCATAAGAAACCTGTGCCCAGCAGTGGGACGTTAATAAGCTTCTGTTTACCTTATTTATATGTATAGATTGTATGTCTACAATATATCTCTAACATATAACTTTTATTATTTACAGAAGCTGCCTCAATTACTCCGAAACTCTTCGACTCAGTATAAACAATATATAATGTAATTTCGTTTTATTTTACAATCCTCTTTAGGCCAATAGATTGTTTATAATCAAATAAAGTTACAAGAAGCGAACGAGTTTTATTTCCTATCTGACCTGGCACATATTTATATGCGATTTACTCTCATGCCTATAATTAAAATAATTTCATAACAATACAGTGAGCATGCCAAACCACGCATGCACTGTAATTAGACTAGAACAATTATTATCTGATGCCTATCGTACAACATAGCTAAGTGTATCAATCTATACTAATGCTATAAATATAAATTNTATGTTGCTATGGAGTACACACGACGTTTGTTACAATGGAATATACAAGACATTTGTTACTATGGAGTATACACGACATTTGTTACTATGGATTTTACACGACATTTGTTACTATGGAGAAAATAATGTATCGCGAGTCGACTCGGGATACATTATTTTCTTTTGACTGACATTTTTAAATTCGTTATATCTTTTGAATGGAATATGGTTCGATTATTGTCGCTGTTTTTATAAACTTTTAAAATGTAAAAAAGTACTTATATTGGCACAAGAGTAGTTGGACTTACGACACAGTTGGACAGTATCGAAGGCTTTTTTGTAGATATTAATACGTTCTATAATATTGTAGAATATTTTTGGACTCTATCATCAAAAGTTTAAGCAGTGCACGCGATGACAGATTTTTATGACTAATTTTTTACACCTTGGGTTACATTAATAGATTTTTTTTATGGCTGACAGTTTTTGCGCTTGACTGTGCTCTCACCTGATGATACAGTCTAAGATGGGAGCGCCCTAATCTGGTAAGGTCTCTACACAGCATCGAACCGGAACACAAATCTCTTTGTTTTGGCGGTACGTCTTTTGCTGGTAGGGTGGTAACTAGTCACGGCGGAAGCCTTCCACGAGACCAGATTCAGACAAATTAGAAATTAAAATTTCCTAATTTCGTTCTACCGGGGATCGAACCCGAGACCTCTGCTAGCAAGGCGAGTACTCAGACCACTGCGCCAGAGAGGCTAGCAAATAACAATGGATTTTTATTAGGGATCCCTATTTTTTTGAGAAAGTAACATAGCCTATGTCTAAATTTTCGAAAGCAGCCCAGTAGTCTTTGTGTGAAAACATAACTAATATACTCACGTGCATAAAAACAAAAACACAAATGTTTCCTCTTTATAATATTAGTTTAAATTATTTACATTTTATAATATAACTTAATTTTGAAGCTAGACTAGACTGCTAGCTAGATTAGCTTGACTTAATTTAGCTCAAAATCCATTGGTTGTCAGTCTGAATTATGATATAGAAACAGAAAACGTACACATACAAATTAGTAATCAATATGTGTATATGTATGTATAGAGAAAGCGTGGATTCGAATCCACAGCAGGCACTTTAAATATCTTTTTATCAAAATAAAACTTGTGCTTTTGATTGTTCTTTACAATTCATCATCGTGTTTTTCGGTGAGGAAACCTGCATATCCCAGGAATAATTCTGAGGTATGTATGTATGTAACCCACTCATAAGAAACCTGTGCCCAGCAGTGAGATATTAATAAGCTTCTGTTTACCTTATGTATATGTATAGATTGTATGTCTACAATATATCTCTAATATATAACTTTTATTATTTACAGAAGCTGCCTCAATCACTCCGAAACTCTTCGACTCAGTATAAACAATATATAATATAATTTCGTTTTATTTTACAATCCTCTTTAGGCCAATAGATTGGTTATAATCAAATAAAGTTACAAGAAGCGAACGAGTTTTATTTTCTATTTGACCTGGCACATATTTATATGCGATTTACTCTCATGCCTATAATTAAAATAATTTCATAGCAATACAGTGAGCATGCCAAACCACGCATGCACTGTAATTAGACTAGAACAATTATTATCTGATGCCTATCGTACAACATAGCTAAGTGTATCAATCTATACTAATGCTATAAATATAAATTTTAACAAAAAAAGAACCGCCTTCAAACCAAACTTACAAATATATTAATATGCTCTAAAAAGTAAAAAAATCATTGCGTATTCTTTTATAGTGTTCTTCGTATTCTTATATTCGGAGTCGGTGTCAGCCAAGGTAGATGTTCCCCGGGTATCCACTTGGCAGCTCCTCCTCCTCCCACCTATCGCTATATATGTAGGTGCCTCGGCTGCCACCGACTCCGGATATAAGAATACGAAGAACAATATTAAAGATAATGTATTTGTTAGTTTGTTTTGAAGGCGGTTCTGTTTTTGTTAAAATTTCTATTTATTTTTTGATTTTTAGCGAAAACTAACAAATTTGTCTCAATATGTGTACACTTAAAAAGGTGTTTCACATATGAGATAACAACGTTTAAATGAAACAACTTTACAAAGTTAAATTTGCATTAATATCGCCACACCCGGGATTGAACCCTCGACCTTATACGTTACAAATCGGTAATTTTGCCACCCCGCTATCACTAGTTTTTTATATGGTAATCCAGACTCTACCACCACCGCTTCACACATAATTCACGTTTCAAATATTGCAATGCAGCAACAAACGTAAGGTCGTTGCCATTTGATTACACACAGTTATATATTTTGCCAAAAATCGCACCCTTACTGTAAGCCGTTGAGGAGTTCCACTGATCTTCATATTTAACTACGACTAGCACTTGATCATATCGAAGTTACGGTAGGCAACTCAAATATATGGATAGCTCATAGAAGATTCTGCCGAGTATCGTTGATTTGCTCCTAAGAATTGAAGAGATCCATCACTTTGTCATGGATTCCATCATCAGAACCTAACCAAACTATCACAAAACAACCCTTGAAATATATCCTTTCTAATAAAAAAAAATCATCGAAATCAGTTGGCGTGATCTTGAGTTATTCGTCCATTTGTCGCGCACATTCCTATGCAAATTTAAGACACCCGGTTTGCTCATGGATGCCATCATCAGAACCGGTTCAAAAAAAATTGGATCCTATGACGAGCACCACCTTTCATATAAAAAAATAATTATCAAGATCGGTGTACCCAGTCGGAAGATATGAGCTAACAAACATAAAATAAATACAGACGAATTGATAACCTCCTCCTTTTTTTGAAGTCATCATAACATTATGTCTTACAGCAGATGGGTGGGACAAAAGTCCCGCCACCATTTTCATTGCTTATAACTTTATTAAAAGAAAAACTAAGTAGTATTGGTTTACGTAAAAAGTCTATTTGGTCTTTACAATTACTGAAACATCATTGAATCCACTAAAAACAACTGTATGGTATGGTATTCCTGCTGGAAACATCATTGGTCCCTATGTTTTTGAAAATGACCATGGTGTTGAAGTTACTTTTGCTGTGGTCCGGTACCAAGACAAGATTTTCTTGTGCCTGAAATGGAAAAGCAAGGTCTAGAGGATATGTGATTTCAGCAGCTCGTTCAACAATTCAACTATTGAATAACGTTTACCCACGAAGACTTCTTCCGCGAAATGGCGATTTGGCATAGTCAGCCATATCTCTGGATTTAATAGCACCAGGCGTTTTTTTATGGGGTATTTTTATATCTACAATTGATTTAACATCCTAAAGACATTATTCGTCAAAAAAATTAAGAAATTCACCCTGAGATGCCTTAAAAAGAGCCGAAACTTGCTTAGCGAATCAAGGTCACAATTTTGCCAATATAGTTTTCCAATCAGAACGAAAAAAAATGCAATAACCAAATAAACTTTAAATAAAAACCAAACCTAGGTATCTTTTCTTTGAACAAAGTTATGGGCAATCAAAATGGTAGCGGGACTTTTGCTGTATAAGCTGGAAACGGAAACTGTTTTTGTATTCCAAAAAAGAGCAATACCTGCTTCTCTAAAATATAGTTATTTGTGTGTATGTATATGGGAATCTTTCAAATCCTGCACAGACAAAGAAATAAATAGAAGAATAAAATGCTTGGAATAAATACTGGGCTCTGAAAGAAGTTTTTAAAGGAAATCTGCCGATCAATTTAACGACATAAAACCGCCCAAACCTGGCCTATAACAAAAACCACGTTAGAAAAGCTCAAAAAATGTCAGCGAGGAATGCAGCTAAGTTTTTTAAACCTGAAAGTCAAAGACAGAGCGTGCAAAGTGAGTTTAAGAAATAAGACAAGAGCTAAAGATGTAGTAAAACACGTATTGAGACAGAAGTGGAAGTGGGCTGGCCATATCCAAAGAGTCAAAGATAACAGATAGTCATACAGAGTAACTAACTGGCCGACCTCCAAAAAGATGGTGCGATGCCCTAAAGAGAGTAGCAGGGAAGACGTGGACGCGTACAGCCAACAACAGATTGGAATGGTTGCAAATGGAGGAGGCTTTTACCGCCACAGGCGGTCCTTACAATAACTAACTAACTATACTAATAAAAAAAAAGTAAGTAAGTAGTAGCTTCAACCGATGGACGTCCACTGCTGGACATAGGTCTCACGTAATGATGTCCACAAGGCCCGATCTCGCGCCGCCTGGCTCCAGCGGCTACCGGGGACCCTTTTTATGTCGTCGGTCCACCTTGTGGGGGGTCTCCCTACACTGCGCCGCCCGGTGCGGGGTCGCCACTCCAGCACCTTCGGGCCCCAACGTCCATCGGTCCGTCGGACTATGTGCCCCGCCCATTGCCACTTCAGGTTCGCGATTCGTAGAGCTATGTCGGTGACTTTGGTTCTGCTACGGATCTCCTCATTTCTGATTTGATCGCGTAGAGAAACTCCGAGCATAGCCCTCTCCATCGCACGCTGAGTGACTCTGAGCTTCCGCATGAGGCCCATAGTCAGCGACCACGTCTCAGAACCGTAGGTCATCACTGGCAACACGCACTGTTCGAAGACTTTGGTCTTCAGGCACTGAGGGATATTGGACGAAAAAGTCTTCCGGAACTTCCCGAACGCTGCCCAACCGAGTTGGATTCGGCGGTTGACCTCTTTCTCGAAATTGGACCTACCTAGCTGGACTATGTGTCCCAGGTATGTATACTCGTCAACAATTTCGAGTGTAGAGTTCTCAACGATGACTGGGTGGAGCGGAACATGGATATTGGACATAACTTTCGTCTTATCCATGTTCATTTTTAGGCCCACCTGTCGAGAAGCTCTGCTGAGGTCATCGAGCATTGCATTGAGATCTTCCAGAGTCTCTGCCATAATGACCACGTCGTCGGCAAACCGTAGATGAGTGATGTACTCGCCGTTGATGTTGATGCCCAGTCCGTTCCACTCCATAAGCTTAAACAGGTCCTCCAACGCCGCAGTAAAGAGCTTCGGGGAGATAACATCTCCCTGTCGCACTCCACGCTGCAGTTGGATAGACGCTGTGCTTTGGTCCTGTATACGGACTGACATGGTGGCGTTTTCGTACAAACACTTCAACACGTGTATGTACCGGTGGTCAATTCGGCATCTCTGCAAAGATCTCAACACGGCCCATGTTTCCACCGAATCGAAGGCTTTCTCATAGTCCACGAACGCCAAGCAAAGTGGCCGATTATACTCCTCGGTCTTCTGTATAATCTGCCGCAGCGTAAAGATGTGGTCTATGGTACTAAAGCCTTTTCGGAATCCGGCTTGTTCGGGAGGCTGGAAGTCGTCAAACTTGCGAGCGAGACGATTCGTGATGACCCTCGAGAACAGTTTATAGACATGACTTAGCAGCGCAATAGGTCTATAGTTCTTCAATAAGGTGTTGTCACCTTTCTTGAAGAACAGAACTACCACGCTCCTATGCCATGCCTTGGGCACCGTGCCTTCCAGGATGACGGAATTGAACATTCGCTGAAGGACTTTAAGAATGGGTTTTCCACCCGCCTTCAGGAGTTCCGCTGTGATTCCGTCATCACCCGGTGCCTTGCCGTTCTTCATCTGTTTGAGAGCCATACTAATCTCGTACAAGCTGACGTCCGGGATATCTTCGGTATAATGCCGGGTCAGTTTGGCACGGGGATCTTTAGCCAAACTATCAATAGGCTTGCAAGTCGATGTGTACAACTGTCCATAGAAGCTCTCAACCTCCCTCCGAATCTCAGGTCCAGATGCAATGAGTTCGCCGTTATGGGTCTTCAGCCGCGTCAACTGGCTCTGACCGATAGACAAATCTTTTGCGAACACTTTAGTGCCTTTGTTGCGTTCGATGGTATCTCGTATACGCTCGGCATTAAAGTGTCGCACATCACGCTTTTGCGATTTAGAGATCTGTCTATTGATCTGCCGATATGCGGACGCGTCTGCTGTAGACTGCAAGCTCATTGCATGTCTCTGTTCCATGAGATTAAGAGTATGGTCTGAGAATCTCTTGGTTTGCTTTTTACGGGGTTTATAAAATTTCATCCCAACCGTATGGACAGTTTCCACTAGCCTATCGTTTAGCTCGTCCACAGATTCGCAATCCTCGAGGCAGGCGAAGCGGTTTTGCAGCTCTAGTTGAAAGCTCTCGGGGTTTTGGATATGCGCGCGAGTGGGTCGGAGCGTAGACTTCACCAGTCTGAACCGCTCTCGGTGTACGTTGATATTCAATGTGCCTCTTACCATACGGTGATCGCTCCCAGTTTTCACTTGATTGATCACAGAGACATCATTGAATATGTTCCGTTTCGTAGACATGATGAAGTCAATCTCGTTTCTCGTGGAACCATCAGGACTCAGCCAGGTCCATTTTCGGAGCGGCTGTTTCTTGAAAAAAGAGTTCATCATATAGAGTCCCTCCTTTTCCATGAAATCAGCGAGCATCTGTCCCCTCTGGTTCCGTTGCCCATACCCAAATTGCCCCACTCTCAACTCTGCCCCGCTTCGTTCGCCGAGTTTTGCGTTGAAATCACCCATAACAACGTTGTAGAAGGTCCTAGAGGTATGCATGGCTTTGGAAATGTCCTCATACATAACCTCTACATCATCATCTGGATGCGATGATGTGGGTGCGTAAACCTGGATGACCTTCAACGAATACCGTTTGGTAATTCTGAGTATCAGGTACGCTACCCTGTTGGACACGCTGTTAACTTCTACAACGCTGTTGACGAGAGATTTGTGGACGAGGAACCCGACACCACCTTGGGACTGGTGTTCGCCCTCCCGGTAGTAGAACAAGTTACCGGATTTGAGGATTATCGTGTCCTCCCCCTCTCTACGGACTTCCGACAATCCTATAATATCCCAGTGTAACTTGTTTACTGCTTCTTCCAGTTCGAAGATCTTTTCGTCGGTCCTCAAAGTGCGTGCGTTGTATGTTGCCAGGTCAAGTCGTCGGGGTTGGCAGCGGAATCTCTTCCGGAGATTCTTAGCACCCCCTGCCCCGCCGTTACCGTAACCGCTGCCAGAGCTAGGAATAGCGGGGCTGCCGGGGACTGGGGGCCGTTGCTGCCTTGTCTCAATCATTTCGTGGTTGTGCCAATAATCACCACGCTTGGCAGGCGGGTTGGTGATCGCAGTGCTGATCCTCTCGCACCGATAACGCTGCTGCCCGTTATCGGTCTGTGGCATTTATGTCAGCTATAGAGAATGGTTATACCGCCATTTGTCGGTCGCCAGAGCCTCGTCGGTAAAAGCAGGGTGCACCGCGTGCAGGTGAGGTTGGCATTTGGGGAAACGGATTGGGACGCGTTTCTCCCTTACACCCCCTTACAGTAAGTAGCAGCCCATTAATGTCCCACTACAGGGCCCAGGCCTCCTCACTCCGAAGAGCGAGGGTTTTTAGAGCATAGACCCACCACGCTGCTCCAGTGCGGATATAAGAGATATCCAGGTATCCAGGAGGTCCAGCTATCCAGCTACAAACGGATTTTTTGAAGTTCCAATTGTCACTCTTAAAAACTCAAACTCCATATTTACAAACTATATCTGTTATGGTATGTAAAAATAGGTCAGTATTTTTTTTGATATAATGAGATCTATTAAAAGTTAATTTTAGGAAATTCTACTCTCAATGTTTCTTATTTGTAAATCAATTTGTCTTATTTAACTCAGACGAAGTCGCGGCTTCAGGTAGTACTTTTATATATCAACATAAGTACCATTCTCAGTTATAGAGGTCCACGCTGACCACAACTCTCTTTTACAGAGGATGCTGTCTCTTATAGAGGTTTTGGACCGTGACAATTACTTTCAGTTAGTCAGTTCCCAATGGGGATAAACCACCAACCTATATGAAGTCCTGGGTTCGTGTTTCGAGTCGGGTGAATTAAAAAATCTTGTTTTCTATTAAGATATTCTCAATATATACCCGAAGTTGTGAAGTTGTTGGCGTGCTTTACCCTCGTGCCCTGGAAAGCACGTTAAGCCGGCGGTCCTGCGCCTGATCTCTCTCCAGTCGTGTCGGATTGCCAACGCATCAGACTATAAGAGTAAAGGAATAGAGAGTTCAAATGTATACAGTTAATTCTTGTCTGAGTAGAGTTGTTTTTGAAATACATAAATTTGATTAAAAATCTATTTAAATTCCGTTCTAAATGTACTTGTTTGGCCCGGTGTACACATTCAACGTGATGGACAGATAAAACAATATATCTTTATAGACAATTATTCACCGGACAGAAATTTTGTTACGCTAGCTGCATTTAACGGGTAGAATTTCTTTGTCCTTGTTATCATTCGATTTTATACTTTAACGCATTGAAATAAAGGTTACAAATGCTTGGTACTTATAAGGCTTTTAAGGCAGTAATGGTTTGGAATAGAACATAGGCTATCTAACTCTTTAACGTTATCATGACAGCATTTTAAGTTTCTTGCTCTATTATTGCAAATAGACATTAGAAGGGTCCGAGGCGGAAATGACCGCGGGATATTGTGGATTTTAAGTGTCAAATGATAAGATTAATCGTTGTCTGTTGTTAATAATATTCTACCTAATTTGATATTTCTAATTTGTTACAAGCTTTGTTTCACGTCCATTCTGGTAAAGCGATGCGATTACTTCGATAGCAGAGTTTTAGGGTTGTATATCTAAAATGAGATTGTATATCTATAAATAATATCTTATTTTTACGGCATGCTGTTATGGGGTAAGGTGGCGGATACCGAAACTATTCATATTACAAAAAAGATTATTTTGAATTTGATTTTACACACAAAAAGCAATTCAGTCTTTTATACATGCAGTCGCATAAAGGACAAAAGAGAGAAGAAATGAGAACTGAGAAGAAACCGGCAATAAACTTTGCGGTTACTCTTTTAAATATATTTTTCTATGTTGGATTATAACTGAGTGCCAGGGTAAGAAATAGTGTGATAAGAGAACGTTGTGGTATAAAAGAAGACGTAGTGACTAAAATTGAGAAAGGTATGCTTAGATGGTTTAGGCTTAGAGAGAATGAATGAAAGGAGACTTACAAAAAGGATTTATAAGTCAAGAGTGAATGCGAAAGTTGGAAGAGGAAGACCAAGGCGAATGTTCATGGACCATATCCAAGACATTTTAAATAAGGGCCAGGTCAAGAGTATCGTAAACCGACGAACTTGAGAATGAAAGAAGCGAAGGAGATATGCAAGGATCATGGCAAGTGGAAGGTCGTGGTCTCTGCCTACCCCTATAAGGCGTGATGCTATGTATGTATGTTTGTTTCTATGTCACAATGTGTAATATTTTGCTTCTGTGAGCAACTGGAATCAAGTCCAATTCTATCGCTTATATAATCTGCAACATTATAAACCTTTAGTAAAAGGATATAGTTGAAGTATTTCTTAAAATTAAGTGGCGGCAAAACCAACACTAATTGCGGTATCTTATTAAAAATGCGTGTGCTCAACCGGACTAATGATTTCTGAACCTTCTTCACTCTAAAATATGGCATTACAAGTTTGTTTTTATTTCTTGTATTATATTGTAATTGTGTAATCAGGTGGATTCAAGAATGATTTTTGTTAACAATACAATCCAAATGATGACAGGGAGGTAGCAAATAGCAGTCTATTATCGTCCCAAAGCTGGGCAGAGCCCACCATACTTTGTCCTCGGGATATGCAGGTTTTTTCACGAGGTCTTTCTTTAACAAAAATCTCAACGATAGGACAATCAATTATATCAGTTTCCTTTAAATCAAAATCAAAATATCTTTATTCAAGTAAGCCTTTTGAATCGTCAACTGTATTCTATTCCACACACTACTTCTAATGTACGTCTGATGATGGTAATAAAGAACGGCTTAAAATCTAAAGTTACGAGGTTGCCTTCGCGCCCAGTCTTGAGAGCCCAGAAAAAACTCAGTCGGGTAAATTGTTTTTTTTTGTTACCATCATCATTACAATATCATGTTAGTTTACTGTATTTTAATTCAAATTAGAGCAATTCGTTCACTCCCAGGCGTTTCTATCGTCTAAGTAATCTTGCAGCTTATAATACGATTTTTCTATCAACTTTCTTTTAACAAAGACTTTGAATTTATTAATTGACATCTCTAGAACATTTTAACAAAAAGAAATTTGGTGGTACTTGCTTTTTATAAGCAGTAAGTAGCAGTCCATTAAGGTCCCACTGCTCGGCACAGTCCTCTTCACTCCGAGAAGCGAGGGTTTTTAGAGCATAGACCCACCACGCTGCTCCACTGCGGATTGGCATAGTACACAAGTGCACTCTCTATTCCATCACTCTTATAGTCAAATGCGACGGGAAACCGACACGACAAAAATCTTAATAGAAAAATCTTAATAGAAAACTCAATATCGATTTCGAATTGGCCCGACCCAGGGCTCGAACCCAGGACTTCATGTCTGTAGTCGAACATGGGAACCACTAGACCAATCAGCTTTGCTTGCTTTTTATAGCTTTATTGATATACTCGTACACAGACGTTACAACAGTATAAATGAATGACTATAAACGTTGGTGCCAACACTTTTGTATGGTAGTGAAAGTTGGGTATGGCAGAAGAATCACAAAAGTAAAATAAATGCGGTAGAGATGAGAGCGTTGAGAAGCATGAGTGGATTAAAACTGAGTGACAGAGTGAGAAATAGTGTGATAAGAGAACGTTGTGGTATAAAAGAAGACGTAGTGACTAAAATTGAAAAAGGTATGCTTAGATGGTTTGGGCATGTAGAGAGAATGAATGAAAGGAGACTGACAAAAAGGATTTATGAGTCAAGAGTGAATGCGAAAGTTGGAAGGGGAAGACCGAGGCGAACGTTCCTGGACCAAATCCAGGACATTTTAAATAACGGCCAGGTCAAGAGTACTCTAAACCGACGAACTTGTATGAAAGGTTTAATGAGATTGAAAGAAGCGAAGGAGATATGCAAGGATCGTGGCCAGTGGAAGGATGTTGTCTCTGCCTACCCCTATGGAAATGAGGCGTGATGCTATGTATGTATGTATAAACGTTTTTATAAAATTTTATCACTTCAATTGCTCCAATATTGTGAATTTACATAAATAATAATATGGATAGAGTATCAAACAAGCCATTATAAGGTAAGACTGAGTCTCCGCAGCGCTACCTGATGCAGTACACTCGCGTTCAATACGTACTCATGTTTTTGAAGTGAAACTTCTTTAGACCCATGAGGATAAAAAATTGACGAATCAAAACGCGTGATTAACATCACAAAGATGTGCAGCGTTTTTTATGCTAATTCGTTTGAAAGTTAGGAAGTTTTGATATTTACAAATAGCACGTGGCATTTTAATTTGCCACTAGTCATTTAATTATTTAATATAATATTTTTCATAAATTGTCTTAAAATTTAAACTGAGGTTAGGTTTTTTAATATTATTTTTTAAACAACGTAAACTAAATGTATTTTAATATTTCTCTTTAATTATTTCTATTAATTATTCCCTCCTATTAAGTCTCGGAAATCTAAAGTTTTAGATTTGTATAAATATAAAGAAGACTCAAAAATTTGTTTAGCAAAGAAGTTTCACTTCTGACGTGTGTACTTGAACGCACGTATAATTTTTTTTAAATGAATCGACATCAATCTTATATATATATAGGTATATATGACTGCCTCAGTGGTCTACTGATCAACTTGTTCAATGCGAGACCCAAGTTGGGCGGACCGAAGCCATGAGCCTCTCCCCCCCTCCCCCTCATTCAACGGAGAGCACGTTATGCCGTTGGCCTTATTCTGATCTGTCTCCGGTCGTGTTGGATTGCTGTGTCATCGGGCTATGTGAGAGAATGACATTGGCAGCTAGGGCTGTATTTCGGTCAAGAAGTGGTCATTGTAAATATATAGTACAAGCCGACTTCTTCTGCGTGGAATGTTTTTTGGTAGCATTTTCATTCATTTGGGCAAATTGTTTTACAATTAAGAAACATATCCGCACTGCCCTTTGAGGTTCCTAAAATTTACATTTGATAGATTCCATTATGTCAAAAACAATTCTGACTAAGTTTTACATACTATAAAATACCATACCATTCTTAGCTGATCTCTATTTGTCAAAAGGAATAATACTACCAAATTTTAAGTTTCTACGCCTTATGGTTCCAGAGATATCGTGATCAGGCAATAGCTAACACCCCTGCAACCTCCCTCGCAGGTGTAATTTCGTAAAATCCGTTATTATCTGACCTCTACTCGTCAAAAGAGATAATCCTACCAAATTTCAAGTTTCTACGCCTTATGGTTCCAGAGATATTATGATCAGTCAATCAATCAATCAATCAATCAAATCATTTATTGCAGTACTGTTGGTAAATAGGTTGTTACAATTTCAGTTCACACGCGCAACAAGTGGCCATCCAATGGCGTGCAATAATATCAATATATATTTGTAATTAAAATTTTCATGAGATATTGTATAAAGTTTTACGTCATAAAGTGTTATATAATTTAAAATTCGAGTCTATGTAATACATATGTTAATAATACGATTGTGAAAATTGTTGTACATGTCAATATGAATATATATAATTATACCTAATTTCTACTTTTGAAAAAATTCGTCAATGTTGTAATAGGCCTTTGCAACTAAATATGCCTTCAATTTAATTCTAAAAAGATTTGTAGTTTTTATATCTTTTAGATATAGCTAACACCCCTGCAACCCCCTTCGCAGGTGTAGTTTCGTAAAATCCGTTGTTAGCTGACCTCTACTCGTTAAAAGGGATAATCCTAGTTTTTACGCCTTGTGGTTCCAGAGATATCGTGATGAGTCAATTGATACCTTGATATCTCTTTTATATATATAGATAGATTCCATAAACCACGCCAACTTAACACAGCTCGCTACTTGTTGGAATACATTCAAATAAAAACTACAGAATATTAAAACCAAATGCCTGAAATAAGTTGTCTGAAAGATTTTGATGTCGAAGCCGCTGAACTTAGTTTATTTTTAATATACAAATGATATGGAAATATTCTATATATCATTGAGAAAAATTAACTCTTAGTTGGTGAAATTTTGTACAACAATTTTCAAGCTGAGAAATTTTAAAAAAGTACTTAATGTAATAACGTCTTTAATAGTCTATATTGGTAAAGGGTAAGGTAAATAACAGTCCATTATCGCTCTTCTCCTGGATACAGGCCTCCTCAATCATAGGAAAAGGGATTTTAGAGCATACACCCACCACATTCCTTTACAGCGAATTGGCAGGCGTCACCTGCTTCTACCTCCATGAATCGTCAGTCGGACTCATCTAGGGCACCAGGGAAGAATGCGCAAGCTGAACCTCTGGTGTCTCACTTACGGATGAAGAGGGTTCTGCTGGGTTTTAGTGGGTATTGCGAAGTCTCCTCCCTCGCTGAGTCCCACATTCCTGACCCATTCATGGTAAAAAAAAGGCGTTGATATTACCAAAAGTTTATTAAGACAAGCTTAAGGAGACATTATACAGCATTGACTGGTAATTATAGCGACAAATTCTTAATATTTCTACTTAAAATTATACTAAGGAACTATTTCAATATCCAGTAATGATTGTTGAATAGGATATTAAATATTTTTTTTGTCGTTTAAGCCTTTTTCCATCGACTGTACATTAAGACGTTATGGAAATGTATAGAGCGAAATACATACATGCGGTGATTGAACATGCTCGACGGTAGACTACATTATTATGGATAAATCAATTTGTTTTAAGCTTTATATCCTCGCTAGTGTAGTGGATTGAGTACTGGTATGTAACAGAGTTCCCAAGTTTGATACCCAGCGCTACAATTGTTAAAATTATGCTTTATTAAAACAACGAATTGTAGGAAACGTTAATAGCAATATTGGAATATTGGATTGTCCAGATTTGCTATCTGGGATCAACCTAATAACGTCCACTTTTTGCTGCAAGTTTTGTTAAAGCTAAGCTACGATAAGGCTGACGTGTCTTATGGGCAAAAGTCCCTGATATCCTCTAGATTAAAAAAAAATAAGTTTTCTAATCCAAATCAAAGTCAAAGTCGTCAACGTATATTATATAAATGGATGACTGGTGATAAAAATAAAGAACGAGTTACAATCTAAAGTTACGAGGTTTTGTTTTCGCTCTGGTCTAAGAAGAGCCCCGAAGGCCTAAAAAGGCCAGATCTCCCCATTGAACAGGATTATAGGATCGATATTAAAAGGAAAAACCATGTATTATTTTTAACGATTCCAGGGTCATGTTTAAGAAAAATCTATTGTCTTTAAGTAATTGATAAGCCCTATTTGTTTTTTTGGAATATTTGGAATATGATTGAACGCACCCCGACTAAATAGTCGGCAGTGTGGAACTCACTGCTGAGACCCAGCGGTCCCACATCATCCTAAAGTGGGGACACCAGCGGCTCGCTTTCGCAATCCAATATGGTGTCCCGGATGAAGCCGAATCAAGATTCAAGGCTTCTGCCGCCCAACCTCGATGACTTATAGCGGGGGCATCAGGAGCAACCTCCCGCTCCCTGTCAAGTGCCTCCTTTAGCGCGATAACAATTTCGCAAAAAGGAGGCCACTGCTCTCCACCCTGCTTCTGCTAGTCAGTGATTGGTCTCCACCAATCAACAACAACAAGACATGCCGCTGTGATGCCCAAGCCGAGCATAATGCCACAGTATGGTACGCCGTGTCGACGGGGTCACCACACTCGTGGCAGATGAGCGATTCTTCTCGGACAGCAAAATGATGCAGGTACTTCCCGAAACAGCCTTGTCCGGTAAGCACCTCCACCGGTATATACAAGAGAGTTTCGTGTCTCCTGCATAACCACTGTTCTAGCAGAGGGCGAAACGCCTCTACCGTCGCCACACCTGTTATGGGAGATCCTCCCTCCATTTTATTATAAGATTCCTTTTGGCTATGACTCTACTCCTTTGGACCTCGTCAGTACTAGGTGGTCCACCTCTAGTCCTCGCGTCTTATCTACATTGATAAGTAGCGGCGAGGACTTCCGCCCGGAGCTGCTATGGAGGGTCACCCGCCAAGAGCGTTGCTGCTGTCCAGGGCACCGTACGGTATCTACGATCCTAACCGCAATTACTCTCTGCGAAAGTAATTGATAAGTCATAATGTAACGTTTATGTTTAATTTTTAACCGACTTCAAAAAAAGGAGGTTATCAATTCGTCTGTATTTTTTTTATGTTTGTTACCTCATATCTACTAGGTGGATCGACGATCTTGATGATTTTTTTTAAATGAAAGATAGTGCTCATCATAGGGTCCCTTTTTTTAATCCAGTTATGATGATGGCATTCACGAGGAAACCGGATAACTGTTAAATTTGCATTAAGCATGTGCGCGACAAATGGAGGAATAACTCAAGATCACGCCAACCGATTTTGATGATTCTTTGTTAATGGATATACTTCAAGGGTTGTTTTGTGATAGTTTGGTTAGGTTATGATGATGGATTCCATGGCAAAGTGACGGAACTCTTAAATTCTTAGGAGCAAATGAACGATACTCGGCAGAATCTTCTATAGGCTATCTAGATATTTGAGTTGCCTACCGTAACTTTGGTATGGTCAAGTGCTAGTCGTAGTTAAATATGAAGATCAATGGAACTCCTCAACGGCTTACAGTAAGGGTGCGGTTTTAGGCAGAAAATATAAGTGTCTGCAATCAAATAGCAATGAGCTTATGTTTGTTGCTGCATTGCAACACGTTTACTTCAGATTCACTAAAAATCACAAAATAAATAAAAATTTTAACAAAAAAAGACCTTCAAAACAGACTGACACATATATTAATATGCTCTAAAAAGTAAGAAATAATTGCGTATTCTTTTATAGTGTTCTTCGTATTGTTATATTCGGAGTCGATGACATTTGTACGTATGTTTTGAAGGCGGTTCTTTTTTGTTAAAATTTTTAATAATATTGTATGACTTAGTTTTCACCAGTAAGTAAGATACCACTTAGTTAATAAGCTTGTATTAATTTTTTTAATGTATATAGTGTGTATTTTTTTGGTGTGCAATAAATAAATAAGAGGTAAATTTCCTCTTACCAGATTAACGCGCTTCCATCTTAGACTGTATTATCACTTACCATGAGGTGTGATCACAGTATTAGATAGCTCTGAATTGTTGGGAAGTTATTGAGTAATATACTGGAAACTCTTCAAAACACCATGAACAGTACAATATAACGAAATATTATGCAATACGAGGTAACTTTAACATGCGGAACAACTTTATGATATAGTCTATAGAGCTGTAACTCGTGAAGTAGTAGTTTAAAGACAAGTAATGCTAAATTAATAATAGTGAAGTAATCATTAGTGTAGTGCAAGTTGTGTATATTTAAATAGTGGAGATCAGGCGCAGGACCGACGGCTTAACGTGCTCTCCGAGGCACGTGGGTGGATCACACCGCCAACTTCCCAACTGCGGGCAAATATTGAGAAAATCTTGATAAAAAACTCAATATCCATTTTTGGATTCGAACCGAGGACCTCATGTCTGTAGGCGAACATGCTAACCACTAGACCAATGAGGCAGTTCTCTCTCCGGTCGTGTGGGGTTCCCGTCACGTCGGACTATGAGAGTGAAGGAATAGAGAGTGCATTTGTGTACTATGTCTGCCAATCCGCAGTGGAGCAGGGTGGTGGGTCTATGCTCTAAATAACCCTCTCACATATGAGTGGAGGCCTATGCCCAGTAGTGGGACGCTACTTAAAAAAGTTGTTAGTTAATGTAACAATAGTAGATTTGGCGTTTTTATAATAACAATCAAGCTTTTATCTGTCAGCAATAAAAACAGATTCCATCAATCCACAATATTTCGTATAAGACAATAGACTGCGATTGAGAATGAAAACTAGAAGCATGTAATGCCATCTATCGTACGTTAATGGATTTAATAATAAGATAAATTTTACATATCATTTTTTTCTATTATCATTTATATTAAATGAAAGAAATAAAAAAAATTACATTATCGTATTATATTTGTAAAAATTTAGTTAGATAAAATTGGTGCCAATGAAATATATACTTCAGAATACTATTTCCAATTGGATTTACATTGGTTTTTGTGAAAATAATATAACAAATTATTATTAAATTAATGCTTCAAATTTTGTTAGTTAACTATTTACTAACGCCATCTATTACAAAAATATATTATTTTGTTTTTATTTTATATCAAAATATTATTATATTTTAGGTAACAAAATCTTCTGTTATATAAAATGTGTTCAAATAAGGAAATTGTTTTATTTAAAAAATAATGTAATAATATCAAAACTTATATTCCAATAAGAATTGCATGTATACTAGCGCCATCTAGTGATAAGTGGAATACAGAAGCACCCCAAATAAGTTGATGTCGATAAAACAGTTAGTGAAATGCTTCGGGACGTAGCAAGAATTTATTTAAGAACTTTCTTGTAAACTTTGCTAAGATAACCTTTGGTTAATAATTTTAAAACTTTAAGATCTATTACGTAACTTTATTAAATCTGTTTAAATAGAATTATCATATTTAAACGTGCTTTGAATTTATTATAACAATACTTTTTGATTATTACTATTTCTTTCTGATAAAGTTAATATAGTTTTTGTTTTACTAAATACGAATTTAATAAAACCTTTTCGAGTATTGTATTTAAATGGATTAATAGTTTTATATAGGTTTTGGTTAAAAATAATCTTTTTAACCGATCTAAACTATATTTCATACATTTTTTGTAAAATTAAAATAGCCTAAGTTACTTTGTATAATGTGAATTATCTGCCAGTGAAAATCTTGTCAAAATCGATACAGCGATTTCAGAGATTAACAGGAAAATATTGACAGAAAAACGAAAATTTTTAAAATAATTTCTTGATATAAATACTTTAAAACTAAGCTGCAAATTTGAAATTACATATAGACACTCCAAATCTATTTATTCGTGTAAATGTTTATGAATGTGAGTTTGTCAGTGCTTATCTTTTAAACCCGATCCTTTTAATATACTTGATCATTAATTTGAACAATTTTAGAAAAAGAAAACAAATATATATCTAATACAATAGAGTACAGGAGGCAGTTTTATTTTCTTTGATTGACATATTTAAATTCGTTATATCTTTTGAGTGGAATGTTCTATTTAAAAAATTGAAAAGGTAATTTACAGGTATTAAAACGTTCCTTAACATAATATCATTCAATAGGATAAGAATTAATACAGAGGTATGAATAACAATGGCTTGATTATTGTTGGAACTTTTGTTACCTATTAAAATGTATAAAAGTAGTTATAGTGGCATAATTACAGTAGTTGGACAGATGGTATTGCAGACATTTTATAGATATTAATACGTTCTATAATATTGTAGAACATTTTTTAGTTATATCATCAATAGTTTTCGCAGCGCACGCGATGATAGATTTTTTGATTCACACCTTGGGTTACATTATTGCATTTTGCATAGAGATCCCTATTTTTTTGTGAGAAAGTAATATAGCCTTTATCATTCAGTAAAAATGTAGCTTTCTAATAGTGAAAAAATTTTGGAAATCGGTCCAGTAGTTTTTGTGTGAAAACGTTACAAACATACATACTTATAAAACACTCCTTAAAATATTAGTTTAGATGTATTGATAAAAAAGTTTTGTGAAACTTAAGGTTAAATGCCTCAATTTTGCTATGGGTTTACTTAAAAATCGTGTCGAGAACTATAAATTTAAATTATCATTATAAATTAATGAGTTTCATTCATAAAATAGCCGCTGTTACAAAATAGGTCTAATCTCCGCAATATCTTCGATGATGTATATGTTTAACAATAGTATAAAGAAAAGTAAGTAGCAGCCTATCAACGTCCCACCGCTGGGCATAGGTCTCCTCACTCATATGAGAGAGGGTTTTAAGAGCATAGACCCACCACGCTGCTCCACTGCGGATTGACAGGCATAGTCCACAAGTGCACTCTCTATTCCTTCACTCTCATAGTCCGGTGTGACGGGAATCCGACACGACCGGAAAGAGATCAGGCGCAGGACCGACGGCTTAACGTGCTCTCAGAGACACGGGGGTGGATCACACCGCCAACTTCCCAACTTCGGGCAAATATTAAGAGAATCTTAATAGAAAACAAGATTTTTGAAGTCAACCGACTCGAAACCAGGACCTGATGTCTGTAGCCAATCATCCTGACCACCAGACCAATAAGAGGACCGTTATTGACTTTCCTACACAAACTGCGTCGACAGCAAAACTACGATTAAAGAAAAGTATATTTATCGCGACATTTTAAAATGATACTTGTTGCTATACCAATAGAGGCTGGCAACAAGATATACGCCGTCAAAGGGAATTCCCCCAAGGATGCATTATAATTGTGAAATCATGCATCCTTCGCAGGTTGAAAGAGGCAGGGAGGGCCTTATTAAGTATGGATGCTTTGATGAATCGTATGAGGCACTCGTTGTGTTTCCTTCTTCATAGCCTTTGACCTATCAATTTCCTTGCATTCAAACCTGTTTTTTGTCCCCCTTTTAAACTGTCAAGGTAAGTACCCAGCTATTGGGATGCACGACCTTTTAAGTGTAACTCGGGCACAAATTTTTTATGGTCTCTCTCTGTTCTGTGTTCTAAAGGCTCTATTAATTTGGTAAGATCATAACTATTTCTCGCAGTCTTCTCGTGACATAAAAATTAAAATTTCAACAAAAAAGAACCGCCTTCAAAACAGACAGACTTCCGTATTCTTATATTCGGAATCGGTGTCAGCCAAGGAAGGTATCCCGCAGGTCTACTTGGCAGTTCCCGCGTCTCTCCCATCTATGGCTATGTATATATGTAGGCACCTTGGCTGACACCGACTCCAAATATTACAATACGAAGAACACTATAAAAGAATACGCAATTATCTTACTTTTTAGATCATATTAATATATTTGTAAGTTTGTTTTGAAGGCGGTTCTTTGTTTGTTGAAATTTTAATTTATTTTTTGATTTTAAGTGAATCTGAAGTAAACGTGTTGCAATGCAGCAACAAACGTAAGCGTATTGCTATTTGATAACAGACACTTATATTTTCTGCCATAAACCGCACCCTTACTGTAAGCCGTTGAGGAGATCCATTGATCATCATAATTAACTAAGACTAGCACTTGACCATACCGAAGTTACGGTGGGTAACTCAAATATATGGATAGCCTAGAGAAGATTCTGTCGAGTATCGTTCATTTGCTCCTAAGAATTAAAGAGTTCCGTCACTTTTTCATGGAACCCATCATCAGAACCTAAGCAAACTATCACAAAACAACCCTGAAAGTATATACTTTCCAATAAAAAAGAATAATCGAAATCGGTTGGCGTGATCTTGAGTTATTCGTCCATTTGTCGCGCACATGCTTAATGCAAATTTAACACTTATCCGATTTTATCATGGATTCCATCATGAGAACTGGACTAAAAAAAATGGGACCTCATGAGCACCACCTTTCATTTAAAAAAATCATCAAGATAGGTCCACCCAGTCGGGAGATATGAGGTAACAAACATAAAAAAAATACAGACGAATTAATAACCTCCTCCTTTTTTTGAAGTCGGTTAAAAAGAATGTATCTCGCTACTTAGCGCTACCATCAATTAAAGCCTCTTATAAAACTCCCCACTTGTAAAAATAATACTTTCACATATCACAAGCGACGTAAAACCAACAACTTAAAAAGGAGGTTGTATTAGTGGCATTAAATCGGAAGAAACACATGTTAACATGACAGCTTCATTGGTCTAGTAGTTAGCATGTTCGACTACAGACATGATGTCCTGGGTGCGAGTTTGGACCAATTCAAAAATCGATATTAAGATTTTCTCAATATTTACCCAAAGTTGGGAAGTTGGCGGTGTGAATCGCCCCCGTGCCTCGGAGAGCATGTTAAGCCGTCAGACCTGCGCCTGATCTTTCTCTGGTCGTGTCGGATTTCCGTCACATCCCACTATGAGAATGAAGGGGAGGCCAATCCGCAGTGAAGCAGCGTGGTGGTTCTATAGTCTAATGACCCTCTCTAATATGAGTGAAGAGGCCTGTGCCCACCAGTGGGACGTTAATGGACTGCTACTTACATACTTAACTTGTTTAAACGTGAATATATCAGTATTTAGGAATATTTGTAAGTATATATGGACACCACCTCCACTTTTTACCTCATGTCCTCCTCGTCCTCCTCCTCTAGTCTTAGCTTAGTGCTTACTATCGTGATATTCCCGACGAAGCAGGTTGTGCCATCTTTGCCAATCGGTAGCCTGATAGGATCAGATTGCCTAACTGGCTTTGGTATCCATCTGTTCCTCTACCTGATCGGACATTGGCCTCTGGGTCTTTTTCCTTCCATTTATCCTATTAAGATGAGTTTCTCCAGGTTATCTCTCGGCCTTCTCGCGATGGCCTTTCAGAGAGAGAGAGAGAGAAAACCCTTTTATTGCAAACAAGATAAAAAAGACGAAAACTAAGATATTCATTACTATAACCTTTATATGTTTAGAAGCTGACTAAAATAAATAGGGCACAACAGTGCCAGAAATTTAAATATAATAATTAAAAATCGATTTTAGTTTATAACTATATAAGATATTTGTTTATGAATATATAATTTAATATCTGGATATAAGTGAAAAGAATCTATAAATACATATTGAAAATAAATACACAAAAGATATAACATAAAAATATACACTATAAAGTAAAGGAAAAGATATAAACCTGTTATTCACAGCAGTCTTCAGTTACTTTTTGCTCTTCTAGAATGGAAATATTCGTCCCGTGTTACGTCATATATTAAAACTTCAGAAAAATAATCGGGAGACTATTAAATGAGCGATTGGATCTCATGATTGTACTACTTCTTTTAGTCGGTTTCTGTGTCGCTTGCTTCATGTTTTCTGTGTACAATAATGATAATTCTATCAATAGATAGAATAATCATCTAAAATCTGTACTACTAATAAAATTGTAAATATCGTTGTTAATGTGTACATGTTTGTGTGAAATATCATCGTTTCTGGGCCCGTAGACAAGTCACTTTCGAAGATTGGAAATGTTTAGGAATGACGTTTAATGGATGAAACGTCATTCCCACACATTTTTTAAGCGTTAGCAAACTTTAAAAGTGATTTGTCTACATGAAACGTCATGCTTATACATTATTTAAGTGTTAGCAATCTTCGAAAGTGATTTGTCTACATGAAACGTCATGCCCATACATTTTTTAAGCGTTAGCAATCTTCGAAAGTGACATGTCTATATGAAACGTCATGCCCATACATTTTTTAAGCATTAGCAATCTTCGAAAGTGACTTATCTACGTGCCCTGACGTAAATAATGTCACGTCAGCAAGCAAATAAAAGAGTATTAATTTATGAATGTAAAGATGTTTTCTTTTAACAAATAGGTAAGTTTTATTATTTAGTTCATCTGTTTTCTTATTCAAGGCCTTTTAACCTATTCATTATCTTACTTTTAAACCTGTTTTTGTCCCCTTTGAATTTTGGCGGTGAAAAAAAGGAAACCCTACTGAGTTTGTTGTGGTTTCTTCTCAATACCGGACTTGAAGAAACCCCCGCAATTTTACATCCTAAGACATCTTTTTCAAATAATATAAAAACGATATTCAATGAATGAAAAGACATTAAATTTAATCAAAACATATGGGCATACTTCTACTACCCGTGGAATGATGTAGCTGGTCGCTAGTATGATAAATGGGAATGGATGTTTTGGATTTGGATGTACTCATCAACTTTTTTTTATAAATATTCGTTAACTCGTTCCAGCTTCAATGTGCTACTCGTATAAAGTACACGTAACAAATGCAATCAGCCACCACAAATATTAATGTGTAATATTCTCCCGGATCAACGCAATATTATTAGCAACGGTTAAATAAAAAAATATAAAGTCTTTGTCGTGATGAAAAAGCCACCCACCCCATGGAGTCACCCCCGCCATATTAAATACTATGGGGACGTTGTCATGAAGGAAAAAAATACTTGTGCATGCCACCGCTCGCATATACAGACAGTTTTAAATGAGTTATTCAACATTTTTGATATATATACGATAACTGGTTATACAATAATATAATAAGGACTTTAATCTCCTCGATATTTCGTATAAACATTTGATATTTAAAGTAGTAATAAACTACTACTAAAATAAAGTTTTTACTTACTCCCTTTCAGATTATTAGATACACACATCCATAATCAATATACAGATTTAACTTTACAAAAAATATATATCATTTACATAGCAAAAAAATCTGGTATCCTTGGAATATGAGCTAACTCACCAGTCGCAGCCCCAGTTATAAGGGTCGCTACAATTTTCTTTAGATTAACATTTTAAAATTCGCTATATCTTTTGAATGGAATGTCCGATTTTAATAATTTAAAAACTATTTTACAGGTATTGAATTGGTCTTTAATAAAATAATATAAAGATTAGATAAGGTTTAATACAGAAGTATGAATATGGTTTCATTATTGTCGGCGCATTTATGAACTTTTAAAATGCAAATAAGTAGTTATAGTGACATAACTACAGTAGTTGGACATATGGTATGCTGGACTTTTTTATAGATATTAATACATTCTATAATGTTGTAAAACATTAATTTGTTCTAACTTCAATAGTTTTCCCAGCGCAAGCGATAATAGATATTTTGTTTCACAACTTGGGGTACATTAAGGCATTTTTCTTAGAGATCCCTATTTTTTTTAGAAAGTAATGTAGACTATGTCGCTATGTGAAAATGCAGCTTTCTGATGGTGAAAAATTTTTTGAAATCGGTCCAGTAGTTTTTGCGTGAAAACGTTACAAACGTACATATTTATATAACTTTATAATAGTATATATTTCTTATCCAAAGGTTCGCTAAATCGTTGTTTATCGATAAGGACTTGTTTTGCAATCATTTATTTTTCTTTTTAATGTGTTTTTGTTTTATCTTAAACTGTAGTATGCAATAAAGTTTTATCTATATTAAAGATACTTTATTTCAATGTAGAGAACATTGTGTTAACATATCTACAGCCGCTATGTATAAAGAGTTATATAATCCTAACTATGTAACACATTGTTTCACTGATAAATGATGTATTACCGTTCTACTTTTTATATTAATGTATAGATAAAGAAATAAAGATAGATAAGACTTTATTGTATACTACAGTAGTAAGATAAAACGAAAAGTCCATAAATATTATCCATAAACGGCGACTTCTACTTGGGTAAAAGATCTTATTTAAATAAAAAAATGTTTATACCAAATATTGACGAGTTTAAAGTCCTAATTATATTGAATTCTTTAAGCAACATGTTAATAGCTGTATAAATAAAAAGTATACAATGATATAGATTGATAAATGAGATTACATAATCATCCAAATCATTGTAAAGGCCAAGTCTTTTTATACGTTGAGGTTGTTGATATAAAATGTTGGAGCCTTCCTTCAAGGGTGGATGTAACCCCTGTGGCAGAGAACTCTAATCCTTAACAAATAATAAATAAAAAAATAGAATAACTCTTTAAAAATATAAATGAAAAAAAGTACATCAATCAACACACAGAATTACATAATAATATATCCATGCTACTTGATCTTAGTATAACAAATTCGTTTCAACTTGTTTTAATTTTGTTTTTCTATTAAATAATTTTTTTTTTTTACATAAAAAACAATAAATAATAACTAAAAAATTAAAATTGTGTGCGTACAAAGTGCACATCTCAGAAGTGAAACTTCTTTGGCAAACCAATTTTTAATATTTATACAAATTTTAGATTTACGAGACTTAGAGGGAGGGAAAAGGGAAGATATATTTGGAATTTAATGAATTTAATCGTCATTGTCGAAAATTAATACAAATAATTTATTGTAATCTCAAATGACGGGTTGTTAATAAAAATGCCACATGTTTTTAATTTTATCAAAAATGAATTAAATGAATAATTAATATTTGTAAATATTAAAACTACCTAACCTTCAAATGAGTAATAACGCTGCACATTTTCGTGACGCTAATCACGCGTTTCATCCGTAATATTTTACGCTAATGCACCTAAAGAAGTAAGTAAGTAAGTAAGTAGCAGCCCTTTAACGTCCCACTGCTGGGCACAGGCCTCCTCACTCCGAGGAGCGAGGGTATTTAGAGCATAGACCCACCACGCTGCTCCACTGCGAATTGTCAGGCATAGTACACAAGTGCACTTTCTATTCCTTCACTCTCATAGTCCGATGTGACGGGAATCCGACACGACCGGAGAGAGATCAGGCGCAGGACCGACGGCTTAACGTGCTCTCCGAGGCACGGGGGTGGATCACACCGCCAACTTCCCAACTTCGGGCAAATATTGAGAAAATCTTAATAGAAAACTCAATATTGATTTTTGAATTGGCCCGACCCGGGACTCGAACCCAGGACCTCATGTCTGTAGTCGAACATGCTAACCACTAGACCAATGAGGCAGTTGTCAAAGAAAGTAAAGAAGTATCACTTCAAAAAAGAAACAAACTTGTGAGTATTTCAAACATGGAGTAGGTACTTTTTATATGTCATGATAGAGATTATAAACAAGCCTTGAATAAACATAGAAAACGTTATGTCGATTGAAAGTAACGGTGGTTTTAAAACAAATTCTACCTGTCTTTGTAATAAAAACTTCACAAATTGTAATCCCAGATGAAGCCCAATCATTACCTGGCAACGATTTCCAGCAAAACGATACGCCGCGGTGTCTCCGGGGAAGCTAATCTTCGCCGCGCAAATCGAGGGAGCTAATGCCTGGTAATTATCAATTAGTATGGCGCACTCTTTTGTCTTCAATAAAAACATCACAACGAGATGTTATTACCGTAATATTTTATTTAATAAATTTACCGCTGCAATGGAGCATATCTTTAAGCCCTTGGATTGGAACCGATATGGCATCAATATATATAACACATTTACGGTTTATGTAGTCATTATGGAACAGTCACTAGAAGACCTTGATGCTATGCTCGAAAGCCTCAACAGAGTATCCCAGCAGGTGGGCCTCAAAATGAGCATGATCAAAACAAAAATCATGTAAAAACTCTCATGTGCTGCCCCATCCAGTAATAGTTAAAAACTCTGCACTCGAAATAGTAGATGAGTATATCTACCTAGGACATTCAGTGCAGTTGGACAGATTAATTTTCGAGAAAGAGTCGAACATTCCTCAGTGTCTAAAAACAAAATTATATGAACAGTGCGTGTTGCCCGTGACGACTTACGGTTGCGAAACATGGCCAATGACTATGCACCCTATTAGAAAGCTCAGAATCACACAGCGGGCGATGTAATGAGCTATGCTCGGAGTATCTCTTCGGGATCAAAACCCGAGACGAAGAGATTCGTAGAAGAACGAGAGTTACCGACATAGCTCGAAGGATCGCGGAGCTGAAGTAGTGATAGGCAGGGCACATAGCAAGGCAAACCGATGGACGTTGAGGTCCCAAGGTACTGGAGTGGCGACCACGTACCGGTAAGCGTTGCGTTGGTAGACTCCCCACCAGGACAGATGACCTGAAAAGGGTCGTCGGAAGCCGATGGTAACAAACCGAAAAGAACGTGTATTATGGAAATCCTTGGAGGACCTATGTCCAGCAGTGGATGTCCATCGGTTGAGATGATGATGAATAAATCTACAGTTTTCTCTTAAATATAGCAGTGGAAACAATTAAAGGAGCAAAAAAGTAACCTCAAATTTGAACGATTTTTCAAATAGCTGTATCTTTTATAAGAATACTCGCATCAGAGCCAAATAAAAAGCAATTTCCAGCTTGAAGTTTCTAAATTTAGAATCTCATAGTAAAATAAAATCCGAGTATCACGTATCTCGCAAATAAAGATGAGAATAAAAAATCGAAATCTGTTTTTCGATTTTAATTTTGGTGGGCGGACTCAAAAATTGTTTTTTTTTCCAAGTTTTCCATTATATGATTGTCTATTCTGCTTCAACTTATTTTTTGGTCTCGATGCGACCATTTTTCGCTGAAACATCGGACTTTGAATGAAAATGGATCATATCTCCGAAACTAATGTTCGCATAGAAAATCGACGTGGTGTTTCTTAAACTAGAACATTTTTTTACAAGGTATTTTAGAAAAAATTTTTTGGGTGTTGGATATCGCGACATTTTTCTCTTTTTTTATTGATGACAGTTTTAACGTTTGAATGTGATCTCACCTGATACAGACTAAGATGGAAGCGCGCTAATCTGGTAAGAGGCGATATGCCCCTTACGGTTTCTACACAGCATCGTACCGGAACACTAATTAATCTCTTTGTTTTGACGATACGTCTTTGCTGGTAAGGTGGTAAGTAGCCACGAGCGAAGTCCCCCACCAGATACTCATAAAAAAATACAATTTTCTAAATTCCTTTTCCGGGGATCGAACCAGGGGCCTCTGCTAGCAAGGCGATACTCGCACCACTGCGCCAGTGAGACCGCCGTAGATATAACTAATAAAGAAAATTACGTTATGTTTCAGTCGTGTGGTTTAAAATAGACACATTTTAAATGAACATGAGTTGAACATAATTCAGGACAAATTTGACTTACCATGAGTCACATAAAAATTTATATAGTTAATTTTACCTAAACTATACAAAGTTGTAATACAAAACAGAATTATAAAGAAGTTTTTTTCATTCATTCATTTATATTAATTAAAACATTTAAAATGGAGGTGAAGTTAGTTGTGTCGTGTGCAAACAACTCTATATAGGTCGTCTGAGCTAGCATCGGTTTGATTAATGCCAATAATTTGCGGGAAACGTGATTGAGATGTCTAGAGAATATTTTATTAGACTATTTTTTATATTTTATATTGGAAAAGGTCTCTATTGACTCCAAAAGAACAGTATAATATATAGCTATAGATAAAGTTGGTTAAAATATTCTTTATTCACCACAACCAGGACACCTTAGGGTTAGGGGAGATTATTTAAGGTAATAATAACAAATATACACATACATATAAATATTCTTATGTAATAATTCATATTTGTTTACATACACACAAATCCGTACGTAATAATATCGTTATCGTCGTTAAAAACACGCAGAAAGGTTTGAGAACTTGTTCCTTTTGTCCCAATGATTAAGATTCTCTTTTATATAGAAGCAAATCGTTCCATAATGTTATAACTCGAATTGCGAAAGATATATATTTATTTTAGAAAAACATATTATACGGGTATGTATTGGTTCAGGTGCTTTGATCTTGCGGGTTCGGTGTTCAGTTCTTGAGCGCCTCGGTCTTGCAGTTTCGGATCTTCAGTTCTTTGTTGCTTGAGGGTTCGGGTCTTCGGTTCTTCAGGCTTCAGATCTTAAGAGCTTCGGTCTTCAGTTCTTCATTGTTTGGGTCTTCAAGGTTTGGTGGTTCGGTAGTCCGTGTTCGTGCTTGGGTCGTTCAGTTCTTGCGGGTTCGGATGTTCAGTTGTTCGTGGTTCGGTTCGCTGAGTTCTGGTTTGATGGTCACAAGTCGCACTTAGTACTGGGATCTACTCCGCTCGGGAGTCTAAGGCGAAATGTGTCCGATCGAATCATGGGAGTGCCCTTTTATACAAATCTCCCACCCATAACCATTTATTATCCATTTTTTTGTAATATTACGTACGTGTAAGTAAGTAAGTAAGTAGCGGCCCATTAACGTCCCACTGCTGGGCACAGGCCTCCTCACTCCGAGGAGCGAGGGCTTTTAGAGCATAGGACCCACCACGCTGCTCCACTGCGGATTGGCAGGCATAGTACACAAGTGCACTCTCTATTCCTTCACTCTCGTAGTCCGACGCGACGGTAATCCGATATGACCGGAGAGAGATCAGGCGCAGGACCGACGGCTTAACGTGCTCTCCGAGGCACGGGGGTGTATCACACCGCCAACTTCCTAACTCCGGGCAAATATTGAGAAAAATCTTAATTGAAAAGTTAATATCTATTTCGAATTGGCCCGACCCGGAACTCGAACCCAGGACCTCATGTCTGTAATCGAATATGCTAACCACTAGACCAATGAGGCAGTCGTATAGTTAAGTGTGATACAATAACCCCTCGAAAAACGAGATCTTAAGGATAAATACAAACAGGCCTATTTACCGATGAAAAATTAATGAAAATCGCATCCCAGTCAAACTTATGCTAAGTACACGATAAATCTTTGCCGGGAGCGGTTTCCCCGCAATTTATTCTTCTACCCGCCCCTAATCCCGTTATTAATGGTACCACCCCCCACCTAGTGTGTGCCTTCGATGCATTCTAAAAGGAAATTCAGATAAGAAGATTTTTGTGTCATTTCAATCGGCTATTCTTTATCTATTAATAATAAATGGCTGCGCTTCGAGAAAAGAAATGTTTCTTTAGCTTATTTTATGAAATGCTGACTTGCTACCTAAAGTTAAGACTATATCAAAGTTTTGTTTTGTTAGCTGAGCTGGTTTTGATAAATTTGTTATCAAGATATACCATAAGATGGACATTGGCTAGTTTTTATCGCGAAACTTAAATAAAAAGGGACAAAACCTTGTAATAGAAGTATCTGTATTTACGGATATAAATTTTTTTCTTATATAAAAAAGTATGGATAAATAGCAACCTATTAACGTCCCACTGCTGGGTATAAGTCTCCTCACTTATAGGAAAGATAGTTTTTAGAGTATAGACCCAAAACATTGCTCTACTGTCTTTATAATTATCGTTTGAAGAAATATAAGGAATAAGATTTTATTTTTGATTAATTAAGATAAAATTTCCTTCTTAAGCTTGTCTCTGGAATAAATTTCTGATTAGCGATAAGACCGCCTGTTTGTACATTTGCTTTTTTATTAATTGTATTACTCTTATACTTTTGTCAGTGATTGAATGATGTAGAATAAAGAGAATATTGATCATTATTATTAGAAAAAGGTCAGGTTTTTGTATATTTATTTCTTTTTCTTCCTTGTTGAATGGCTTTCAGGTGTGCCAAATGAGTGCAGATTATCTCGCCAGTCTCAAGTTTACTAGAGAAGACACGAAGGAAATTGTTCAGTTTATGAGAGCATCACAACTTTAATTTTGATCATCTATAAATGGTTGAATTATATATTATTAAACCACCACCAAATAATAAAAAAAAAAGAAAAAAAAAACAATATAATAGCATTAATATAATACAAAACTTAATAAATATTCTACATTTATAGGAAGAGGGACATGTGGGGGAGGGGGAGATCATAAATGGAGTGGGAAAGTTTGGGACAATTGTGTAATCACAAACTGTATTCCACAGGTGACATACTGACAGACAAAAATTGTAATAAATCCAAAAAAATATCTTGTAAGTTATCTGTGACATATAATGTCATAGATTATAGTTTCATTAGCATATTTCGTTCAGAAATCTATTCCATCGTTTAACATTAAAAATGACTTTGTTATAAATGAAGAATTATATTTAGATTTGAAAATATTAAACTCCTTTCATATTAATAACACGGTATTAAAATATTATGGCAACAGCAATTATGAAAATTAGATAACATTTTAAAAAGGAACCTGTCATCGTAATTATACTTTCGAATGGATATCATTAACACTCCACAGAGTAAAAAAATATAAAAGGTTCTTAATCATAGAGCTATTAAAATTAATACACTCATTATGGAACCGAGCTGTCAAATTAAAAATACCCCTTGGCTTTCTTCGTCCCCGTCAATGTATTAGGGATTCTCCTGGTCGATTAGACCCAATTAAAGCGATCGTAATTTTGCGTGTTATTGTATAATAATAAAGTTTCTAAGCATAATAAAATTTCTCTCCCTTCGGCCCTTGTTTTGTCAGTGACATCTTATTAAAATATAGCCTGGAGCTGTTTCAGCTACTTCTAAATACGCCAAGTGGTGTCGCCGTTTCTTTTTGCCATAGATTATAAACGCAAATTTTTACTTGCTGTAATTATCGATAGATTCGATGAAAAATTTTCATTGTATAATCAAAACATGCAGATGTTTTTGAATTGAATATTTTTTAGGCGCTTGATGATAAAATTTTCACGGATGAAACGCGGGATTAAAGTCATGGAGATGTGCAGCGTTTTTAATGCTAATTTGTTTGAAGGTTGGATAGTTTAAATATTTACAAACAACTTGTGGCATTTTATATATAACAAATTATTTGTGTTAATTTTAGGCACATTGAAATTAATGAAAATTAATTAAATTCCTAACATATCTTCCTTTTTCCATCCCTCTAAGTCTCGGAAATCAAAAGTTTTAGATTTGTTTAAATGTAAACAAGACTTAAAAATTAGTTAGCCCCAGAAGTTTCACTTCTGGCTTAAAAAAGCTTTATCTACCAGTCAAACTATCTGATTCGATAAAAGTCGTATATATGCAATAGGGTTTAAGATATATTCAATAAAACATCAATTCTATCTTCAATCACAGTACCGTAGCAATATATATTGAATAACATTTTATATATCCGTGATTATATTCATTTATACAGCAAAAGGAGCGAAACACAATTTTAATTTAAGGAATATAACCTTGTATTTCAATAAACTGAATCACTTTAGGATTTGCCTCCACGTAGTTTTAAGGAATATGTTAAAAACGTTATTACAAAAGGCATATTATAATGTTGAAGATTATTTAAGCGACAAAGATGTTTGGACTTGATTCAAGTTGCACATTTTAACCTACAAAACCTATATTTAAAGGTGTAACCAATTAATTTCTTGTCGGTTCTGAGAGGAATCAACTTTCCGAGCATGTGGTAGATTTAACAAGTAATGTCGATTCAAAATTGCTTTTTGAGACTATTTCAACAAAGTTTTAAACTGAAACACATAGATTAAAAAAAAAGCAAATTGGAAGTAGAAAAAAAACAGGAGAACTGAAGTAATAATTTTAATATTATATAGATAATACCAGTAGGAAAACTATATTTTTTAAACGAGTCAATATCAATTGCAAAACAAATTTATACATCGTTTGATAATAATTTAAAATAAGTTAATCAAAAATGTAATTCCTCATATATATATGTCGGAGGGCAGGTGTCTGTGGAACGCTGGCGCCAATAGTGGCAGTCTCTCGGCAGTTGTCGAGTGGCGCTCGACCGGAGCGGTCTACTCTCTACTCGCGTTCATAGCTATTATTGTTAATGAGTTTTTGTAAATTGATATCGGGAACATCATAATCCGAGTTAATTAACAAAGTGTTTGATTGCACCAACATCACTCACGAGCGCCCACATTATTATAACGATGTCGGTGGAGAACCCTACGTTCCTGTGCTTTACGCTTCTCCGTTCTCTCTTATTCTCCGACATATATATCAATTTTGTAATGAAAAACATCAAATAAGCTAACATTAAAAATAAGGTATTCATAGGTATTTAAATTATATAGTAGTATTATATAGCATTGACCGAGATGTTACAGGCAGGATAAATGCAGTTTGGATGGAATGGAGGCTGGTCTCGTGAACAATTGGCGATGCCAGAATGTCCCTCAAACTAAAGGGGAAAATTTATAAGATGATCGTAAGACTTGTCATCCTGTATGGATCAGAGAGCTGGGGCACCAAAGGGGAGAATGAAAGGAAATTGCATGCAGCGGAGATGTGAATGTTGAGATGAATGTGTGGAGTAACAAAAGATTAGGAATGAGTGTATTATAGGAAGTGTGATAGTAGCATCAGTGACCGAGAAGTTAAGGAGTGGAAGGCTATCCTGACATGGGCATGTCATGAGAAGGGAGGATAGCCATGTATGCAAGAGGCGACCAAAACAAGTGTGGATGAACTGTGTGAAAGAGGATATGTGTGTGAATGTAAAAATGACAGCAGATAGAGTGAAATGGCGAAAGAAAACGCGCTGTATAACTACCGAACACACCTACTGGGATAAGGGCAAGTAAATGATGATGAGTCTGTTAAAATAAAAATTTCCGAAAAAAGCATTCCAACATAACAATCTCCATACGTTTCACTTGAAAAAACGAAGGCATTACGATATATTTTTAATAAACATTTTATATGTCATAAGGTTCATAATGGCCCAAAAAATCACATAAAATAATATCGTAATATCAGTACGGGGTGAGTTGGGGAAAACTGATTGTTATTTGAAATAAATTTTATATGAGCGGCACATCCCCCGCTTGAGAGATACTTATTTACGTTTTTCATTTCGTTGCGACCTTTTTTTTCGACGTATTTAGCTTGAAATCTCAATATTCGTAATAAACGGAAATATATTCATTTGAGAGATAATTTCATATTGCTGGCGTTAGTGTTTTGTGATTTTTTTACCTGTTCTATTATATATTCGAAAGGAATATTGAAATGATTATAGTTAGCAATAATAGAGTCTGAAAAAGAAGTAATTTCGTCGCAGCTGAGAGCGCAAAAAGATCACCAATTTATAAGCATCCCCAAAGTATTTCTGAATGTTGTAATATCTACCACTAGATGTTACCAAAAATGCTTCCCTAAGCCTAATCTAAAATAATTCGTTCTACCTCTCATAGCCTTATGTAACATATGTATGTCTAATTCTTTATGAACGCCGCCTACCTCCTCTCTCCTTTCTTTTACTGTCTCTCTAACCGCCAGGATCCTTTGCAAGAGATAACTAATTAACGATATGGCCACCCAAATGCACACTGAATCTATTTAACGTTCAGTTATTGTGTGTTCTATTGTCCTTTTATCAATTTATAGGAAGAAGGTATTCTTCAAGCATACTATAGTGAGGCTCTTGTATGTTAAATTAATTACTGCTATAATAATAGATCCATTTTCTCATAAATTAATAAAAAAGTACTATGAAGAACTTGCTCCCAACGAGTAATCCATTATTGTGCTCATATCGCCTGAAGACAGCCAGATAAACTAGAAAAACTGGTCGTGGTAGGAAGGTTCGAAGGAAAAATAATAAGGGGTCGCTCACTTACCCGAGTCAGTCATCAATGGTGAGTACATCACTCATTTGCGGTTTGCCGATGCCATAGTCGTAATAGCAGAGACGCTGGAAGATCTCAATCCAATGCTCGATGGCATCGCAGAGTGTCTCAGCAGATGGGCCTTAAAATAAACATGGATAAGACAAAAATCATGTCAAACATCCATGTTTCGCCCCACCCAGTCACTGTTGAGAACTCAGCACTCGAAGTGGTAGACGAGTACATCTACCTGGGACACACGATCCAATTAGGTAGGTCCAACTTTGAAAAAGAGATTAACTGCGAAATCCAACTCGGATTGGGATCCAAATCCAAATCTTTTCATCTACTATTCCCCAGTGCCTGAAAACTAAGGTCTTCGAACAGTACGTTTTGCCAGCGATTACATATGGTTTCGAGTCGTGGCCGCTGACGATGGGGCTCGTAAGAAGACTCAGAGTCACTCAGCGGGCAATGAAGAGGTCTATGTTTCGGGGTTTCCCTACGTGATCAAATCAGAAATTAGGGGATCCGTTGGAGAACTAGAGTCGCTGATGTAGCCTACCCAATTGCAAAGATAAAGTGGCAATGAGCAGAGCAGATAGTTCGCAGAACCCACGTTGGGGCCCGAAGGTCCAGCAGACCTTTATCCAGCAGTGAACGTCCATTGGTTGAGATGACGACTTACCCGTGGGTCTCAATAAATAAAGAAGATAACGAGGTGGAAGCTTCTAGAAGCTCTAATACAAGCCGAAGATAGAGAAACATGGAAGTAGCTCGTCCATGAGAAGGAAGAGCAATATAGATTTAATGTTATTACCCTGAAGGGTAGAAACAATAAACATATATTTATTATAAAAACCTAAACATGTAAAAGAGACATTCAGCAAAAAGAAGAAATGGTAGTTATGAAATAATAGTCTAAGTTATGATCGTTCAATTTATGTTAACAATATTCATGTTTTGCCATTAAGTTATGGCTTCAATATTAATCAATTAGAATTGATATTCGGCATCGTCATTTAATGCAAGATGTAGTCATAAAAAGGCTCCTTTTAACTGCAAATATATTATATACTAGCTGACCCAGCAAACTTCGTGCCGCCTCAGAATCAATAAATAAAGCTGAATGATAATCGCAGAATATTAAAACTTTCGTAAAAAACTTGATGACGAACATCAAATTTATGACAGGTAGAAATAGTTTCTATGGGAAAACGAGATATAGATCTATTTTTACGTAATTGAAATCTATTCTTTTATAGAAATGTCTAAAGGGAAAGGGCAAAAGAGATACGTTAAGGATATCCTTCAACAGTCATTAGGATTCTTCACCAGATGCTTGCTTTTTCTCGAGATTATCTATATATCATAAATCAGTTGCTGATTTGGCTTTTCAAAATCAAAAATCAAAAATCAAAAATATCTTTATTCAAGTAGGCATATTACAGCACTTTTGAATCGTCAAATTATATTTTTTTTCCACACTCTGATTCTAATATACATCTGATGACGGTACTCAAGATCGGCTTAAAATCTAAAGTTACGAGGGTTCCTTCGCGCCCTGATCCGAGAAGAACCCACAACAAACTCAGTCGGGGTTTTTTTTTTTACCATCATCATTACAATAACAAATTAGTTTACTATATTTTAATTAAAATTAGAGCAATTTGTTCACTCCCAAGCGTTTCTATCGTCTAGGTAATCTTGCAACTTATAATACGATTTTTCTATCAACTTTCTTTTAACAAAGACTTTGAATTTATTAATTGACATCTTTAGAACGTCTTGTGGGAGTTTATTATAGAAACGTATACAGTTACCCTTAAATGAGTTGTTAATCTTATGCAGCCTACTAGAATTTATAACAAGTTTGTTTTGGTTTCGTAAGTTATATGATGTACATTCACTCTTTTTATTAAAAGAGTCAATGTTTTTATGTACGTACAACAAGTTTTCTAATATATATACGCAGTGAACTGTCATTATGTTAACTGCCTTGAATTTGTTTCTTAGCGACTCTCTTGGACCCATATTGTAAATCGCACGAACGGCCCTTTTCTGCAGCACAAATATTGCATCTATATCAGCAGCATTACCCCAAAGTAGAATACCGTATGACATAATGCTGTGAAAATAGCTGAAATATACCAGTCTGGCAGTATCAACATCTGTCAGACGACGAATTCTTTTAACTGCGTAAGCCGCAGAGCTAAGCCTGTTCGATAGACCACTTATATGGGGCCCCCACTGTAATCTGTTATCTAACGTAATGCCTAAGAAACCTTTTTCCTTTAGAAACTGTTGTTACTAATCAATCTTTACTAATATTATAAATGCGAAAGTAACTCTGTCTGTCTGTCTCGCTTTCACGCCAAAACTACTGCACCGAATTAAATGAAATTTCATACACAGAGAGTCTATAAAGGACTATATTATAGGATAGCCTAAAAAAGGACAATAAGTATTTATACGTATATGAACTACTTGTAAAATAATTAGCTTAAAATATTAACAATCCTACAAGAAACATCTTCCCACGAGGACGCAGTCGCGGGCACGATTAGTGTTATAAAAAATGATATAGCTTTAAATATAAATGATAAGTTGTATAATAAAAATACATACAAAAAATCGTTTTTAATTTAAGTTAAGTAAGTTGTTTGTATCCGCGAGCGTTGCATACTGAATGCTCATATAATTTCAGATCTCATCGCGGTGCACTTTTTAACGAATAAAAAGGTTGTGTGTTGGGGAAGATTTAAATGACATCGTTATATTTAAGAGTTAAAAGCTGAGAGGTATATATAATTTAGGTCTGCATAATGTTTTGTGGTTGTACTTAACTGTCGTTGAAGATGGAGCGCCATAGAGCTAGGAATGCTGCAGATAAACCAAATAAAAAAACGAGTGTGCTCACACGACCGAAATTAAACATATTTATGTATTTTGATTATAGTTCATATATTTTATACCCAAATATATAATTTTAAATACATGTCGGAGAACTCTTATTCTCCGAAGAAAGAAGAGGAAGGAGAAGAAGCATAAAGCATGGGCATAGGGTTCTCCGCCGACATCATCGTTAGTGTGGATCACATCCGTACTGTGTGGGCGTTGGTGGGTAATGTTGGTGCAATCAAACACTTTATTAATTAACTCAGATTGTAATGTTCAATCACTTAATGTTCCCGGCATCAATTTACACAAACTCGTTAATAATAATAGCCAGGAACGCGACAGTTTTATTAGTCGATCGCTCTGGCGGACTGTCCCTCGGGAACACGTCCACCGTCGGCTCACGACACATGACTCTGGCCCACGCCATAGACAGATGGCGCTAGCGTTCCACAGACTACTGCACTCCGACATATATATTAACTTAACATTAAAATATCAATAAAAATAATTAAAATCCGTTATCGAAGGCAAATAGATGGAAATATAAGTATATATTAATTTATTACAAATTTATGTTTGCCGCCTGTTCGCCTGGCCGATTACACATTTCGTAACGCATTCACCAGCTTATACCGCAAACCCTAGTTAGTAAAAAGTTAATATATTAGTATTTATTATGATTTATATGACGTACAACGTTTGATTTTAAATAAAAATATTCTTATCCTTATTATACTGATCTTTTTTGTATGTTATTTTTGCGGTGTACAATAAAAGTGTTCTCTCTCTATTCTTTATTTAAGTATTCTTAAAAAGGACTTGTCAAGCGTCAGTAATCCGTTGGTAAATATTACCACCGGTTGAGAATGTTTATTCACCTGTGAAGAAACCGGCAAGAAACTCAGTGGTTACTCTTTTAAATATACTTTTGTACAATGTGTAATATTTTGCTTCTGTGTGCAACTGGAAAAAAGTCCAAATATTTTTAGCACTTAACTAATCTTCAACATGAAAATATGACTTTTATATAAGATTTTCTGACGTATTCCTTAAAATCATGTAGAGGCAAATACAAAACTGATTGCGGCATCTTATTAAAAATGCGCATGTTTAACGCAACACATAATTTCTAAACCCTAAATATTGCATTATACGTTTCGGTACTTACGTATTGATGCCACCACAGCTACAGACATGACGATTTTTAAGGTTAGAGTTAGGTTACGCTGCCCTCCGTCGTCAAAGCGATGGTCAGCAGCGAAATTTCGTGGAATGCGATGGTCTCCTTTTGCGAAGAAGTGCTATTGCAGAAGGAGACGGCGGACCGGTCGAGAGAGGAAGACGTGTCCGCTCCCGCCTTATGCAGAAGTAGGATGGGCAGGAGACGTGCGGCTCACGAACGTCGACTCTGGGCAACGGGTACAGGGCTCGTTGTCCGTATAGAGATGTCCCGGAAGTGGCTGGTGGCGTGCTAGATGCTCTAGCTACGTCGCCTTTGCAAAGAAAGGTCGGATGACAGCCGACACCGAGTTGGATCCGTCGCCACCAGTATTGTCGCCGGCGCGGCTGTGGAGCGTGCGACAACGGTCCCACGGCATCGTCACTGCGACATATCAGAGCACCGTCAGGTTTTAGCTGGTAAGAGTCCGGCATAACCTGCAACCCGTTGGTGTTGCGGATATCCATGAGGATTTTCTGACGAAAAAAAAGCAGACAAACGCTCACAGCTAGACACAGGCCTCTTTACTCATAGGAGAGAGGGTTTTTAGAGCATAGACCCATCATGGTGCTCCACTGCGGATTGGCAGGCTTAGTACACAAGTGCACTCTCTATTCTTTCACTCTTATAGTCCGATGTGACGGAAATTCGACACAACCGGAGAGAGATCAGGCGCTGGACCGACGGCTTAACGTGCTCTCCGAGGCACGGGGTTAGAGTGGACAACTACACAACTTCAACTACAAAATCTTAATAGAAATTATATCGATTGTCTGTGGCCGACCATGCTAACCACTAGACCAATGAGGCAGCCATTTCTCTTTTATAATATTGATTTTATTTTATTATATATTGTTATCGTAGACGTGGAATAAGGTGTATAAATAAATTAATTTTAAAAAATGTATTTTTTTGCGTTATAATTTATATTTATATTTTTTATTAAGAACGCTTCTAAAAAAGTTTTCGTCATCTTTTTCGCTAACGCGACTTACCGCTGGGAGGGAGGGAGGGGCAAAATGGATTCTCGCGACATTCGGCAGCCATTACAACGACCCTCTGTGCCACTCGCGCCCTCTCCCCTCACCGGGCGTGTTTACTAAAAATGCGTTCAATTTTATATGCGGGCCTATGTACGCCTCGTGTGCACACAACTTGGTCCCGGCTTCCTTACTCAAATAGAATAACAAGCCTGTCTTTCAAATATAAAAAGGCACACGATTTATTGGGAAGTGTTTACTGGATTAGCCTCGACTCCAGAGCGACGCGAAACTTTTTAAATGCCAACTTTTTAAACGATTTGTCGGAATGAATTAAACATTGCCAGTGCCCGCGCTCTCCTTTTTCACAGGGAAAGAGCATGAGAGAATTTGAAAGCGAAATAGCGCGTTCCATTTTTAAAATACACTGACACGTCATTCACAAATCACAACCAGTCACTCAATGCATTCGAAGTACTCTGTACCATTCTATTTTTTTTTCAAATCAGCCGCACTGGATTCCTGTTTTTGCATGTTCTGCTTAACCGGGACAAATTGCAGACGTCTCCTTATAAATATTCGTCCCCTTAAATGAAAAGCCACTCAAACATTTGAAATAAAAACTTGCAAATAAATTCTTGTCGTATGAGTTTAAATGGTCCTTCAAAATCACTGATTAATTAATATTTATATGACATGACTAAAAATGACGACGCAATGATGTATTAATATTTATAACGACCATCAAATTTCGTATAACTAATTGTGATTTTTAAACTATACTTATTGCATTTTACGTGCTATATATCAATTAGGAGCTGGTGCTTCTCTAAGAGATAAATTCATATAAATATCCTCACAATAAATATTGAATAACATTTTATATATCCGTAATAATATATTCACTTATACAGTAAAAAGAACAAAATAAAAACTTGCAATGCTATATTTTAGGGTGAAGAAGGTTAAAAAGTCATTTGTCGGATTTAGCAAACAGTTTTTTGCTTCCATATAATTTTAAAAAAAACATGTCAAATACATCTTTTTAGAGAAGGTATATTAAAATGTTGAAGATTATTTAAGCGATTAAATAACCTATTACATATACAAAGTCTATGTTTAAAGGTATATTTGCTGAGTTTTTTGTCGGTTTCTTCTCAGTGCTATCAGCTTTCTGAATCAGTGTTAGATTTGTTACCAATTGTCAGACTACTGACGGCAAAAAAGGGCTTCATGAAGACAAATTAATAACTTGAACTAAAGTATCTAACATATAATTTAAATTGAGTTTGTGTTCAATAATTAAAGCGAATAGCAATAATTTATACTTAGCTCACAAACATCTGCTTCCGAGGATTTGAATGAGCTCACGCAAAACGGAACGTGCAAAAAACTTATTAACATCTCAACACAACTGTTATAATTCTTCATTGTAGTGCCATAAAATAACGCAGGACTCTCTTGAACAAAGTGGAGGAAAAAATTTATTGTTTCGAGCTAAGAAAAAAATTATTTATGCAAATAGCTCACCGGTGGCTGTGCAAGGGTTAGAATTTAAGCATTTCGTATTGTGTGGTTTCCTTTAGCGTTGCATTTATTAACTTAAATGAAATTGTATTCAAATGTTAAGACGGCACCGATGGAATAAAGGTGTGAGTGAGTCAGTTTATATAATAACCATTAATGTATTACTTAATTTTCTTTATTTTGTTAATTTATGCTACTATGCACATATTAAGAACATCAATGTATATGCGCCCACTGTATTGTTTTAAAAAAATTGTATCTCATTTTAAGTGAATTTGTAAAATTCTTATGAGAAATAAATTCTTTAACCACAAGTTAATTTAAGAAATCGTTTTTTTAGGTGTCAATCGGTTATTGAAGCGAAACTTTTTTAACCGCATGAGAACCGTCACGAAGATGTGCAGCGTTTTTTATGGTAATTCGTTAAAAAGGTTAGCTAGTTTTATTATTTACAAATAACATATCGCATTTTAATACATTAAAACTGTTTTTCTCAATATTTGCCCGAAGTTGGGAAGTTGGCGGTGTGATCCACCCCCGTGCCTCAGAGAGCACGTTAAGCCGTCGGTCTTGCGCCCGATCTCTATCCGGTCGTGTCGGATTCCCCTCACATCGGACTATGAGAGTGAAGGAATAGAGAGTGCACTTGTGTACTATGCCTGCCAATCCGCAGTGGAGCAGCGTGGTGGGTCTATGCTCTAAAAACCCTCGCTCCTCGGAGTGAGGAGGCCTGTGCCCAGCAGTGGGACTTTAATGGGCTGCTTCTTACTTACTTACTATGTCACATTTCAAAGTCAAAGTCAAAATATCTTTATTCAAGTAGGCCTATTATGTCAAATATCTTTTTTTTCCATATTATATTTAAATGAATGACTGATAACATTAAAGAACGACTAACAATCTAAAGTTACGAGGGTTTCTTCGCGCCCTGATCTGAGAAGAGCACACAACAAACTCAGTCGGGTGTAGGTTTTTTTATGTCATCATCATTACAATATATATTTTTAATTTATTCTATATCAAGATACATATAAATCAATTCATTTTAATTTGCCACTAATAATTTAATAAGTGAATATATATACTAATTTTCGTAAAATATAAAATGTTGAATAAATTCTCGTTTCTACATTTCAAATTCAAAAACAAAATTTAATTAATAATTTCTAATATTGACAAAGAACATGTGGCATTTTTATTTTCAATTCGTCATTTGAGATTTCAATAAATTGACGTAATGACAATTAAATTCCTAACGTAATTTCCTTTTTACTTCCCTCTAAGTCTCGGAAATCTATACTTTAGTTTTAGGTTTATAAAAATATAGAAGACTTAAAAATTTGCTTGCCAAAGAAGTTTCACTTCTGACATGTGTACTTTGTACGCACGCACTATTAACTTTTTGTATATGTCATCTGTGGTCTTCGATTTCTTGCCATAGTTTATACTCTGTGCCATAGTTTATGCCTTATACTCTATGGTATGTTTATTATTCTGTGTTCCATTAATCAAGATTATAAATATACTCGTAAATGTACAATTTCAAAGGTAATTTGTTAAAATAGATTTTTATTGTTTATCTTTGAATCATTGGAAATTGAGTAAGAAATAAGAGAACGATGTGGTATAAAAGAAGATGCAGTGACTAAATTTGAGAAAGGTATGCTTTGATAGTTTGGGCACTTAGAGAGAGTGAATGAAAGGAGATTGACAAAAAGGATTTACGAGTCAAGAGTGAATGGGAAAGTTGAAAGGGGAAGACCAAGGCGAACGTTCCTGGACCAAATCCAGGACATCATAAACTTGGACCAGGTCAAGAGTACTCTAAACCGACGAAATTGTATGAAAGGTTTGATGAGAATGAAAGAAGCGAAGGAGATATGCAAGGATCGTCATGCTATGTATGTATGTTCTATCTAATAATTGCCTGCTAACTTGCAGTACAGTATCCTGGAGGGTCTATGGTCTAAACAACCCTTTCTCGTATGAATGAGGAGGCCTGTGCCCAGTCGTGACGTTTCTAATCTAATAATACATGCATTTTTAAGACGAAAACTCAAGAATTACTACTTAATTTTGGCCAGACTTAGGATTTTCATGTTATGCCGTATTAAGGTGAATTATTCTGTCTCATTAGCTTATGCTTGTTTAAATATTTAATTCTTTTTTGATTACAACAACGTGCTTCATGTGTCGAGTCGACATACATTATTGGGCTTTGCTGCCTTAATTGTATTATTTTCATTAGCTGTCTTACTGAGTTCTATTCCCAAATAAGCAAATATAAATAATTGACTTTTCACATTTGTCTAGGTCTGGATAGGTAGCTAATTGCCACTTAACTAACAAAGACGTTTTCAGTACGATACTTTTGTTTGCTCATTGGGATATGCAATTGCGCACCCCAACTACAGGAAGACCTACTTAACTCCAGCGAAACCTTCTTCATCAGTTACCGACACATCCGGGGAGCATCTGAGAATTTGTCTCTGATGTTCTGTATGTAAATATCTCTAAAGGCTATGACCTTATTCTCTATCATCAGGTGAAATCAATGGTTAAGTTGTCAGAAGTATAAAATTAAAATAGTAAAGCGTGCTTGTCTAAGACTCGATCTTGTAACTATTAGACCATTACGGTTATCGTATGTGTATTACAGTAAATTATACAAGGAATTTCAAAAGTATTCCAACATTATATATAATCAAAGGTTTTCCAGCAAAGAATATTTATATTACACTAGAGTCGCATTAAAACAAACACGAATAACTTTATGAGTCGCTACAGAAATATTTTAAATCGTTTGCGAGTATAAATGCAGAGTAATGCTTCACTTGAAAATAATTATAGTCGCTACAAAAACGTGGCCCGCATTGTTTTATGAACTATCGCCGAGGCAGATTTTATCATCATAGTGCACGCCATCCGACGTTATTAAAAGATTGATTGCAAGAGTTTTTTGTTTGCATGACGCTCGTCGAATACATCAAATCCAGTGTTACTTTATAAAAAATATGTTTGGCTGTTAACCCTAGTGGTTATTAGTGTACAAGGTGGGAAGGCAAGTGTAGAAGCTCTGCCAAAGAGATGACACAAGCTGAAAAGCTTGACAAGGTTATGGGAAAGCACCAGTGGTTGTAAAGGCCCAGTGGAAAGGGGGGCGAGGACAGAAGCGCTGCTCACGATATAAAGCAAACCCAAAAGAATGTTGTTCAAAGAATAGCGATTAATTATTGTTAACCCAGCAGGTTATAACAGCATCTTAGAGAAGGGGGACTGGAGTAAAAGATCTGCTGAAGAGATAACATGAGCGCAATAGATTGAAAAAGAAAAACTTAGGAATGTTCTCTTAAGAGTGGATTCTGTTAAGCTAATCTACGCTATAAAGCAACATAACCTTAGACGGGTATTTTTAAGTATGTTTTGCAGTCACCGGGAAGAAACCAGTGCAGAAGATCTGCTGAAAAGTTGAGATGGGCCCAAGAGCTTGACAATACCGTGGGAAAGTTGTACTAGGAATGGCTCCTGTTAAGCCAATTGTCTGTATAAAGCAACCTTAAATCCAGTATTACATTGTTTTTGGAATATGATTAGCCATTAGCCCTTCTAGCTTTAACAGAATTCTAGAAGGATTGCCAAAGTAAAAGCTCTTCTGAAGTAATGAAATGAGGCCAAAAGCTACCTAGACTAATTAATAATTACGAGTACCTAGGCTAGCTGTTTGGGAGGATTCTGTTAATTCCATCCTCGTTTTATAAGCAATGTAAATTGAAAGGAATTTTAAAATTTGTTTTTAAATATGTTTAGTTGTAGGTCCTAGGCGTAGTTATAGCATCACCGGAACCGGACTGGTGCAGAAGTTATGCCGAAGAGTTGAAACGAACTCAAAAGATTGTTGAAAGTTGTCCTAAGATTTTCACTACTGAGACAGTACTCGGTGTAGAGCAACATTGTGGGAAAAGAACAGTTTTGTCGAAGTATCTTCGGAAACGTAGATGGATGAGGTAACAATGGATCTGGGTACGTAAGAAAGGCGGGTCCCATCTTCACCGAAGATCAGTGGTTAATTATCTATTAAAGGGATTTAAGACAAATTTTTAATTATAAAATGTTACGTTAAACGGTAGGAAAAAGATATGTTCTTATTTTTTTCCCGAATTTAAAGCTTAACGCTATTAATACATGGAAAAACCAGTAAATTAAAAAATAGAACTGTTTTATATTCATGACTTCTCAATACGGTACTTTAAAGATCTACAGAACAATTGCTTTAAAGCTTTTTATCAAACCAGCGTTTGAGAAATACATAAAAGTAAAGATGTTTAAATAAAACACACAAATTGCTTTCACAATTGTTTTAAATAGATTATTAAAATTGCCTAGCCTTTATTCAGGAAGATTAGTTTATGGATCTTTCTTTCAGTCAATTATAATAAACAAATAAAAAAAGTGACCGATAATGAATCACATTAATAACCAGAGATTATTATAAAAGCAGCTAAGCATTAAAAAAAACGAGTGTGCTTTAGACTAGACGACTGCAGTAAAACACACATAAATTTATACATGTATAATACCTTTATTATTTATTTACCTTATTTATACCTTTATTATGTTCGTCCTGAGCGATCATAGTGGTCGTAAAGCTTTCGTCACGCATTCATCAGCTTACCCCCCAAGTCAAGTTTTACTACACAAATATAAAAACTCTTTTGCAATAAGGCAACTTGTGTTAACGGCATCAAGTTAAAACTCCACATTTATGTAACTAACTTAGCAAATACGATAAACGTTAAAAAGTAAGATAATATCAACTATCTCTTATAAAAGAACAAACGAATCTGCATCCTTCCACTCAAAAACGTTTGCTAAACAATAACACCCCTTGTTTTGATTTACATGTATGCAACCTCTGTAACTGATATCCTTGAGAGCGGTTCCAAATTTGAATTTAGAAAAAACGCGCCATTCATAGACAAGTTTTGTTTTTTTTTTGTCTTAATGCGCTCGGAATGTAGGACATGCATATGATTATCTGTGCCCTTTCATTTTTTTTTTAAACCGAAAACCGGCTATGAATAATACCAAATCATTAATCGTAGTTTTGAAACTGGAACGCAGCTGTGTATATTTTTTTGCGACATTTTTTATTTTTAATCGACGAAAATGTTTAGTTAAGCGATTTGAATATTTCGACTCGTACATTTTGACTGTGGAGTCAAAAGTATTTTTTTTGCGTTGGGGTTAAAATTTATTTTTAAAACTTGCACCTGTCTATTATTAGCAAACTTTCCGACGGTAATAACTAAGAATTGTATTTAACAAACACCATAATTACATCGCATAGCTATTAAAATAATATTCTTATAGTTATTAATTATCTGGCAGTTAAAAAAAGGTACTTGTAAGACAGAGGGTTTTTAGAGCATAGACTCATCACGCTGCTCTACTGCAGGTTAAGGGCAAAAGTAATTTAGAAAGCTAAGCCCTTGTTGATGCAACAACATTGTATCATAGCAACCATGAGATAAAAACAACCTACGCAAGTATTCATTGCTAGTTTTAAATAAAATTACACCAGCTACCGAGCTTATCTACGAGTAAGATACATCATTGTTAGTTAGATACGTATCTGAATATATTACCAGACGTGTAACACAACTGCATTAGAAAATTAACTGTTTAAATTACAATGACCAAAGTAACCCCGTTTCCCACACGTCTAGCTAACTAAATTTCTATCAGACATCTGCTCACTAATTGTCTAACGAGCAAGACGCAACGTGCATAAATTGCGCTAAATTATTTGTCGACAAAAAAAGCGTCACACGGCGACAACTCTTTATTTTTAAAGCAATCGTCTTGAAAAACCTGTCGCAGCCCTTGCTCAAGGTGTGAAATTTGCAAATTTACAAAAAATACCCGGATCCAACCGATATTTGTTATCTGTAATTTCGACTCACACCGCTTGTACATAGAGTACTTAAAAAAATGGCGACGTCAAACTGTACTACGTTTTGTATTTCGTACTCTATGCAAAACAGTTAACCCATTTCTCGACTCGCCCTATAATTATGGTATTTTGCATATTATTTAATGAATAAATATTTATAAGGAAGTGAAATTCAAGAAGGTTTTTTTGTAAACTATTGCTTAATAAAATGCACTCGTTACTCGTTAAAATATTTCTGCATTTCTGTGTTGCTTTGATGGGTTGAGTATGCAAATTTAATTAGCATAAATGTTTCGTGCGACGGTACATCTTCTCACGATTTAATTGATTTCCGATTATACGGTTTGGACGTGTTACAATTAGATTATAATTTTAATACACGCTATTTAAATAGGTAATGAAATAACATCGTAAATTGTTGGAATTCATAACGAAATTATATTTTATAAAATGTTTTGATTCTTATACACCTTATATTAGCATACTTAGTTATGTTTTGCCTTAAATGTTTTGATTTTCGTGTAGAAATTGAAAATAGGAGAATACAGGATTACTGTAGAGTATTACAATATATTTATTGAAAGATACATTATTGGAACGTCCCTATATTCCTCTTACTAAAAATTTTTGAAGAAATAATTTTGTGTACCGCTATATCTATTAGTATAGTACGTAAAATTTTCTTGAAAAAGTACATACTTGTACATATCTTTTTTGTTTCTCGCTGGGAAATGCATTTACGCATTAACCTCGACCCGTCGCTCGGGAGAGTGGGACTATGCGAGGAAGACTCGCAATACCCACTAAAACCCAGGGGAACCCTCTTCGTCCTTGAGTGAGACACCAGAGGATCAGCTTTCGCGCCTACCTGGTTACTCGGATGAGTCCGACTGAGGATTCACGGAAGCGGGAGCAGGTGCGCAAAAATACGCCGCCTAGAATCCCGCCTTCTTCCGCGGTGAGAGGAGGCATCTACTGCATTCTCTCTTTCTCGTTCGCGGGCCTTCTTTAGCGAGACTACGGTCTCACAGAAGAAGGCCATTCCCGCCCAACACCTCTCACTGCATCGCGCCTACAATGCTCCGGAGTGAGAGATCTCCGCCAATCAGTGCCACCAAGAGGTGACGCTGAGGTCCCCAGGCTGCGCATTCAGCCACTGTTTGGTGTGCTAAGTCAATAACTGCACCACATTCATGGCAGTTGGGCGACTCCTCTCGGCCGATTTGGTGCAAGAACTTTCTGAGACAACCCTGCCCGATCAGAATCTGCACCAGTCTATACATATCTGCAAATCTTGAAAATAATTACTGGGTAGATATGACCTTGTGGTGATCTCACGTAACAGATGTAGCTAGTCTGTAAGACGTCGCGTCACATAACTACTCTGTACATATGGACGCCACCAGATGTCAATCAAAAACTAAAGGATCTTGTCTTGGGTGACGCAATAAGACCAATGTTGTGACTGTGTTTTATCAGTTATAAATATACAGTTAAACAAGTCCAAATTTTATTGACTCACGAGTTAGCCGTCAAAACCCCCCTATTCTCAACGGTGACATGCACTTCTTTTTATTACTGATAGGTTAGAGCTTTATTATAATTGCAACGGAAAGTAATTGTTGATACATTTTGTGACAGTAATAGTATAACCTGGTAAGATGTTTTTTGACTGTTAATAGTTTCTACATATGCATTTTCCTTCTTTATTGGAAATTATTGTTGCCACGATTGGTCGAGTGGTAACTAACCACGACCAAAGCTCTTTCTGGACTAAATAAAATAAATTTCCCTAAATTTATCAATGCCGGGAATCGAACCCATGATCTCTGCTTGCGAGCTCTTACACCACATTAATCAAATGCATAGCAAGGCCATTAAACCTTTCATAAAAAATTAATAAAATAAAAAAGTAGCTGTTTTATATTGCTCGTATAGTGCGTTCTCAACCAGTTACGAAAGAACACATTATCAGGGGATACCTGAGCAACAGTTCTAATGAGACTGTTCTCGTAATTGCGAACAGTCTCCCAAAAACCAGCGATTTTTTTTGCATATAATCCCATAGAAGTCGGAAACGCCAGCTTTAGCAAACAGATGAAGCCCTGCAAAATCTTGGCATTCCTATCAGGAGGCGTAAGGCATTGTTGTATTGTACTCTAACGATAGCTGTGATGTATAAAAACTGGTGCAGTAGGCTTTCAACAGATTAACCTTAACCCCCGCAGAACACCTTGCAAAACGACGAGCAAGCATATTACAGCGTGTAGCCAACGACCGTGGTTCCCGGTCCATATCCATATCATCGCTCAGACATCCCGTCAACATGTGTCCGAGATACCGATGGGTACTTAATGGTTATTCATTTTAAGCAATCGCCTATGAAAAAAGAGCCTGTGTCAAGCAATAGAAGAAGAGCTATTTTTCGCATTAAGCATACCATACATACTATTATTTGGGTTGGGGAAATTCTCTATATTTTCCCAAAGTCGGTCCTGCGCTTAAGCTCTCTCCGGTCGTGTCGGACATCGGACTTAGATTGTGATGGAATAAGGAGTTGTGATAGCGAATAGACTCGAATACAAACCTTCCCAACCCACAGTGGAGCAGCTTGGTGAGTCTATGCTTTAAAAACCATCTCTCTTATGAGTACGAAGGCGTATGCCCAGTAGTAGGATCTTAATTGGCTGACTTTACCTCAACTAAACTGCCTCATTGGTCTGGTGGTTAGCATGTTACAGATATGAGGTCCCAGGTTCAAGTCCCGGGTCGGGCCAATTAAAAAATCAATATTGAGTTTTCTATTTCAGATTTTGTCAATATTTTCCCGAAGTTGGGAATTTGGCGGAGTGATCCACCCCCGTGCCTCGGAGAGAACGTTAAGCCGTCGGTCCTGCACCTGATCTCTCACCGGTCGTTTCGGATTCCCGTCACATCGGACTATGAGAGTGAAGGAATAGAGAGTGCACTTGTGCACTATGCCTGCCAATCCGCAGCGGAGTAGGGTGGTAGGTCTATGCTCTAAAAACCCTCGCTCCTCAGAGTGAGGAGGCCTGTGCCCAGCAGTGGGACGTTAATGGGCTGCTACTTACTTACCCTACCTTACCTTATTAGGTTGAGAGCTATGATGGCCTAATGATGAAATGTTGTGAATCTCGTTTAGAGTAGTCGTGGATAGGATTGTGCATTTTAATCCATGATTGTGCTTATCGTTGTAGGATAACCTCTTGAGATCTGTTAATTCCGCGATTAGTTCAGGACTGTGTGTAGCTTTCCAATCTGCAGTATACTAGTGTTTTGGGTCTAAGACCAAAAAACCTATTTCCTAATCTTATTAACTTAATAAATTACTTGTTTAACCTTCGGAATTACTAGTAGAATCCCTGTCAACAGACATAAATACTTATGATGGTTCAAAAGAGGTTGTTAAAGCTTATTTGAACAAAATATATATTGACATTGATTGTGAATGGGCTCACCTTTATTTACCTTCTATACAAAACGAAATAACCCCAATAGAGGCAACAAAAGATCTGCTAATCTGTAAATAATAGATCGATAAAAGGCACTTGACTCGAAACGCCCCTAACAATTTCATCGATTCACAATGGAGTTCGATTTATTGAATAGGCACAATAGTTTCTTTGTAATACAACGAGTTGAGTCGCAATATTTTGATGTCCACTTGTCGTATCCAATCGGATGTTATTAGACATTCATTGTTTTTGAAGTATACTCGTATCATGGGATTTGGAATTATAGGTCCCAATCTAATATGGGGAAAATTCGGATAGAATTGTCAATCTAATTCCTGGGTTCCTAACCTGGAGATAATTACACTCCTGGAGGTAAAACTTGTATTTTACGGGGGTAAAAATGAGTTGAATATAATAAAACTCTTAACTAAGTATTGTGAAATAACTCCAAAGTTATTTTATTTCTATTTACTATATATTTATTTATATAAACAAAACAAAAACAAAAACTACATTTGCTAGAAGACAGAATACCTACCTAAGTCCGTTTTCGTACAGAAATATTAATAAAAAGTCTAATATACTGAGAATGAACAAATATGAACTGAAAAAATGTTTAATAAAACTATTATCTAAACTTAATTACGGGGAGACAGAAAAACTTTTAAAGACGAATATGTGATACTATTTACAAAGAGTAGTGTCCACGAAGAAAGCATCGCACCCATAAACTCAAATCGAAGCATACAAATGCACACACATTCATACAAACACACACACCCTGGGGGGGTGTGTGTTTGTATGTATGTACACAAACACACGCACACACACGCACACTTACACGTCATGCATGCATACCTTTAACTTTTTTTTTATATTTGCACAAAACCTAAAATTGAAATTTTATTGATGAGTATATTTAGTTTATATATACTATGTACATTGTTTGGATAGGCACTGGCACCTAAAATACGGGTTTTCCTAGTTTAGGGGTCAGGATGTCACAGAAAAAATGTATAAATTGTACCTAATAAATAAATATTTCATTTCATTTCATAAAACTTGTTTGTAACTGTAGTTTCTCATGTGCAATGGTTCTTATGTTTAATAAAGTCTATATATTTGTTTATCGTTGGGAGGAGGGGAAAAATCAGTGACCCTAGATAGGTAAAGAACCTTTGATCTAAATCAATTTTGCATCCACCTAAACACAATTGATACACACAAATTAACTATATAGAAAAATTTTATATACATATTCAAAGACTAGATTTATCTCGTGATGTTATCAGGGTTCTACCAAAACTAAAATTTCACCCTAATCCGTCCAGCAATTTAGGAGTTCAGTAATATAAACACATTTAAAGTAATATAATGACTAGTTCTCCCAAGGATATTGGGGGATAGTCGAATTACTTGTTAATCTAAACTATTTTGAAATAAACGCGAAAATAATAGGTAAGTAAAGTGAAATACATAATTTTATTACAACAAATAAAGACAAAGTTGTAAATCCATATTTTAGATTGAATAAGGTTCAGAAATCATTTGTCGGGTTGCGCATACGCATTTTTAGTAAGATACCTCAATCAGTTTTAGATTTGCCTCCACATAATTTTAAGAAATATGTCAAAAACATCCTTTTACAAAAGGCATATTATAATGTTGAAGATTATTTAAGCGATAGAAATGTGTACCCACAGAAGCAATATATTACACATTGTAGCATACTAAACTATCTTTAAAAGAGTAACCGTTGAGTATCTTGCAAGTTTCTTCTCAGAGGACTCAACTTTCCGAACCGGTGGTAGATTTGTTACCAACGGACAGACTATTGACGATTCAAAACTCCTTTATGAGCCTATTTGAATAAAGACTATTTTGATTTTTTTTAATCATCAAAAATAAAATGCCATTAAAATCGGTCCATCCCTTTTTAGATAACTTTAAGGAACATGTAGTTTATTATAAATTTTATGGCATTGTATGTAATTGTATAATTATATTTGAAATTACTATTACTATTACTTATCTACATAATTTAGTTAAATGAAATACTTCAAACGATTTTTTCTTTGTTTTCAACTGATATACTTAGCACTTATGAATGGTGACTATATCTTTAATTTAGAATGTATTACGTGTTAAATTTCATATGCTAATTGTTGTAGTATATATATATCGTGTATCTAGTAAGATCGCTAACACCATGGATATATAATAGGATTAACCCTTTTGTGTCAAGCATCAGCGGTAAACTACGCTGACATTTCAAGTGAAACCTAACTTGTATGGATTCCGTCCACCCCATCAAGCCATTATAACAAACATATATACATGCATTTTTATATTTTTAAAGTGGATCGTATACCTAGTGAGAAAAGTAGGGCATTCTCTCCCGCGAAGTTTCGCATATCGCGGCTCGAGATGGCTCATTCTCATTTTCTTTTCATTTATTTTGGATCGCTTTTTTAGTACTAGGGTCATTAGCGACCACAATATACATACATAACATCACGCCTCATTCCTATAGGGGCAGGCAGAGACCACGTCCTTCCACTTGCCACGATCCTTGCATATATCCTTCGCTTCTTACATTCTCATTAAACCTTTTACCTGTTTAAAATGTCCTGGATTTGGTCCAGGAACGTTCGCTTTGGTCTTCCCTTCCAACTTTCCTATTCACTCTTGACGCATAAATCCTATTTGTTAGTCTCCTTTCATTCATTATCTCTACATGCCCAAACCATCTAAGCATACCTTTCTCAATTTTAGACACTACATCTTTTATCCCACAACGTTCTCTTATCACACTATTTCTTACTCTGTCATTTAGTTTTACTCCACTCATACTTCTCAACGCTCTCATCTCTACCGCATTTATTTTACTTTTGTGATTCTTCTGCCATACCCAACTTTCACTACCATACATAAGTGTTGGCACCAACACTCCAGCATGCACAGCCAGTCTGGCCCTTTGAGACTCCATCTGGCTATTCATAAAGGCGTGCAGAGCTCTATTTACCATATTCCCTGTATTCATTCTCCTTTCAATATCACTTTCACGTATTCCCTCTCTTGTAAATTTAGATCCCAAGTACACAAATTCTGTCACCTTTTCCACTTGTTCCCCATGTATCAAAACATTGCCATTCATGATAAAATCATCTCTTTCAAAAAGCATAACTTTTTTATATTTAGAATAAAATTTACAATAGTTTATTGATTTTAAATTCAAACAATCTTTAAAATTACTGCTTTGGGCATGTAATTGATTTTCATTAGTGTATAAGAGGCAAGCGATTAGTAAATGCGAAACAGTAAGTTCTTGTTCACACTAGTATTTGTTTTTGTCACCTTTCGTGATAACGTGGATATTTGTCACATTTGTGTGACCAACACGCAATCTAGATGTTAGTACTTGGTCTTTCCTAGAGCTAAAAGAAATGGGGCATTTTTCAAAAATAGAACTTCTGATGTTTTTTTTTTAGATTTATGGCTTTTGCCTGTGCCAGACTGGCACAATTTACTTCGCCAGTGTCACGTAGAAGTAGAAGACGCACGTATAAGGATTTTTGATAAACGAATCTTTTGTTTATACATATTTTTTAATTTACGCGAAAAAAAGGGGTACTTGTACTTTCTACATGCTAAAACAAATTACTGTTGTATTTTCTGTGTTCTATATATATAATAATTATTATTTATTTGCAACGCGTATTCAATAAACCGCTATTATGATGTGATACGTCATAAGGGTACATTAAAAGGTTTATATTGTCAAAAGCACTAAGAAGCTTACATTAGAAAGGTTACTATGATGCTTCAGGTTTTTTTAATTTCTGATTCTTCTATACAACTTAATTTATTTTTTCTTTTATAAGAAATCTTCTCGAGACTTAAACAAACACAATAACAAAAGAATTATCGAAATAGGTCCAGCCTTTCGCTCGTGATGACGTGATATAAGGAGTTAATATCTCATTTTTAGATACTAGCTCTTCCAGCAAATTCGTCTGCCTGTTCTGTAAGTAATAATTTATGTATTTGCATCGTTTCATTATAAAAAGCTTATTGTTCTTTCTGAGGCCCTAGACTATCTGTACCAAAGTAAATTTTAATAGGTTCAGCAGTTTTGGTGTGGAAGTGACACAAACAGAGAGAGAGAGAAAATATTACTAAGGATAAGGATTGTTATTTTACGCCCTTGAGGGACCTTAAAACCTTTGCAAATTTCGAGTGTAATTTTTATTTACATCGATTCCACAGCCTGAAAAGTATATTTCATTCTTCTAGCTCTATAAATTACGGTACAACCCTTTTTTAATATTAAAATGTAGCCTATGTCCTTTCTCAGGGCCTAGACTATATCGGAAGCAAATTTCATTGAAATCGTTTCAGTAGTTTTGTCGTAATAGCGCGACTGAAAGAGTTACTTAATAAAGATAAAGATGGTTAAATTTCATCCTCTACTTCACTGTCTTCACATTATATTTTTTTGACATAACATAGCCCATAACTGATCCATAATTGAAAGCTGTTGGAAAAGTTGTTTTTTTTATATAATCAGGAGATATAATTTTCTCGCCAGTTTTATAAGGCTTCGCTAATAAATACTTACATTCACTGCAATATTTATCAAATTATTATAAAGTATCTAAACGAAATGCTTTTTCAATGCATAAGGTTTAATTTATGAGCTTTGCTAATTCCTATAGTGAACCAGCGATATGGAAAAATTAAAAATATTTGGCGTTTTTTATAATGACAGAGCGTGCCCTTATTAAATCCAACCAAGCAAGTGAGCATCTCAGAACATACAAGAAAATTATTAATCCACCGGTCAGAGATACAGGGTGATCCACCTTTGTGGGAAAAAAAATGAAAAACCCAAATAAAGTAGGCCCTGAGCACAATTATTTCGAGGAAAGCGAACAAAAGAAAAATGCGGGGACGCAAAAAAATAAGCTTTGTTATCGAAATTGGAAACGAAACGAATATATCTGTAGGTACCTAAAAGAAAGTTCGGCTTCTGTTAGGGTGCGTTTTTTTTTTCAATCCGAACGCGTGTACAAAAAACACCCCTCGGCATATGAAACATTACCCCACAATACATCCAATGGAGCCGTACCCCAAACACGTCTACACTCTCATTTTTATAAACAGATTTTTTCCTTTGCGATAGAGCGGGACAGATCAACAGCTGTCATAATCCTGTCATTGATAAGTGCAAGTGGGAGCGAGACGGGTGTAAAGTAAAAGTTCAGACTCCGGATAAAGAAAGCTCAGGTATGGATAAGGGTGTGGAGGGAAGAAAAAAGGGATACGACGTGGGGTGGCTGCCACCCCCTGACGAGTGGGGGGTTACCCGTCGAGGTTCGCATCGCTGCCGCTAGATGGGGGCGTATGAAAAAGTTTTTTTATTGAATTTCGGCAAGAGAGTTTTGGCATAATGATGATGGATTGTACGGTGGCTTTCCGCAGATAAGTTTTGGGGAAATTCCCGTTGCGTGTAATGTGTTTCGTGAGTTTTTTAAATTAGCTGCAAGCCTATAAGAAAATTATACTTCGGGAAATAAAATGTTTGACGTGCTGTCATTTGGAGCCATGTTCGTGTTTTAATTTTAAAAAAGTATTACTTGGAATCAAATAATGTTTATTTGTGTAGCCAATAGGTTCTTATTCTATAAACAGGTAATAGTAATAATACAATAATATAGGAGTATAATTGTATTTTATAATTTGTCTGGGTCGGCATTGTTGGGAGGCTTCGGCCGTGGCTAACTCTACCAGCAAAGACTGTGTAGAAACCATGAGAGGTAAATTGCCTCTTACCATATACGTGTTTTAATCTTAGATTGTATGATCATTTACCATGAGATGTGATCAGAGTCGAGCTTTAAGCTGTCAGCAATAAAGAAATTAATTTACTAATTTAATCAGCAGTGGTGTTCCATTTTAATAATATCTGATAGAAACGTCCTTCTGTTCTAGAATTGTTTAAAGTTGTCTTGTTTGACGGCCTCGCTGGCGCAGTGGTGCGAGTATTCGCTTTGCTAGTAGAGGTCCCGGGTTCGATCCCCGGTAGGACGAATTTAGGAAATTGTATTTTCTAATTTGTCTGAGTCTGGACTGGTGGGAGGCTTCGGCCGTGGCTAGTTACCACCCTACCAGCAAAAACGTACCGCCAAACAAAGAGATTTGTGTTCCGGTACGATGCTGTGTAGAAACCGTAAGGGGTATATCGCCTCTTAACAGATTAGCGCGCTTCCATCTTAGACTGTATCATCACTTACCATCAGGTGAGATCACAGTCAAGCGCTAATCTGTCAGCAATAAAAAAAAAAAAAGTTTTATCTTATTAGAATTACATTTAATAACATGAAAAGGACATAATACAAATATTAAAGAGTAAAAACTTGGGTAGAAGTTTTTAAACTTATTATAACCTGATAGTATTTACATTATATCTCAGTGGTGCGAGTGCTCGTTCTGCTAGTGAGCTCCTGGGTTCGATTTTCGGTAAATATAGGAAATTGCATATTCTAATTTGTCTGAGTCTGGACTGGTGGGAGGCTTCGGCTATGGCTAGTTGCCAGTTTACCAGCAAAGCAATGCTGTGTAATACCAAAAGATATAGATTGTCAGCAATATAATAAAATATCCTATTTCCAAGTTTTTTTTTTAAGTTTTTTCAATTTTTATTTACCAATCGCAAAGTTCAATATAAAAAATAAAATTATTGTCAGTGTAATGTTTATTTATATGTGCGTTGGAATGTCACTGAAGTTCTCCTAAACGGCTGGGCTAAATAACGATTTTACCCATATTTCCACGGGACCATGAACTACGCGGATAATACCGGAAACAGGTTTATATTTAATTGCTGTCTTTGTTTAGCGCTTGATCGTGATCACACCTGGTGGTAATTTACAATTTACCTCTTATGGTTTCTACACAGCATTGTAACGGAACATATATCTCTTTGCTGTGTATGTCTTTGCTGATAAGTGGTAACTAGCCACGGCCGAAACCCCCACCAGTCCAGACATAGACAAATTAGCAAATATAATTTCCTAAATTCACAGGAATCCAACCCGGAAACTCTGCCAGCTCTTTTTTATTTGTCGCTGGGAAATGCTTTTACGCACCCAGGAGGTAGAAGGAATTCTTCCAATCGGGAGTGTGGGACTCGCTGAATAACCAGAATACCCACTAAAATCCAGCGCATCCCTCGTCATCCTTGGATGAGATCACTAGTGGGTTCCATTTCGCATTCCACTCTAGTGACCTGGATGATGTCGACGAAAACAGTCTGTCAGTCAGAGGAAAGGCATCTCTAGCATCGTCCCTTTGCCTCTTATTTGCCTCCTTCAGCGAGATGACTGTCTCGCAAAAGAAGGCAACCTCCCATCCAAACTTACTGGTGAGCATCACATCGACTATCTCCAGTGGAGCGCCCACGTCGGCCACTCATGACAGACAGGCGTTTCCTCACGACCTATCTGGTGTTACTTGCAGAAGCAATCATGTCCGGTCAGCACCTGCACCAGACAGTTGGAGACGGATACGTGCCATCTAATGATCCTAATCTCCAGCTGACGACGGATCGCTGCCACTGTATTCACACCTGCAATTGGGAGCCCGAGGTCTTGCTTCCTCTTTTCTTTGTCGACGAGAGCCCTGCTTTTCCTTACCTGGTCATCGCTAGATTCAGCTCTACTATATGCACTCGCAGTGCCAGCTCTGCTTCTATCATAGCTAGTTTTACTATTTCAATTAGTAGGAGATAAAATTAAAAATAAGAGAACATCGTGTAATTTTTATATCACGTTAAAGTGAAGCGAAGTTTTTTTACGTTTCCATTATATTTTAGCGACCGAATATCTTTTAATTAGGGTTGCCTCGGTGAAAATCTCACTTGACAGGCGCGTGGAGGATTTTTTTTCACTTTTTTTCACCCTTTCATCGCACTACCACTAATGAGACAAGCCCTTATAATGTCTGTCTGTGGATCCGTAAATGAGTCTCGGTTTGAAGTACGACATACGTAATTAGTGTTAACGTGACGGGCAGACGTTTTTATTAAAAATATATTTTTATAAACAAACCGAGCGCATAACAGGTGGGGTCAAACGTCACTGGATTACTGAGTTCGCTATGAATTCGTCCATATGTAACTTATGTTATTGAAGTGAAACTTCTTTAGGCGCATGAGGGTAAAATCTGTACGGATAAAACGCGTGATTAGCGTCACGAAGATATGCAGCGTTTTTTATACGAATATTTAGAAATAACATGTGGCATTTTAATTTACAATTCGTCATTTAGGATTTCAATAAGTTAATTGTATTAATTTTTGACACTTTTAATATTTTAATGGCAATTGATTTCATTAAATTCCTAACATATCTTCCTTCCCCCCTCCCAACCTAAATCTCGGAAATTTAAAGTTTTAGAATTGTTTAAATATAAACAAGACTTAAAAATTAGTTTGCCAAAGAAGTTTCACTTCCGGCATTTTTATACACATATACGCTGGTAAGTGATGATTAGCTTGAGATGGCAAGAGGGCATTTACCTATTATGGTTTCTAGATAACAGTCTACCCTCAGACAAATTAGAAAATGTACCGGAATATAAATTGAACCGAAGATCAAATCCGGGACATCTGCTAGCAAACCGACTACTCGCACTACTGCACCAGCGAGGACGTCATTTTATGAAAAACACTTGAGGATAAATCTATCTGTTTAATCTAGATAAGTCAAAAATCACAAGTCTAGTAAATAAAGAAGTTCTGTTGATCAGATTTAGAGGTTACTAAACGGTTTATGTGTTTGCTTTCCAACGGACACAATAAAGGTAACTAGCAGTCCAATAACGTCCCACTGCTGGGCACAGGCCTCCTCACTCTTAGGAGAAAGGGTTTTTAGGGCATAGATCCACCACGCTGCTGTATTGCTGCAAACAAGTACTATCTCAGTAGTTTTTGTCATATAGATGAAAATAACTCACATTTACAAAGAAATTTTATTCATTCTTTATTTAACTAAATCTGATCAAGGTGTTGTTGTTACTGTATCTGATATCACTTTAACGCTGGGAACTTCTCGTTCCCGTAGTAATTTCTGAATTAAAAGCAGTTGATGTAATTATTTATAATATCAGAAGAAAATCGAAATAAAATACAAAAAAAAATCATATAAAAACTATTTATAACTATTTATAATTATTACACACCAATGTAGTTTTATTCAGTGTTAAATAACTATGTTGATGCAAGAAATTAGTCATCATTTTTATTGATGAAATGTCATTTTTTATAAATGCCACGATTACTTTTTGATTATTATATAATTTTCAATGACAACATGTAAAATATATACTTACTAGCTCAACCCGCGACTTCGTTTCCGTGGAATGTTTTTTTAATTTCGGTAAATTTTATTAATTTCGGTAAATTGTTTTACAGATAAAAAACATGATCTCCACTCGTCAAAAGGAATATTCCCACCAATTTTCAAGTCTCTACGCCTTATGGTTCCAGAGATATTATGATTAGTCAATAGTTAACACTCTCGTAACCCCTCTTGCGGGTGAAATTTCGTAAAATCCATTCTTAGCTGACCTCTACTTGGCAAAAGGAATATTCCTACTAAATTTCAAGTCTCTACGCCTTATGGTTCCAGAGATATCGTGATGAGTCAATAGATACCTGTCTCATTGGCCTAGTGGTTAGCATGTTCGACTACATGGGATCTTAGGTTCGAGCCCTGGGTCGGCCCAATTTGAAATCGATATTGACTTTTCTTTTAAGATTTTCTCAATATTTGCCCGAAGTTGGGAAAAATTTGGCGGTGTGATCCACCCCCGTGCCTCGGAGAGCACGTTAAGCCATCGGTCCTGCGTCTGATCTCTCTCCGGTCGTGTAGGATTGCCGTCACGTCGGACTAAAAGAGTGAAGGAGCAGCGTGTTCGGTCCATGCTCTAAAGACCCTGTCTCATTTTGACGGCCTCGGTGGCGCAGTGGTGCGAGTATTCGCTTTGCTAGCGGAGGTCCTGGGTTCGATCCCCAGTAGGACGAATTTAGGAAATTGTATTTTCTAATTTGTCTGAGTCTGGACTGGTGGGAGGCTTCGGCCGTGGCTAGTTACCACGCTACCAGCAAAAACGTACCGCCAAACAAAGAGATTTGTGTTCCGGTACGATGCTGTGTAGAAACCGTAAGGGGTATATCACCTCATAACAGATTAGCACGCTTCCATCTTAGACTGTATCATCACTTACCATCAGGTGAGATCACAGTCAAGCGCTAATTTGTCAGCAATAAAAAAAAAGGAGGCCTGTGTCTTACTTTACCAACAGATACCTGGATATCTCTTATATATAGTTAAGTAGCAGCCTATTCACATCTCATTTCTGAGCAAAAGCTTCCTCACTCATAGATGAGAGGGTTTTTAGAGCATAGATCCACCACCAGTGAAGGATGTAGTAAAATGAGAGACACTCCTTCTATGTAAACTAGTAACTAAGAGTAGAATATAAAATGAATTCAGTACTTTTATCAACAAAAGAACACACTGTATCTTATGGTGGATTGAATTACGATTGAAAAGAGATTCTAACAGCTTTGTAATTTAATCGTTTCATGTCTTATTAGGTAGGTAAAAGTTAAAATTTGTTTTTTTTGGTAACGGTATCGTCCCAAATAGTTCTAGATGACCAGACATCACCTAACTCATAACTCATAAGCTCTAACATACCAATAATGTACAATCAATCCCTGTGAAGTGGAACTTCAAAATCCTTTACTAGAAACGGTATTCTAAACCTTGGCCTCTAGAAGGATTCCAGATTACCAGCTTTCTCTGTTAAACTGTTAACCATTAAAAAAATATGGTATTGGAATAATCTTATAAGATTTTCGCGTTTAATGTCCATTTCAAATTGTAATTAGATAAAAGCATCTTGTAGTGAAATCACATAATCAAAATCAATATATACTTTATTCAAGTTGGCTAAAAAAGCACTATTGAATCGTCAGTAGTCTGTCTATTAGTAACAAATCTACCATCAGTATAGAAAGTTGATTCAGCTAAGAAGAAACCGGCAAGAAACTCAGCAGTTACTCTTTTGAATATAGTTTTATGAGTTACAATGTGTTTAGCTCCCAAATGCAACTGGACTCAAGTCCAAACACTTTTATCGCTTAAATAATCTTCAACTTTATAGTATGCCTTTTGTAAAAGTATGTTTTTGACATAATTTTTAAAAGTTGGAGTTAAGAAGTCTAGCTTTTGGATGGCTTTAATGTTGTTTTAAAAATATGTTCGTAAAAGAAACATTATTATACTTAATCTGTGTTTTATACCATTAGACAGAGCGTCCCTCCATTTCAAATTGGAATAGACTTATTCGATATAAGGCCGTAATAATTTCCCATTGGCAAACAACTCAACCTTTAACAAATATCCAATTCCGGCTTCGTATAAGCAATAAATAAGAGGAAAAGCCTTTCCAGACGGTGGCTGGCGGGGAAAAGAGAGAAAAAAAGTAAAAAAGGCATCGGATCGAAGTCTTCGTCCGTCGGATCCAATAATCCTGCCGTCTGTCCGCCGCCTAATGTGATCGTAGCCTAATGAAAAACGCTCGACCCCTATCTATAGTTGAATTGGATTTCTAATATACAATAAAATAAAAAATAACAAAAAAAATATTTCGATTGTCAACAGCATTATGCATAAAAAGACAAATAAAAAATTGTGCGTGTATCTGAGTACAAATGGATGTGTAACTTTTAAGCTGTCGTCGTCGTCGCTTCAACCGATGGACGTCGACTGCTGGACATAGGTCTCACGAAATGATGCCCACAAGGCCCGATCTTGCGCCGCCTGGCTCCAGCGGCTACCGGCGACCTTCCTTATATCGTCGGTCCACCTTGTGGGGGGTCTTCCTACACTGCGTCGTCCGCTGCGGGGTCGCCATTCCAGCACCTTCCGGCCCCAACGTCCATCGGTTCGTCGGACTATGTGCCCCGCCCATTACCACTTCAGGTTCGCGATTCGTAGGGCTATGTCGGTGACTTTGGTTCTGCTACGGATCTCCTCATTTCTGATTTGATCGCGTAGAGAAACTCCGAGCATAGCCCTCTCCATCGCACGCTGAGTGACTCTGAGCTTCCGAATGNAAGCCAGATATTTTCATCCGATATCCCTCTTTGCCTGAAGTCCAAAGTTTTCGAACAGTGCCTGTTGCCAGTGATGACCTACGGTTCTGAGACGTGGTCGTTGACTATGGGCCTCATGCGGAAGCTCAGAGTCACTCAGCGTGCGATGAACAGTTACCAACATAGTCCAGTGGCAGTAATTGAAGTGGCAATGGGCGGGGCATATAGTCCGAAGGATTGATGGACGTTGGAGGCCGAAGATGCTGGAGTGGCGACCCTGCATCGGACGGCGCAGTGTAGGCAGACCCCCCCACAAGGTGGACCGATGATATAAAGAGGATCGCTGGTAGCCGCTGGAGCCAGATGGCGCAAGATTGGGCCTTGTGAAGGTCATTACGTGAGACCTCTGTCCAGCAGTGGACGTCCATCGGTTGAAGCGACGACGACGACGACGATATATATATAAGTACCTTAATACCATTTTCTAAGAGTGTAACCGAGTAAAGAAAAAGCCAACACACTATTACACATACTTGCAATTTGCGCATAATAATATTTTTTCCCTACCGTGCCATAAATATGCCATATGCAATATATATTTTTTTTTATTATTCATCCTACGTATTCAGATTACTAACGCTACTGAAATTAAATTTCAAACAATATAATGTAAAAAAATAAAATAAAGGTGCGTGCGTACAAAGTACACATGTCAGAAGTGAAACTTCTTTGACAAAATAATTTTTAAGTCTTGTTTATATTAATACAAATCTAAGACTTTAGATTTCCGAGACTTAAAGGGAGGGAAAAAGGGAGATTTGTCAGGGATTTAATGAGTTTAATTGTGATTAAAATATTAAAAGTGTCCACAATGAATACAAATAATTTATAGAAGTCTCAAATGAAGAATTGTAAATAAAAATGTTACGTCTTTGTGTCAATATTAGAAAATATTTAGAAAAGAGAATTTATGAAATATTTCTATTTCACATTTTATGAAAAATAATATATTAAAATATTAAACGTAAAATGGCAAATTACAATGTCACATCTTATTTGTTAATATTAAAAGTACCTAAGCTTCTAACGAACCCTTAAACCCTGGAAGAGTCACTTCAAAATATACGCCTAGTTGAATTCATTTAATCTAAATTGAATCAAATATTAATAGAAAAGATAGTATATTCGTTAATATTTGTTAACATTGCCAATGTTATTGTGTCCATAAAGAGTAATAACGTAGTTTTAAATCATTTTTTTTTTTATTATCGTCTAAATATATCTGTAACTATTAATGAATCATACAAAACTCTTTTGTGATATTTAGGGCTCTATAGAGAATAATCAAGTAATGCAAATAAAACCGCGGGCTGCGCTTTGCGGACACGGTGACCCACGCCATGGGTCAGGCTGCGGCGGCCCGGTCGCTGCTATGGCCGCTCTTTACCTCAAGTCTCCCAGTAAAAGCCAAACTGAAGATCTACGGAGCCTACGTCCGCTCTAGTCTGTCATATACGGCCTCTGCCTGGTACTGCTTCTGCTCAGGATATCAGAGAAAAAGGCTGCAGGTCCAGCAGAACAAATGCCTACGTCTGTTAGTAGGAGCTCCGAGGTACGTCGGGAACGACGTTATCCATCGTGATACCAGGACGCCCACCGTGGAGGTATTTGTCCGCCAGCACGCGAGGAGTACCAAAGAACGGCAAACACTGGACGTCGTCTGCCTCATGAGCTCCTGCTGTCACCACCACCAGTCGTAGGTGATAGCGGCGAAAATGACGCGTTAGCAGCAACACTCGGAATGGAATTGACCAGGATGGACCCGCTAGCGTCGCCGTCGGGATCCAACCCGTATAAAATACGGGCAAAAAAGAGTACCGGGCATTTTCTGAATGCCCGAGGAAAGATGCCCAGGCAATGAAGCCCTGCCTCGAGGTCCGTACCCGCAGAATGCTGCGATGAACCCAACGAAAAAAAACGGAACTAAAACTATTTCTTGTCGCATTTTATAAATAATAACCATACATGTCAATATCTTAAGTACAAAGTAAATACTTTGTTATATTTTTAGAACGCTTACAAGATTGGACTATGAATAGAGCATACAGCTTCGCGAATGTTAAAAAAGAAATCCTGAAATGGGTTTACTTTGGTAACGAAATCAACATAAATTTAGAAGAAAATTAAAAAGCGAAGCCCCATTATTACGAAAAACAAATTGCTAAATATGTATGATATTATTATTCATCTATCACTTCTAAAACTATCGAAAACATAAATGCAATGCAGGTAAAATTTAGTTATAAAATCACGAAGAAAATACCGTGTGTTTTTTAATAGGTTTTTCCAATTTCATCGAAATCACGTTGGAAAAATCACGCCTAGAAGTTCATTCCAGAATTCCAGATTTCCAGAAGTCCATTTCAGAATTTCAATCGATAATTGTATTTAAATACATGTTAATTTTAAAAAGTGTGTGATAATACAGTCCGAAATGATAGTGTGTTAACCTTATAAGAGATAAATTCACTCTTATTGGTTTCTACACGTATTGGAATGCAAATTTCTTGCATACCGACACGTCTTTCCTGGTAGGGTGGTGACTTGCTACGATCGAAGCCTCGTAGACCAATATAAAATTACCATTTCCTAAATTTTCCTTACAGGAAATCGAACCTACTACCTGTGCTAGGGAGAATTAGAGTATTAGACTATCATTACCTCCGCAAGACTATCGAGTATATATATATATATATATATATATATATATATAACGTTAAATATATACTTACAATATACGTGACGTGTTCCATTTTAAAAGAATAAGAATTTTAGATAAATCGATAGTTAGAAAGCACCATATTGTATTTCACATAAAAAACTAGATAAACAAAAAAATGTACAAAAAGGCAACACAGTTTTCATTTACACATTTGATCTATGCTTGAATCCATCACTGGCACAATGTCAATGTTAGGCTTTCGTAGTCAAAATTAACCCTTTCACTACAACTGGCGTAATAATACGTCTTACCATACCGTATTATTTCGTTTTGACAAAGATACAACCATTCTTGTGTACAAGCTGCTCAGTGAAACGGGACAAAAATATTTATTATACACATAGGTCGTTGTAATACTAATAATTAGTATGGCAACACATAAAAAGAAATTTTGATGGCCTAGCAGAGGTATTTTTTAATTTGTCTGAGTCTGGACTGGTGGTAGACTTCGGCCGTGACTAGTTACCACACTACCAGCAAAGACATACCGCCTAACAAAGAAGTTTGTGCTCCGGTACTATGCCGTATAAAAACCATACGGGGCGTATCGTCTCTTACCAGATTAGCGCTTACCTTACCTTAGACTGTATCATCACTTACCATCAGGTTGATATCACAATCAAGCGCTAAACTGTGAGCAATAAAAAATGGTTTATTTTGTTATTTGTAGTAATATGATGAACATACATTTGTTTAACATCAAGATTTTACCATACTTGGCATATTATATGTTTAGAAAATGCTAATAAAATTAGAGTTTGATGACTTTAAACAAATCACTTCACTATACAATTTGAAAGACATAATATTACACTAACCGAAGGTATTGGACATCCTTATTGATTTTATACCAGATGCAGTGATCGGACTTTTTTGTTAGGACGTAATATTACGTCTGCTTACTACATAACGGTTTGCATAAATGCAGTGAAAGGGATAAATAAATAATCCATTATTTTAACAATTATAATCAACAAAATCTGTTGTCTATCATATTTATATAAACCCATTGTTACTTGCAAAGGAATAATTAAATTTAATATTAATTGAAAGCTTATTATTGTTGAATCTTATAAGAAAGGGTAAACTTTGGGTTAGGCTAATATAAATAAATAAATATATAGATACACACATATAAAGATAAAATACGCGTGCGCACGTAACACGCAAACACGCACGCACGCACGCATCCACGCACGCATTCGCACGTATCGTCTAAAACACAAAGTGACAAGTAAGATACCAGTGTAACTAATATTTTTTCTTAATTTTTTAAAGTTTTACAAACATTTGCTATTAAGTTGCAATTCTATTAAGTTATACGGAAGTTCCGATGTCACCTACTTAGTACGGTGAATCGGGCGTCTTAAGAAAATTCATTCATTGAGCATCAGCTGATAGTGCATCTCGCTCTTATCTATGGGAAATTATATAGAGTGATCTTCCCTCTCACTTTCGCTAAGGAAGTAGTGACGTCATAACGAGGTCGTCTTTCAGATCCACTCATTAAATAAACAAGGAGTGAAATCGCGCGTTGAAACAGGACTTGGTCTAGTTTTCTTATAAATTTTAACGTGATAACTTCTTTAGACGCTTTACTTGTTATTGTGGATATATTAAAATGAGACCAAGTTTTAAATGTAGTTGGAACATATACGAATTTTAGTAAACACAATGGTTTTAATATGATGGAACGTCTTTACAGTTTATATCTCAATTCCTGTATTGATCACATAAATTAATGTACCCTTTGATAATTTACATACGATATATAATATCCTACATCGCTATATTATAAAAAAATAAGAAAATGTTATTCAAGTGAAATTTACGTAAAGCTTTACAATTAGTCAAATTTATTTCTAGTATTTTTTTTATATTTGGTATAAACTCAAAAGGAATGTGTACTACTATTATAAATATATATTTTTTATCTATGACATGAAATTATTTGAAAAGTGGTCGTGCGGTTGTAACGTTTTTGCACCCGTTTTAATTCGTATCCCGACCCCGCTGTTCTTCATTATCTTATTACTTAGCTAACTTTGTGTACTGCGACTGACGACATTTGATGCTTTAGAGATAGAGAGAGATAGAACACTTTCTTTTGTACACCACAAGAAAAATACATAGAGAATGCACGAAAAATAAAACACATAACAGTACAATAAGGCGGCCTTATCGCTATGTAGCGATTTCTTTCAGACAATCTTTGGGTTATAGGAATTTTATAAAAATAATAAGTTAGTTCAGTTACTGAAAGTTTTTTTAATAAAAAAAATAAAAAATTTTTGTTGCTTACAGCTCGATGGTGACGTCACTTGACGGAAAGTGATGATATGACTTAATAAAAGGCAACCTCCTCCCCTCTTACTGTTCCTATAAAACATCGTATCGTCTTTGCTGGTACTCAAATATATGATAACTTATAATATTACTTTATATTACAAAAGGAGCGAAACATCATTTTAACACAAGAAACATAAACAAACTTGTAATGTCATATATCAGAGTGAAGAAAGTTCAGAAATCATTTGTCGGGTTTTTAATAAGATACCCGAATCACTTTTGGGTTTGCCTTCACTTAGTTTTACAACGTCCTATTTCAAAACATATATTATTATCTTGAAGATTATTTAAGCGAATAAGATGTTTGGACTTGATTCCATTTGCACATAAAAGCTAAACATGATGTTATCTACAAAAACTATATTAAAAGTAGTAACTACTGAGTTGCTTGCCGGTTTCTTCTTAGCGGAATCAATTTTCCGAACCGGTGAACCGGTAAACTACTTGAATAAAGAATATTTTGGTTTTGATATGTCTTACCGGGAATCGATACCTATACTATAGAAACACCATAGAAACAGGAAGACCGTTAAAATCAATTTCACTATTCTTTGTTTTAGAGTTTTTCTTAATTCATATCTACTTTTTCCGGTACTATAACCCACGTAACCGATTATCTTATAGAAATCATTCTTAAATCCACTTGCCGTATTTCGTCACATACAGGTACAAAAAAATTAAGAGGAATACACGTATGTTACAGTTTTTGGAAATTGGCAGTATGAGATTTATATGTTTTATTCATATATAAATATGAATAGAAAATTCTGAAAATACGCTTTTGCATTGCGAGTGCACCTTGTAGACTAATTATTATATAATATTAATCCAGATATCCAATCTTTAATCTTTAAACTATACACTACTACAATGTTTAAAGGTCCAAAGGTCCTGAAATATATCATGCAACAACTCTGCATTCATTATGTTTTAATAATACAATATATGAAGTTAATTCGAGTGATACATTTTTGCAACCAATTCTACCATAGATAAGCAATGAATAAGATATCTTAAAAAAAATTATAAGTCGGTTTGAAAGTGATATATGAATTTGATTGCATAATGTTTATTGTTTTATTTATATGGTAAGCTACAACTATTTATACAAATATTGAAGGTATTGCAAAGTCTAAAACATAATTAGATATTGATATCAAGTTCTGTTTTAAAATATCTAGAAAATAATTAATGATCCAAGTATCAAGACATCTCGGCGGTGGTGAAATCTTAAGACGGCGGCACCGAGTTGTTCTTAGAGACGTTAATGCCCGTCGCCTTCACCTTGACCAGTCTTAACTTTCACCCCAGTTCTGTGGCTCTGCTGCTCGGGAACTGGGTCGATGAAAGGGTTCAATGTTATTATAATAAACAATAACTTTTCCGGCCAAAGTAACTTTTATAGTTTCTCCATTTAAACGTTTTCAAAATGGAGGTTCACGATATTTTGGTGCACAAAGGTATTTAGTAATGGTCTGCTAAAATGCTAGTTTTGGCCAGTCGTTTTATAAGATTCTGAGGCATATGGATCTTCGTGGAGTAGTCGTCTTTGAAATGTGGACGTATAGGAGGATGATCCACATTAGCTGGGCGAAGGCCATCATGTGGCGTAAGATATTCTGCGACATATCATAATAGGTGGGACAGGAAGACGCATGATAAGCTGATTGCAGATCTTCAATTAGGGAGAGATACCTTTAGTTGAACCAGAAGGACATTCCTTAGATACATCGATTTTTGCTAAGATAGTAGTGCGACAACCTGGACACGCACTTTTAAGTTTTATTTAACAAAGTGTTTTTTTTTTTTTTTTTAAGAAGAATAGTGTACGGAAACGTAAATATTTCTGGAGCAATTTTAGGTTCCAATCGATTTTTCTCAACAAAAGTTTTCTTTGCCCAAATCAAGGACGTTAATTAGCTTCATTTACTTCTATAACAATAATTTTATCTCTTCCAATAAGAAATTTTTCTTTATAGCTATCGCTAAGACTTTTTTACAGGCTTTTTGAAATACATGTAAAATAAGTGCACATTGAATATAAAACTGATAAGACTGTTTTTAGGCAGAACTTTCTTATAATTCTTATATCTTTTGAAACATGACATCTAGATTATTTCTGTGTTGATCCATTTTGATTTGATTCTTCTTACGTTATTTTTATCGTTTGTGTTAGCGCAAATATAGCTGCCCTTTTTAATCCGTCATATCAGTGAATATTACTACGAATATATAAAATGTTATTCAGTATTTATTGCGATGATACTGTGAGAATTGACGTTTTATCGAATTTTCTCTTATATTGGTTACTAATTGGTTTATATCTTTGATATTGAACAACATTGATGTATAAAATATAATACTTGTTCACAGAGACATAGCCTTATTATGGTATGTGAAACCTAAAAATATCTCACGTGTTAAATAATAATTGGGTCAGAAAAACCCGATTATAAGCTTCTAACAGACATCAAAGACAGTTGCCGTCGGCGGGCGACATCAAAGAGCCGTCGGGCGCATCTCTTTGAGTTTGCCGACGGTACGATGCGTTTAAAATGCTTACGTTATTTTTAACTTAATAAGCGGTTGAATTATTAGAATTACGTTATTGAAATATTTATTTTATCAACGGTGTTGGTATGAAAATTAAGTTATGTTAAAACGTTTATATGCCCCCGACTTCGTCGGTGTAGATTTCTCATGACCCTTGAGCACGTACAGAATATAGCACAAATTATCTGTCTGACGAAATACAAGGTGTTATGAGACCGCTGCTGAAAGTGAAGAGAGATGATAGTACTCATGACATCTTTGATGACAGGAAGAAGAAAAAATCCTGATTAAAAAAACATAGTTTAATAAGTTTTATTTGCAATATTTACGCTCCATCATGTTAGTACAGCTAAATAAAACGAAAGTTTCGAGTCAACGACCGCACACCAACGGCAACCACGTGCGGTCATTGAACCGAGCGTCAGCTGATTGTGTTTTCAAAGTATTGTATTTTTTTATGAAACTTTCATCTACATCATCATCATCAAATGTATCACTAGAATTATAGTCTGTTTTCGTTTTCGGGGACGGTCTCCTACAACATCAAATTTCATATTCAAAAGTTCTTTACTTATGTGAGCTTTTATGGCACTTTTGAATCATCAAATATCATTTCTTATTGTTTCTAATGTACAACGATGATGATGCTCATATGAGAGAACGAATTGGAAGTTTTTTGTGTTTACTGACTGATTAGCGCAAGTAATTAACGCCTGGTTGTAAATGATGATACAATCTAAGATGGAAGCACTTACCTAGTAAGAGGTAAGTTACCTCATATTAAAGACAAATGTAATATTATAGACAAACTCAACTCATTGGTCTCTCTGTTAGTATGTTCGTCTATAGACATGAGGTCCTGGGTTCGAGTCCCGGGTCGGGCCAATTAAAAAATCAATATTAAGTTTTCTATTTAGATTTTCTCAATATTTGCCCGAAGTTGGGAAGTTGGCGGGTTGATCCACTCCCGTGCCTCGGGGAGCATGTTAGACCCTCGGTCCTGCGCCTGATCTCTCTCCGGTCGTATCGGATTCCCGTCACATCGGACTATGAGTGTGAAGGAATAGATTGTGCACTACACAAGTGTAGGAATAGAGAGTGCATTGTATACCTGCCAATCCGCAGTGGAGCAGCTAAAAACACTCTCGCTCCTCGGAGTGAGGATGTCTGTGCCCAGTAGTAGGATGGTAATAGGCTGCTACTTACTTAAAGGCAAACTCGCTGGCGCAGTAGTGCGAGTACTCGTTTTGCTAGCAGAGGCTCCGGGTTCGATCCCCGGTAGGGCCAAATCAGGAAATTACATGCTCTAATTTGACCGAGGCTGAACTGGTGGTGGCTAATTACCACCCTACGAGGTAAAACGTACCGCCAAGCAAAGAGATTTATGTTTGAGTTCCGATACCTTTATGCACACTGATGAAAGAATTACTTCAATGTGGAATGAATGGAGTGTGGGACTACAATTCAATAGAGTGAAGTATGAAGCGACAGATGGCAGAGGAGGACTGCAGCTGCTTATTCCCTTAGCCTCATTTACCTCCTTCAGCGAGACGATGGTTTTGCAAAAGAAAGCAACTGCCTTGTATCCAACTTCACTGCCGAGCTTTACACAAGTACCAGTAAAAGATATCCTTTAAGGAGCAACAACGAGATATGTCGCTGGGGTGTTCACGCTGGACACTTCGCCAGAGTACGGTGCACCGTATCTATAGGAGCACCACTCATGACAGGAGTTGCCGAAGCAACCATGGCCGGTCCGCACCTGCACCAGACGGTGGGAAAGAAATCCGTGCCCCCTTGTGAGCCATTCCAGGAGAGGTAAATTACCAGTCTCTTACCAGATTGCCCCGGATTTGATTAATATAAACAGGAAAATATATAAAATCCTACATGCATTCAATATACATTAGCTACAAGTATATCGAGGCATGTACACTGGAGACAAATTAAGGCGACGTTTTAACTTTTACTTCCTTCCTTTATATCTTTTAAATTTCTTTAGTTATATTATTGTATTTTATAAACAAAGTGGTGAAATAAATAATTTTCAATTGAATCTTGGATAGTTTCGAAAAGCCGTGATAAATTCGCAATATTTAATTGCTAATATGCTACGGTTTATTAGTGGGATAATTAAAAAGTTTATGACAGACTTGGGTGGGAACTTTTTTATATATGTTGGATTAAAAGTGGGGTAGGGGCCGGACATCAGAAGGAAACACATTATAAGAGAAGGAATATATAAATTAATTAATTAAACTGAGCTATTAAAAGGAATATATTTATTACAATAATAAATTACACATTACAAATAATAAATTGTAATGAGTCTGCCTATATGACAAGGGCAGAAGTCGAATGAATTTATTATAGTAGTACTGGTAATCACATAGACAATGGTCCAAGCCCTGACAAAGTCATTAAGAATAGGTACCGAACCCACGCTCTCGGCTCCTTTTATAGCACCCCTAGTGAAAAATTATATAAAAGTATACAAAGGCACAAAGCTACCATATTTGATATTTCCGACACATTCTATAATTTTCGTTATCTTTCAGGTGCTCTTACGATGGTCTCCAGTGAGAGATGGTGGGCGGAAGTGGCCTTCTTTTGGCGAGACGGTAAAGAGGGAGACTGCAGTGGATGCTCCCCCTCACCGCCGATGGAGGCAGAATATATGGCGGCGTATGTTTGCGCATCTCCTCCCGCCTCCGTGAATCCTCCGTCGGACTCATCCGGGACACCGGGCAGAATGCGAAAGCTGAACATCTGGTGCCTCATTAATGGATGAAGAGGGTTCCGCTGGGTTTTAGGGGGTATTCTAAGACCTTCCATCGCACAGTCCCACACTCCTGACTGGACATCGGTCAGGGTTAGTGCGTAAATTGCATTTTCCAGCGCCAAAAAAGGCCCTTGGTTACCTTAAAGAAAACTTTGATAAAGTATATGCATACACCTTCCTCTGCCTCCGAACTGCCTCATTGGTCTAGTGGTTAGCATGTTCGACTACAGACATGAGTTCCTGGATTCGAGTCCCGGGTCGGGCCAATTCTAAATAGATATTGACTTTTCTATTAAGATTTTCTTAATATTTGCCCGAAGTTGGGATGTTGGCGGTGTGATCCACCCCCGTGCTTCGGAGAGCACGTTAAGCCGTCGGTCCTGCGCCCGATCTCTCTCCGGTTGTGTCGGATTACCGTCACATCGGACTATGAGAGTGAAGGAATAGAGAGTGCACTTGTGTACTATGCCTGCCAATCCGCAGTGGAGCAGCGCGGTGGGTCTATGCTCTAAAAACCCTCGCTGCTCAGAGTGAGGAGACCCGTGCCCAGCAGTGGGACGTTAATGGGCTGCTACTTACCTTATACACCTTCCTCAAAAATCACTATCTGTTGGAGTAAACGCCATGAAAATCAGTTTAGTATTTTATAAGTTGATAGTATAAAGACAGAGTATGACAAACGCGGTTAAGGACTTTGTTTTATAAGATGTAAGGATAAATAGAAGAGTACAAAGATACGGAATTAAAAAAAGGGGTTTCAATATAACATAACGTCTCCTTAAACTTCCAGAATATATTCCTTTGCCAAAGAAAAATCCACGCTGGATTAAAAAGGGATGCATTCGTGTGTGAACGCCACTGTATCTTACTCTCGGAACAAAGGACGGGGAAAACATTTTCTTTGTAGCCTTGTTTCACACTCACAGATGGAAGATAAAATTAAAAAAGTATATTTTATAAGTTCAAAAACTATAAAAACAAGTCATCGATAAAAATATATTTACGTAAAATGGGGTAATGTTGCATTTTATATAATTGAAGTAAAAATTCTTTACGCGAATGAGGATAAATTCTTTACTGATGAAACGTGTGGTTAACGTCACGAAGATGTGCAGCATTTTTTATGCTAATTCGTTTGAAGGTTAGGTAGTTTTAATGTTTACAAATAACACGTGGAATTTTTATATATAATAATGATTATCATAAATTATCTTTTCTTGACAAAAAGCAAGTGGCATTTTTATTTACAATTCGTTATTTGAGATTTCAATAAATTATTTGTCTTAATTTTCGACACTTTTAATATTTTAACGACAATTAAATTCATTAAATTTCTAACATTCCTGCTTTTTCCCTAAGTGACGTTTTAGATTTGTATAAATATAAACAACACTTTACTTTAACACAGTTACTCTGCCTAAGAAGTTTCACTTCTGACAAGTGTATTTTGTACGCACGCACTTTTAATTTTTATTTTATCATACCTGTATTGTAATATATTTAAATCAAATTGCCATTACAAAAGATACTTAAAAACATAACATTAGTAAAGGTAGTAAAGTAATAATTTATGATTGAAACAATGTCTTATATAATTTGGATTTTATACTTGACTCTTTATACGTAGGTGTCCACAATTTCAATAAAATATTTAAATTGCAATACGAAGATCGACTTCAATTTATATGAAGATTTTACCTTCTTTCAAAACTTAGGTAAGTATGCATAAAGTAATTTTTTCTATTTTGGTCAGTGCTTTTAAAAACTTTCTCTCTCTCTTTCTCTCTCTCGTATGACTGATAAACTGGTACCCAGCAGTGGAATTTAATTGGCTGTTACTTACCTTAAGTATTCATACACGTAAATATCTAAACTAATACTGTAAAGAGGAAACATTTGTGTTTCTGTATTTAACTATGTATGTGTGTATGTTTGTAACGTTTTCACACAAAAACTACTGGATCGTTTTCAAGATTTTTTACATCATTAGAAAGCTGCATTTTCACTGAGCGACATAGGCTATATTACTTTCTTTCAAAAAACAGGGATCCTTAATAAAATTGCATTAATGAAATCCAAGATGTGAAAAAATTGGTCACATAAAATCTGTCATCGCATGTACTGCGTAAACTATTGAAGATAGAGCAAAAAAATTTTCTACAGTATTATAGAACGTATTAATATCTACAAAAAATCCAACAATACCAGATATCCAACTAGTGTAGTTATGCCACTATAACTACTTTTAAAATTTTAAAAGTTAATACAAGTGTCGACAATAATTAAACCATATTATTCATACCTCTGTATTAATCCTTATGTTATAATTAAAGGACGTTTCAATACCTGTAAAATACTTTTTAAATTATTAAAATAGGACATTCCATTCAAAAGATATAACTTATTTAAAAATAGACTTTATATTGAGATCGATATCTACGTAGTTGAAACTGCGTGGCATTGCTTGTCATCAAAACTATGATGTTTACTTTTAATGCGGCTAGTAAATAGTACAAGTATCGCTTGCCCTGTGTCACAAGTATTACTAAATCTCAACATAGTATAGGGATATCTGTTAGGACCCTCTTTATATCGCATTGAAACGTCTCGCCCGATCCTACAATATCCAATTTCGTAGCGCATTCTTTCATAATATTTGATCAAACAGCATTAACTGAACATCTCAAGCGGATACGTCTTTTATGTTTTAATTGGATAATGCGATATTTACGAAAAATAAACCTTTAATCTATATATACATACACTAGCATTGCCCCGCGGTTTCACGCGTGTAGATACCGAAAATCTAGTAAGTCGGACTATAGATTTATTTTCGTTAACGTAAAAGTTTTATTTCACATAGTTACACATATATAATCTTATCAATATACAGATTTTACTTTACAACTAATATATATCGACTACCTCATTGGTCTAGTGGTTGGCATGTTCGACTACAGACATCGAGTCCCGGGTCGGGCCAATTTTAAATGGATATTGAGTTTTCTATTAGGATTTTCTCAATATTTACCCGAAGTTGGGAAAAGCGTCGGAGACCAGTTTAAGCTGTCGGTCCTGCGTCTGATCTCTCTCCAGTCGTGTCGAATTGCCGTCACGTCGGACTATGAGGGTGAAGGAATAGAGAGTACACTTGTGTACTATGCCTACCAAGCACCGCAACCGCACTGGAGCAACGTGGTGAGTCGATGCTCTAAAAACCCTCATTCATATGAGTGAGGAGGCCTGTGCCCAGCAGTGGGACCTTAATGGGCTGCTACAACATCATTTACGTAAAATGTCCAACATAGGGGAATTAAACATTATTTATTTGTAATACTATATTGTCTCGGAACTTTCTTTAGATTATTTTTTTAGATAGAGATTTTTTAATTCGTTGTATGTTTTGAATGAAATGTCAGATATTAATACTTAAAAAAGTATTCTACAGATATTGAAATAGTCTTTAATAGAATAAACATTTAATATAAACATTTAATAGTATAAAAATTAATACAGAAGTGCGAATGATGTGGTTTGAATATTGTCGGCACTTTTATTAACTTTTGAAATGCATAAAAGTAGTTATAGTGGCATAACTACATTAATTGGACATATATCTCGGAGTTTTTGTAGATATTAATACTTTCTAAAATATTTTTTCGATATAATATCAAAAGTTTTCGCAGCGCACCCGATCCCAGATTTTGTGACCAATTTGTTCACATCTTTGGTTATATTTTTGCGTTTTCATTAGGGATTTTAATTTTTTTGTGAAATTAATATAGCCTAGGTTGCTCAGTAAAAATGCAGCTTTATAATAGTGAAAAAATCTTTGAAATACGTCCAGCAGTTTTTGTGTAAAAACGTTACAAGCATTCATACTTATTTATTTATTTATACTTCATTGTAAACCACACAAAGTCAATATACATTAGGAAGGAGACTTAAACTAGGTAAATTAGTGACGGACAAAAGGCGGTCTTATCGCTTCCAGAGAACCTTAAGGAAGGAGACTTAGTTAAGAGTTTAAGGGTAGGTGGTGAGAATAATAAATACACTACATACATTCATACATAAATACGTCTGAAAATGGAATACATACATCATAAATATATATAAAAATAAAATACAATCAGATACATACATATACGTCGCGTCGTTGTTATAAGGAAAGATAATGATTTTTAACTAATACTGCATACATTAATAAAAAAAAACACAAATGTTTCCTCCTTATAATATAAATTAGATATTAAATAAAAATTTTAACAAAAAAAAGAACCGCCTTCAAGACAGACTTACAAATATATTAATATGTTCTAAAAAGTAAGCGAAATAATTGTGTATTCTTTTATAGTGTTCTTCGTATTCTTATATTCGGAGTCGTTGTCAGCCAAGGTAGGTGATCCCCGCGTGTCCACTTGGCAGTTCCCGCGTCTCTCCCATCTATGGCTATATATGTAGGCACCTTGGCTGACACCGACTCGAAATATAACAATACGAAGAACACTGTAAAAGAATACGCTATTATTTCGCTTACTTTTTAGAGCATATTAATGTATTTGTATGTCTGTTTTTAAGGCGGTTCTTGTTTTTGTTAAAATTTTTATTTATTTTTTGATTTTTAGTGAATCTGAAGTAAACGTGTTGCAATGTGCAACAAACGTAAGTTCATTGCTATTTGATTACAGACATTTATATTTTCTGCCATAAGCCGCACCCTTACTGTCAGCCGTTGAGGAGATCCATTGATCTTCATATTTAACTACGACTAGCACTTGACCATATCGAAGTTACGGTAGGCAACTCAAATATCTGGATAGCCTATAGAAGATTCTGTCGAGTTTCGTTGATTTGCTCCTAATATTTGAAGAGTTCCGTCACTTTTTCATGGAATCCATCATCATCCATCAAAACAACCCTTGAAGTATATCCTTTCCAATAAAAAAGAATCATCGAAATCGGTTGGCGTGATCTTGAGTTATTCGTCCATTTGTCGCGCACATGCTTAATGCAAATTTAATACTTATCCGGTTTTCTCATGGATGCCATCATCAGAACTGGATTTAAAAAAAATGGGGATCCTATGACGAGCACCACCTTTCATTTAAAAAAAATCATCAAGATCGGTCCACCCAGTAGATATGAGGTTACAAGCATAAAAAAAAATAATAAATACAGACGAATTGATAAACTCCTCCTTTTTTTAAGTCGGTTAAAAAACAAAACTTGTTTCCACATAGATTTTGAAACCATCTAACTGATTTGCCCCAATTGATACATAGAAAGGTAATACATAATGCGAAGATGGTTTTAACCAACTAAACACTTTCCATCAATGAGAAAGACATGAAACAAGTAACATTGAAACAAACTCAGAGAGTGCAAATTACTTTATCGTTTATTAGCAATTTCTTCCAGGCAACTTTCGTCGTCGTCGTCGTCGTCACTTCAACCGATGGACGTCCACTGCTGGACATTGGTCTCACGTAATGACCGCCACAAGGCCCGATCTTGCGCCGCCTGGCTCCAACGGCTACCGGCGACCCTCTTTATATCATCGGTCCACCTTGTGGGGGGTCTGCCTACACTGCGCCGTCCGGTGCGGGGTCGCCACTCCAGCACTTTTGGTCCCCAACGTCCATCGGCAACTTTAGGATTAGGGAAATTCTTCTTAAAGAAAGAAAGAAAGAAAGAAACAAACAAAGAAAGCTTTATTCAGAGCACTGTGAGTTAAAAACACTTATACAATAAAAATAATAATTGCACAACTTTGTTTAATGGCCGTGCAAACCCCACATAGCCCAGAAAAGGCAAAACAGCTCGTCTTGTGCCATGTGCCACGAATATGACACATGGCGCCGATTTTCAGCTGCAGACTCATCAACCCGTCCTAAAGGGCCTCTTCAGTTTTCTTGAAAGTTGGCCACTAACTTTTTGAGTTTATTTCTATCTCTTGCAAGACGAAAAGCTCGGCTGCGGGCTTTATTTCTGTCTATTCGCGTAAGTCCGCAGCCAAGACTTCTGTCTGCGTCCAGCACGCATTTTGCCCTCAACCTTGCCTATCATAATATATACCGAGATACTCAACTTTCCGCCTCTTGATGGTATGCATAAGTTTCCGGGTCATACCGACGCGCTGGAGTAGGGTTTCGTTGCGATTTTTTTGCGACCAACTGATACGAAGCATGCGGCGGTAAAACCAGACCTCAAATTCAAATTCAAATTCAAATTCAAATTCAAATTCAAAATTCTTTATTGCAATTCAATGCCTAATGTGGGATGGAATACAATACAATGTTATAAAACCAAAATTTTAATCTGTACACATTAAAATAAATTTACAACGTAAATGTATATAAAACTTAAGTGGAAAAAAATTCTTTAATATTATGAAATGTCTTAAAAATTAAATAGTCATACAATTTTTTTTTAATATATTGATGTTATGGCATTTTCGTACATTCTGAGGTAACTTATTATATATTTTGATAGCCATAACACAGATGTTTTTATTAAAACGATCTGGGTTTGCCCGAGCAAAGAGGTTATCATTAATTCCTCAAACGCCTCGAGGGTTCTTATGGTGTCCTCTTTCAGGGTCCATGCCTTGCATCCGTATGTAACAACTTGCCAGATGTAGCATAGTAGGATTCTGACTCTGAGCTTTATTTTCTTTTGGCGACAGCACAATATATTTGTCATTTTATTGAATGATGCACGGGCAATTTCTATACGGGTTTTCATTTCTTGATCGGATTCCCATGCTTCATTCACCCGTGCACCGAGTTGTTTGTGTTGTCGCATATTAGGCAAATTATACGAGATAGAATAATCTCTTTGACCTATTAACAGTTGCCTTGAAATCTAACAAACTTCTTAAAGGATCATTAAGAATTGCGAATTACAAGGGTAAAACCGTGGAGGACAGTTAGTATACGATAAAATGCGGAATCGGCGACGTATTGAAAAATTCTAATTAAGATCTTCGTAAATAAAATACCTTTGGAGACTTCGTTAACAAAATTGTGAGGTTGCTATGCTTCCAGTGCTTTTGCGTATAAATGCCATTAGAAGGTAAATAATTGTTAATTTGTAACCATTACGTGACATAGATCGATCAGTAAACTGAGAGCTTAAAAATGCAGAACGTATTTCTGTGTAACTTTATGAAACCATTCTGCGAATGAAACAGCTGATACGAGACACGGGCGCCTTCATATTGGCCTTGGCCACTCTGTTACCGACACCACATAGATGGACGAAAAAAAGAAGCGATAGAAAGGTAAGGTAAGGTAAGTAGCAGCCCATTAAGGTCCCACTGCTGGGCACAGGCCTCCTCACTCCGAGGAGCGAGGGTTTTAAGAGCATAGACCCACCATGCTGCTCCACTGCGGATTGGCAGGCATAGTACACAAGTGCACTCTCTATTCCTTTACTCTCATAGTCCGATGTGACGGAAATCCGACACGACCGGAGAGAGTTCAGGCGCAGGACCGACGGCTTAACGTGCTCTCCGAGGCACGGGGGTGGATAACACCGCCAACTTCCCAACTTCGGGCAAATATTGAGAAAATCTTAATAGAAAAATCACTATTGATTTTTTGAATTGGCCCGACCTGGGATTCGAACCCAGGACCTCATGTCTGTAGTCGAACATGCCAACCACTAGACCAACGAGGCAGCGATAGAAAACGTAGTAAAAAATAATACCAATCATAAAAACTTGCGAATTCGTGATATTTTTCAATTGAATACAAAATTGCACAAACAAGACCATAAAGAATTTTAATAAACCTTTAATATTTTCGCAGAATGCACACAAAGTTGCCAAATGAGGGAGACAAGACGCTCGGGAGCGGAGGCACATAACACTCCCTATCGTCATTTTCTCGATGTCATAAATTTTGCAAATGCGTACCATAAATTTTGTCAACTCTCACTAATGTAGCGTTATGAGAAGAAAGAAATAAGGTAACAATTCGACCGTATTTTTGCGGCACTTTAAATATCTTTCTGGTGTTTAATGTGTATTTACCATTAAACCTTTATAACCCAAAAGTCTGCTCCACGAATACACGAGTCGTGCATTCGAATCCTAACTTAAGAATTCAACATTCGAATCTTTCCTTAAAAGTCCTCAATTCCAATCTTTACTTAAGAATCGTGCATTCTAATCGTAACTTAAGAATTCCGTTAGTTATTTAAGGCTTATCTATCAGAATCATTACTATAGAATTTCATAATCAAATCCACAGCTAAAACACATCCATTCGTATCTTTACTTCAGAATTTCATTTATGAATATTTTCTTAAAATTCAAAGTCAAAGTCAAAGTCAAAATATCTTTATTCAAGTAGGCCTATTACAGCACTATTGAATCGTCAAATATGGTTTTTTTCTATGTATTATTTCAATGAATTACTGATGATAACGATGATAACGATGTTACGAGGGTTCGTTCGCGCCCCTATCTGAGAAGAGCCCACAACAAACTCAGTCAGATGTACGTTTTTTTATTATCATCATTACAATATATATTTTAAATTTATTCTATAGCTATATACATATAGAGCAATTCATTCACTCCCACGCCTTTTTGTCTTCTAAGTATTCTTTGAAATTATAGAATGATTTGCAATTAGTTTTCTTGAATTAAATTAAATTAAATTCAACATTCCAATCCTTACTTAACAATCGTGCATTGTAATCCTAACTTAAAAAGTTCCATGTACAATTCCTTTCAACACTCATCTCCACTCATCTCACTCAACTCATCCATTTAGGAATACTTACTTAAGAATTCCACATTTGAATTCTTAAAAGTCCTACATTCCAATCCTTACTCAAGAATTGTGCATTATAATCATAATTTAAGAATTCTCTACTCAAATTCTTTCTTTAGAGTCACGCATTTGAATCCTTACTTAAGAATTCCACATGCGAATATTTTCTTAAAAGTGGTACATTCCAATCCTTACTTGAGAATTTCATATTCAAGTCTTTACTTAATAATAGTGCGTTCCTAAAGTTACTATAGAATTACTAATTTGCTATAGCAAAGCGAGACTGCCTCATTGGTCTAGTGGTGAGCATGTTCGACTACAGACATGAAATCGATATCGAGTTTTCTATTAAGATTTTCTCAATATTAGCCCGAAGTTGGGAAGTTGGCGGTGTGATCCACCCCCTCGGAGAGCACGTTAAGCCGTCGGTCCTGCGCCTGATCTCTCTCCGGTTGTGTCGGATTACCGTCACATTGGACTATGAGAGTGAAGGAATAGAGAGTACACTTGTGTACTATGCCTGCCAATCCGCAGTGGTGCAGCGTGGTGGGACTATGCTCTAAAAATCCTCTCTCATATGAGTGAGGAGGCCTGTGCCCAGCAGTGGAACGTTAATGGGCTGCTACTTACTTATAGCAAAGCGTGGTCGGATCCATATAGTTCATTTTCGCTGGGAAATACTTTATGTACAAACCCCGACTCATGGATCAGAAGTGGGACTCGACGAGGGAGGAGGCCTCGCAATACCCATTAAAACCCAGCACAACTCTCTTCATCCAATATCTCCCGGCTGAATCCAACTGAGGATTCACGGAGGCGAGAAGACGTACGGAAATATGCGGCCTTGTACCCCGCCTTCTGCCGCAACCTATAAGAGAACGTAATTAAACCTTATTCCAAACTTAAAACTTAATCAAATTTACTAAAACTCGACGGAAGAAAAAGAAACAAATTGTTCAAATTGCTTCCGTCCGCGGCAGCCGCGATATCGCCCATTAGCAGTAATCACAAACAGACTTATCACTAATTACAACTTGGACCTGGAGGGGCAATGCGATGTAAGAGAATTGAGACAAAAAACAAATGCAAAAAGCCACCAAGATGTCGGAAAAAATCAATTGTATGACAAGGCATAATATCTTTATCAATAAATATAATAAGTTCGTATTACACTAGCTAATCCGTATAACTCCATCTGTACCTTGTAAGAGAGTCAGAGAAGGAACAAATTTACATAGCATCACGCCTCATTCCCATAGTAGTAGGCAAATACCACTTCCTTCCACTTGCCATGCTTCTTGTATATCTCCTTGCCTTCTTTCATTCTCATCAAACCTTTCATACAAAGAACGTTCACCTTGATCTTCCCCATCCAACATTCCACTTCACTTTTGATAAATCCTTTTTGTCAGTCTCTTTTCATTCATTCTCTCTACGTGCCCAAACCATCTAAGCATACCTGTCTCAATTTTAGTCACTACATTTTCTTTTATACCACAATGTTTTCTTATCACTATTTCTTACTTAGTCACTCAGTTTCTGTATACTCACACTTCTCAACGCTCTCATCTCTACCGCTTTATTTTACTTTTATGCTCTTTCTGTCACACTCAACTTTCACTACCATACGTAAGTGTTGGCACCAACACTCCTCCATGCACAGTCAGCCGTGCAGAGCACCATTTACCATATTCCCTGCATTCATTCCCTTTCCAATATCAGTTTGCCATGTTCCATCTTTAGTAAATTTAGATCCCAAGTATACAAATTCTTTCACCTCTTCCATCTTTAAAAATATACCAATTCATCGTAAATTCATCTCTTTCAAAAACTAATTTGGTTACTTTAAGGGTCATATTGAGTCAACCTTAAAAGACGCTATCGTGGACTTTTTTATAACTTGTAACGAAGAACAATTCTGTCATACATGATTTTTGCGAAGTCACAGACCAGCAGACGCAGCGGAAGATCTCGGAAAGAATTTTTCATATCAGACCAGTAGTTTGAGATACGAGCGCGTTGAAGCAAACTAAAAAACTTTATTATCTATATTATTGTATTATAGTATCCGAATTTAAGTGTATTTATTAATACTATGTGTACCAACCCAACTCAATTTCTTATGATTGAGCATTTTTATACAATATGGAGCAATTTTATATTGTATTGTAATTCTATAGCTCCGGATGTTTTTTCTTAAAACAAGATCGATGGCGCTAGCACTCCACAGACCACCGCACTCCGACATATATATTGTCATATACGTATACATAAACTTGTACATATTTTATATATGAATGTTTCTAATGCCTTGAAGATATAACATAGTTTCTATATCAGCCTAACGTAATAGAAGCTTGCAATATTCTATTTAAACGTTATAAGCTGAACCCGCGTCTTCTACTCCGTCGAATGTTTTTTGGATAGTATTTTCATTAATTTAGGCAAATTTCTTTACAAACTAGAAACGTACGTATAGCCCTCCCTCCCCCACAATCCCACTTTCGGGTGGAAATTCGCAAAATCCGTTCTTAGCTGACCTCTATTCGTCAAGAGGAATAATCATACCAAATTTCAAGTGTCTACGTCTTATGGTTCCAGAGATATCTTGATGAGTCAATAGATACCTGGATATCTCTTATATATATATATATATATATATATATATATATATATACATATATATATATATATATAGATACAAAACCCGTATGTATTAAATTTTTTGCTATCGTTAGTTTCTTAATAAATTGCCGCATCCAATGTCTTAGTAGATTTAAAAGTGAAATCGTTAAAACTCTCCGGACGAGAGCTGAAATGGAATTATTAAAGACCGCCTCCAAGTCGTAAGCGAGTTATCTTAACCACCTGTTGATGGCCTAATTAATTCAATTTTCGTACGCCACCTTAACACTTTTGGGGTTCCTTTGTGAGTTTTACTTAAAACACACATTCACATACATGTTAACCTGAAATATTATTATTTAAATTGTATTTAAGGATACCTAACACGATAAAAATATATTTATATATCGAAATTTTGTATAAATAACTCTCTTTCCTATCAATGATGACGACTGCGCCCAGCAGTAGGATATAAATGGTGCTGCTTCTTACCCTTTTTTTATAAGTTTTTCATGATTCAATTCTTTAGCAACAAATCTGCTACTGGTATTAGAAACAAACTTTAGTATAAATCATTACACATATAGAAATTTATAATATGTGTAATACCTTTCAATAAATAATAAAAAAAATATAGCACATCCCATATTTACAGCAGTGTTCTTTCGTATTGACATACATTATTATGTAGTGGTATATTTACCACTATTGTTCTATTATTCAAATAGATAAAATATTATATTATTATGATGTATACGAGACAACTACTTCCACTTGATTAATAATTGCAAAACTTAATAAACTGAATATTTATTTATTTACAAACACAAATGGAAGCCCTACACAGATTTAATAGAATAAAGTCCGCCACAAACCTCAGTATTGCATATTTTAATTAAATTCTATAAAAAAAAATTGTTTTATATTTATCGTTCGTAAAATAAAAATATTTTGACGCATTTTTTCTAAGCAAAGGCACATCTTAGTTTCACTTCAGCATTAATTAAATTTTTGTCCAACGGAACCCTGCAAAATCTAAGAGAAAAAAGCTATTGACCGACGTTTTTAAGCTTAGACTTCAGTGCGGTCAAGGTGTTAATTTGATTGCTTCCTCTTCGCTTTATTGCTCAGTTTGCGTCATAACTTTGGACTTGAAAATACTAAATTGGAGTTGAATTATCTTGTAAGCAGTAATTCTTGTTATTTTTGTCTGTCTTTATTTATATTCTTGATACGAATAGCAACGTAAACGACTTTATAATAAAAGTACGAGCATGTCGTAATCTGTGTCAACATAACGATAAACATCAACAGACTTTTATTCATTTAAAGCAATATTAAAACCCGATTAATAGACTATATAGAATAAATGACTTAATAACCTAAGAGTTCATATATTTTTAAAATACATCTGTAAAAGCTATCTAGTATCTTAGGGTACATCAATAACACGTGAAGCAAAAAGTTTGTACCCATTTTTACGACAAATAACGGAGGATTATAAAATTTTTCGTCCTTATAGTTTATATAAAGAAGGACTAACTGTGCTAATATTTTTATTCAATTATACATTATATCGATAAAAAAACACTATACAGACGACCATGTATCTTACACCCACACACAATATATACTCTCCTGTCAATCGATGACAATTAAGTCAAACGTCATAAGGTTACATTAAAAAAGTTTACATTGTGAAAAACACTAAGGAGGTTGCATTGGAGGAGTTACTATAGTGGTTAAGCTTAAATAACATGATAATTAAGTTGTAGAAAACTTAAACACTATAGTAACTTTTTTTGAGGAACCTCTTTAGTGCTTTTGACAATATAAACTTTTTTAATGTAACCTTACGGTGTTTGACATAATTGTCCTCCTCCTCTGGTCGTCACTCACTACTGAGCATTGTGATGTTCCAGATGAAGCAAGTTGTGCCATCTTTGCCGTTCGGTAGCGAAGTGGATGGCCTGACTAGCTTTGGTATTCAACTATTCCGCTACCTACCTTCTAGGTTATCTATCGGCCTTTGCGCGATATGTCCAAAGAACTGTACTATGCACTTTAGACATATCGCGGAAAGCCTTTGAGTTACCTTTGGCTCTTCCAAGATAAAAACATTCGTCCTGTGTGCAGTCCAGGGGATCCGCAACATTCGCCGCCAGCACTACATTTCAAGAGCGTCTATCCGTCGAGACATATAGAAAAACCGAGAAGACCAGAGTCCTGACAATGTATATTTTTGTCCTTTTTAATGTGTTCCGGTTCTTCCAAATCTTCTCTAGCTGGCTCATTGCGGACTTCGCCATGTCTATGCGTCCTCTGATTTCAAAACCCACCCATGTTCAATATTGCTGAATGCAGGTATATAAATTTATCAACGATGTCGTATCTGGTCAGCACATGCACACTATGTCATTTCTGTGACTGTAGCTGTCAATAGTCAATCCTTCAAATCAAATCAAAAATATCTTTATTCAAGTAGGCATATTACAGCACTTTTGAATCGTCAAATTATATTTTTTTCCACACTCTGATTCTAATATACATCTGATGACGGTACTCAAGATCGGCTTAAAATCTAAAGTTACGAGGGTTCCTTCGCGCCCTGATCCGAGAAGAACCCACAACAAACTCAGTCGGGTATTTTTTTTTACCATCATCATTACAATAACAAATTAGTTTACTATATTTTATTTAAAATTAGAGCAATTTGTTCACTCCCAAGCGTTTCTATCGTCTAGGTAATCTTGCAACTTATAATACGATTTTTCTATCAACTTTCTTTTAACAAAGACTTTGAATTTATTAATTGACATCTTTAGAACGTCTTGTGGGAGTTTATTATAGAAACGTATACAGTTACCCTTAAATGAGTTGTTAATTTTATGCAGCCTACTAGAATTTATAACAAGTTTGTTTTGGTTTCGTAAGTTATATGATGTACATTCACTCTTTTTATTAAAAGAGTCAATGTTTTTATGTACATACAACAAGTTTTCTAATATATATACGCAGTGAACTGTCATTATGTTAACTGCCTTGAATTTGTTTCTTAGCGACTCTCTTGGACCCATATTGTAAATCGCACGAACGGCCCTTTTCTGCAGCACAAATATTGCATCTATATCAGCAGCATTACCCCAAAGTAGAATACCGTATGACATAATGCTGTGAAAATAGCTGAAATATACCAGTCTGGCAGTATCAACATCTGTCAGACGACGAATTTTTTTAACTGCGTAAGCCGCAGAGCTGAGCCTGTTCGATAGACCACTTATATGGGGCCCCCACTGTAATCTGTTATCTAACGTAATGCCTAAGAAAACGGTACTGTCTACAAGGTCTAGTTCCTCATTATTAAGTTTAACAATGGTTTGCATTTGTTTAACATTAGGCAGACTAAATTTAATACATTTTGTTTTATTTGCGTTGAGCAATAAATTA